>CM076583.1:538579194-538954564 GCA_034641835.2 Pinus albicaulis | reverse complement strand
ACAAAATTTGAAAACACAGAGCAATGATCTTGCTCTGATGGCCAAAAAGCGACAGTATAGAGGGAAGCAGCCACAGCAGCAATAACAACCACAACAACAGAAAGGAGCCAACACGTTTCAAAAGAGTCCGTTTAAAGGTATGTCTGCTAATAATTTTCCTAGCAAGAAATGTTTTTACTGTGGAAAACCTGGTCATCAGATTAAAGAATGTTATAAGAGGCAGGCAAATGAAGCAAGAAATAAATTGAGAAAGCACAAAGGATACTTTTTTGAGGAAGATGAGGACCATAGCCATGAACTTCAACTATTTACAGTTGATTGCGCCCTTTCAGCTTCAAAGGGAGATGAGGACGACATATGGTATGTCGATTCTGGTGCATCCTCACATATGACAGGTAAGAAGGAATGGTTTGAATGTCTTGAAGAAACTTCATGTGGGTCGAAAATATATTTAGGAGATGATAGCGGATATGAGATCAAAGGATATGGTCATATTTTGGTAAAGTTACCTAGCGGTGACATTAGACACCTTAAAAATGTATTGTATGTGCCCGGAATTAAGAAAAATTTGGTCTCTGTATCTATGATCATTGATCAGGACATGCAAGTTCAATTCTTTAAGACTAACTGTGTCATAAAGGATAGCCAGATGGAAACAGTTGCAACAGGAGTGTGCGTGGGGAGCCTATACATACTAGATGTGAAAAGTATGCCACAGCAAGCCATGGTCGCAATTGGATCGACAACAGAAAATCTCTGGCACCAGAGATTCGGCCATCTTAATCTGCAAGACCTCATCCTACTTCAGAGAAAAGGTATGGTTGATTGACTCCCTGTTTTCCATAATGTTCAGTTGGATTGTGATGGATGTGCATTAGGGAAAATGCATAGAGAAGAGTTCCCTTTGCATGTTAATAGAAAGGAAAGAGATATTTTAGAACTGGTGCATACAGACATATGCGGACCTATGCAGACTAGGTCACTAGGAGGTGCATATTACTTTCTCTTATTTACAGATGATTGCACTAGGTTCTCATGGATATAATTTCTAAGTAAAAAGAGTCAGACCTTTCAGTATTTTAAAGAGTTTAAATCTATGATAGAAAACCAGACAGGAAAAAGAATAAAAATTCTCCGCTCAGATCAAGGGGGAGAATACAGGCTGGGAGAGTTCATGAATTTCTGCAAGCAGCATGGGATTGTTCAACAGTTTACAGTGCCTCACACACCATAGCAGAATGGAGTGGCAGAGCGAAAGAACATAACTCTTGTGGAGTGCGCAAGGAGCATGCTTCAAGGTAAGGGTCTATCAAATGGTTTTTGGGCAGAAGTTATTAACACTGCTGTCTACTTAAAAAATAGGAGTCCTACTAAATGTTTAGGCTTCAAAACCACTTTTGAAGCATTATTTGGATTCAAACCAGCAGTGAGTCACTTAAGAATATTTGGGTCAAAAGCTTACGCTCATATACCTAAGGAAGATAGGAAGAAGTTAGATCCTAAAGCCCTGAAATGTACCTTTGTTGGATATGGCACTGAGTTCAAAGCATATAAGTTATTTAATCCTGTGACTCATAAGGTGTTTGCAAGCATAGATGTCATATTTCATGAACAGGTTGAAGAAGGAAAGGATGACTGTAATAATGATTGGCACATTCCATTGCTAATGGAAGAAAACAGTGAGGATGATGAAGAACAAGAGCAGAAACAAGAAGAAGAAGTAACAGGTAATGTAATCAATGATGCAAGCCCGGAGAAGGCTAAAATAGACAGATTTGAGGTAAGTCCCCTACCAAGGAGATCAAGTAGGAAGACTCAATTACCATCCAAATTGAAAGACTATGCATTAATGACAAACATTTTAAACATTGTAGAACCTGCAAATTATGAAGAAGCATGTCAATATAATGCATGGAGGGCTGCAATGCATGAGGAAATTGAATCAATTAATAAAAACCATACTTGGGATCTGGTTGAATTGCCTGATGGCAAAACCCCCATAGGATGCAAATGGTTGTACAAACCTAAAATAAATGCAGATGGGAGTATAGAAAAACTTAAAGCTAGACTGGTGGCAAAGGGTTACTCACAGCAAGAGGGAATAGATTTCGATGACACCTTTGCTCCTGTAGCCAAATTAAACACCATTAGAATGCTAATTTCCTTAGCAACAAAACATAAATGGCAGCTACACCAGCTAGATGTTAAGTCTGCATTTCTGAATGGTGACTTGAAAGAAGAAATTTATTTAGTTCAACCTGAAGGTTTTGTGAAAAAGGGGCAGGAACATCTTGTTTGTAAATTGAAAAAGGCACTTTATGGTTTAAAACAAGCACCCAGGTCGTGGTATGAGAAGATTGACTCATTTTTTGTACATCATGGCTTTCATAGGAGCTTGAATGATCCAAATCTGTATACCAAGTTTAATAAACAGAGGCAAATTATTTTGATTTCTTTTTATGTAGATGATATGATCATAACATGGGATGCTAACAATCTGATCAAAGAAATCAAACGACAGATGTCACAAGTGTTTGAGATGAAAGATCTTGGAAATATCCATTACTGTTTGGGATTGGAAGTATGGAGAGATTCTAGACAAACTTTTCTTACTCAAGGGAAGTATGCCAGAAGCTTGCTGGAAAAGTTCAGAATGGAGCAGTGTAGATCAGCATCAACACCATTGCAGCAGAACTTAAAGTTGAGCAGTAATGATGGTACTAAAGAGGTGGATGCCACTATGTATAGACAGCTAGTTGGCAGTTTGATATATCTTACTACAACTAGACCAGATTTGGCATACTTTGTTAGTACGTTGAGCCAGTTAATGTCAAAACCACTCGAAAGTCACTGGGTTGCAGCAAAAATTGTGTTGAGGTATCTTAGTGGTACTAGTAATTATGGTATTTTGTACACTGACACTTCTGATATTACTCTAACAGGTTTTTCAGATTCAGATTGGGCAGGTAACTTGGATGATCGAAGGTCTATCACAGGTTACGCCTTCAGCATTGGATCCGGGGTCATAGCATGGAGCAGCAAAAAGCAAAGCACTGTAGCCTTATCTTCATGTGAAGCTGAGTACTAAGCATTGTGTGCAACCACATGTGAAGCTATCTGGTTGAGAAGACTTCTCAACGATGCAGGAGAAGAACAGAAAGAATCAACTATTATCAAAACTGACAACCAGAGTACCATCAAGCTTGCATACAATCCAGTCTTTCATAAAAATACCAAGCACATCGATACTCAGTTCCATTTTGTTCGAGAGAAACTACAGTCAAAAGAGATATTTGTTGAATATTGTAAAACGTGTGACAATATGGCTGATATATTTACTAAGCCTCTTGGGTGTGTAAAGTTTGAATTGTTTAGAAGGATGCTAGGAGTTCAGGATAATCCTTTCTCCATTAAGGGGGGGAGTTGAAAATAATTAATATTATCTTATATTAATGGAGAAATGGTTACACAAGTTGTAACGTATCTCCTTAGTTTAGGATTAGTTCGTATAATTTAGGAGTTTGTTTGCAACTTCCTAATTCCTAGTGTTGTACTTAATGATGTAATTTCTCATTCATGAATGTAGAGTAAACTCAGAGTGTTCTCTCTGTTTGAGTGCAGTCTCCAGGTGCAGTACTCACCTGTGAGCTGCAACTCCTTTTTCAATTCAGTGTGATTTTTATCTATTCAATATTCAGGTACTTCGTAAATTAAGATTTATGGTTTCTAAAGTATTGATAATGCGGGTGATTTAAGCAACGTGATGAGGTATTCGCTCAAGATCAAATTCTTGTCTCAATAAAAAATAGAAGGTAACATCGATATTTCGATGGTTTTACTTATCCACTCATTAATGGAACTACAATACCGAACAAGAGCTACAACGCCATGGTAATCTAGGCTACTATGTTATATATTCTTTATCATAAGATAGTGTTTGTTGATCTTACATTGCATCATTTTACTAGATAGAGAATAATCATTCTATAATCCTAGAGGATTAGGAAAATCTCCATATTGAAATATTTTTGGTCAAGAAAAATGAAGAAATACAAACCTAAGTAAAAAGTAAAAAGTTTATTACCAAGTAGAATTAATTAATAATAGTAAGTTTTTTTCTCATGTTGCCATGTTAATTTTTATTAGATTTTTTTTTTTAATGCGTTGTTGCTATTTTTTATTTTGAATTTGACTTGTAAATTGTAGTGGAGTGGATAATTCACTAGAGAGTTTTTCTGATAAAAATTCACTAAACTTTCAAATCTATACTATGTGGGTTAATCCCTTTCAAGAGAAAACCCAACTTGAATGTGAGATTGCTCTTATGTCTTTATTTGGATAGAAATAGTGAAAATACAAAGAAGTGAGGCATGTGGTTTGTGGCTTCCTGTAGGATACAACCCTTTTTGTTTTCTCTCCCTCTCGCTCTCCACTCTCAGATATTCTCTTCAAATATGGAAGAAAATGCACTAGAATATAATCGAACCCCTTTCCCTAATAGCTAATAGAAAACTAGGAGTTAATTTTAACTCCTTCAACTCTTAAATAGATATAATATATTTAACCTTGTAAAGTCTTCTTCATCATAGTCATGTGCCTAGCCCTTTTTCTATGCGTAATGGGTTTCACAAAACATCCTCTTTAATAATGATTGACAAAATAGGGAGGTCAAATTCTAGGTGGCATAACATTTGTCTACAAACTTTGTCTAATGCCATTCTTGTGCTATTGGGAAGGTATTTGAGTGTGTAATAGTGCGATGGGATCTCCTAAAAACTTCATTAAATTCATCAAATTGTCTCCATAAGGTTTTAAACCCCAATTTTCCAAATTGAGATCTATCAGTAAAAATGGTCCTGTGAGCTTATTCCTCATGTTTTTCCACTTGAAAGCATAAATATGGATGAAAAATAATATAATGATCCAATCCAAATTAGAAATAGAGTAAACGGATGTCAAGGAAACATTTCTATAATGGGATTTAGAAGAAAAAATCTACATGAAGTATCTAGAAGACTTTGCAATGATGGGAAATAAAGAAATGGTATGCATGCTAAAAAAGTTCATGTATGGGTTAAATCAATTACGAGGGATGTGGTAGCAAAATTTTGATACGTATATATTGAGACTTAGATTCATAATGAGTAAAATTAATCATCATATGTATTTCAAATTTTTTGGTGAATATCTTATTTATTTGGTCTTTTATGTGCATTATATGTTGATTCAAAATTGCAAAGAAATCATCCAAGATGTGGAAAGTCATTTTTGCTCTAAATTTGACATGAAGGATATTAGTGCTACAAATTTAATTTTGGGTATTGTTGACGGGAAAATATGTCCGGCCAACAGTAGGGGATCTCCCCGGTAGAAAGTCCCAATTAGACTTTGAGGCTTAGTTTGAGTAGCATACTACATCATAGCCGGACAATGACACCACTTCGTAACTATCTCCAAACTTGAACAGCTTTACAGTTGAGAGCACAAACATACACTTAGTAACACGATATAGAATACATGTTGATGAATAAAACCGATATATGACTCTGTGCATAGGTGCATAACAAGGTAATAGACAGAATGCATAAACTCGGGAAATGTCGTTAGCAATTTAACCCATCTATGAGGCTGTGCATGCAAGATAATCGACAGCCAAAGGAAACAATCCTTTGTGGTAGAATATCCCTTAACTTTTCAGAAGGATATAACGAGATGCTAATAAAAACGAGTTCATTAACATTCATCCTTAGAAGTAAATAATAAACTTGAACATCATCAACACAATCACAGAGATAACTATGGTGCATGAATGACACTATTAATAACAGTTCATTAATCAAAAGATATTAAAGTACCACCTTGAGGAATACATAATGTTGTCCATGACTAAACACATCATCCAATCAAAGTTTTAACATGTATTGTATTTCATATATCAGAAGTATAGCTATTATTCTGATGCGATAATACCTTTCGATCCCAAAACCGACCCTTCTGATGCTTCTTTGCAGGGTATTTATAGATTCAACAGCCGCACTTATGGCCTTCCGACGGTTCAACTTCCCGACGGTTCAACTTCCTGTTTGTAAAAATTGCGACCTGCGACCTGGTCGCAAATGCGACCTGCGACACAGTATAAATGAGACCCCTGCGACCGGCGTTGCAACTGTAGAAATTCGCACCAATGGGGATCTCACTGGAGCGTCGACTTTCTTGCCTTTGATGAAGTCTTTCCAAGTTTGGTAATCCGCCGTTATAGGAGCGACAAGAGGGCTTTCCTCTTTTATCCGATGCATACATTCTAGAGCATTCGGCACCAGAGTCTCATTCTTCTGGGAGATCATTATTGAGAGAGAAGCGAGCTTGGTGTAGATTTGCACTGGGGTGACAAGCAACCGGTTCAGATTCTCTTGTGATGCTTCGAATTCCGGTGCGGCGGCAACTTGTCGTACTGGTTGCAGAAAAGACTGAATTTCTTGCTCCACCTGCTCCCAGCCTTTAGTTTCATTTAGTGCCCCTAATGATGGAATGTGATGAAGGGCGTTCATGGAGTCGATACCACTGATTAGGTGGTTATACGCAGACACTACTTTGTCCAGATCTTTGGACAACTTGTCTTTGGATTGCATACTCATCCGAATCTGTACTTTGGTTTCTTGCGTATGACTCCAATCTTTCCGAGGCACATGTTCGGGAGCTTGCTGATACTGGGTTGTCCAATTCATCATTTTGTCCAAGGCTGCCGAGGCTTCCTTGAGCTGTTCTTGTTTCTGCTTGGTTTCTTCCCGTGCCTCTGCTAACGGGGCCACTGTTTCTTTCAGGGTGAACATTTCCTGGTATACTTGCCTCATTGTCATCTCCAACACATCACATTCCTTCCTGACCGCCAGTGGGACTTCATTCACCTAAGCGGGCCTACCCTGGAGCTGGAGCATCTCATTTTCCAGCCTTGATTTTTCCTGCTCTGCCGCTTTTAGCCGGTTCTGTAAGGAAATAATTTCTCTGCTCATCCTTGTGACATTTTCTTCTGTGGCTGCGGCAAAAGCGGTGCCTGCTGACGCTATCATAACTGGATTTGTCCTTGTGTCTGGGACAATGTCCTTTCCGGTGGAGACTGTGGAGATGGCAAGGTAGCCTGACGTCAAGGATTTCCTCTTCTCTTGCCGTATCTTGAAAGAGAATTGGTCAAAGGTTAATCTGGTCAAGTCGAAGACTTCTTCTTCTTGCTCCCCCAGAAAGTCATCAACACTGAGGGCACCTTCCGCGCCACCTGCAGGAATATTCAGGGGAGATAGATCAATGTCATCTATGAGCTCGTCCTCTACATCCTGTGTTTGACCTTTTTCTCTCTCCTTTTGCAGACGCTCCGCCTCCGCCTTGTCATGTTCTTCTTTCTTCCGGCGTTCTGCCTCTGCCTCTGCTTCCTTTTCCTGTTTCCTCTTTGCTGCGGCGGCCTGTTCTGCCTTTTTCTGATGATCGACTTTATCGAGCTCTTCTTTCAGTGCCTTTTCTGCCGCCGCTTGTGCCTCTTTTTCCTGTCTTTCTTTCTCCTCCTCTTTTTTTCTTTTCCGTTCTGTTCTGGCGTCTTTCTTGCGTTTCTCTTCATCTTCCTTCCTCTTCTTTTCCTCTTCCAATTTGGCCTGGGCTTCTGCTTCCCTTTGCTGATCTGCGGTGTCAGGTCCTGCACCGGTCTGTGTTCTTTTATCTTTGGAGGAGGAAGAACCTCCAATGTTCTGATACTCTGCTCCTTCTCGGCCAGGGTCGATTCCTGGTGCGAGATGCCGGTTTGCGTTATACCAATTTCTTCTCTCATCCTCATCCGGGCACTCGACGTGTTGATAACTCCATCTGAAATTGGCCCTTTTACAATGTTCGGGAACTATCCTGACTGGATCGTAATTCCGGCGGTCCAGACTTCTGAAGTGATAGCTTTTCACCTCTTCCCCTTCACGCGCTACTTCTCTGGAGTCTTTTACCGTATAGGAACCGATGGTGAGAGGTAGAGCAGGCCAAGGTTTCTTCTTCCCTTTGGCAAGGACGTTAGAGAAACCCAAGGTCATCTGAAAACACATCTCTTGTATGAGCACCTTATCGGTAACAAACTTAGGTAGAGCGTGTGGTGCTTTAAATGAGCCAAATACTCGGATGATTGTGAATTCGGCGAATGGGAACCAGTGTGCCACCTGACCCAGTGTTTCCATTGCTCGCCAAGACATGCAGGGGGCATCTTGACCAAATAGTTTCCCGTAGAGGGCGGGCATGAATATGTGAGAGATTTGCTCGATGTCCGGCTTGTACCTAGATTCCCAGAATACCCTGGTCTGCAAGTGTATTGCCTGGGTCTGTTCGGGGTTCCAATTATGTGGCCATCCCTCAACATGCATCTGGGCACAGACAGCATCTAAGAGATACGAAGCCATGTAGAATTCTGATGGCGCTCCCTCATCTGGGGCTAAAGCTGAAGCCAAGTTTGTGTGCATGGAGCCCATTAATATTCCTGCCCAATTGAATCGAGTGCCGTGGACTGTTACATGTTCTATGATGGTTGCCCATGTTCCATTGAAGGTGGTGGCGTCCGAACGTCCGTATATCCTGCACAGCATGGCGGCCACTAGCTTATAGACTTTCCTCAGACTGGCCACCGGGTACTCCTGGTCCTTTTTGATCTTAAATTTGTCTGGTTCTGCCCACCATCTTCTGATCGTGTCAACCATCGACACTTCATTTGCAGCAAACCATCTTGGGGTGAAATTCACCTCTGCTTTGGGTAGCGAGTAGTAGACCTGTGCTCTTGAACTTTCCAATGTTGCGAACGCTTTCCCTGCACTATCTCGGATTGTGAAGCTTTTCGGATCAGTCTTCTGTATGATCCATTCCAACATCTATGGGCACGGAAAGATGGCAGGATGCGACCCGACTAGGTGTAATCTGGACCTTTTTACTTTCAGGTATATTTCACGATCCGGGAGATCTTCTGGGAAATCTCCTTCTAGCATGGCGAACTCACGGTATACTTCATACCACCTAAGGCTATCCTCCTTTGCGAAGGTGCAAAGGGTGTCTCTATATATTGGCGGCGGAGATATTTGTATGTCTGCGTCTGATTCTTCCTCCACCACCTGCCTGCTTCTCCTTCGGGATACCCGGGGTGCCATATTGCTGGAGTCGGAGGGGACCGGTACTGTGTCTGCTCTGAATTCACCTGCTGCATTTAGAACAGAATCACAGGATAAGAAAGACATGATGATAATGGCTAAATAGAGTCTGTACATGCAAAGGTTTAATTGACTGTTCTCTGGGAGTCGCTGGGTCGCTGATCCATAAAAGGACTCGCCCGCGACCTCGCGACCTTGTGACTAGGTCGCAGGGTCGCAGGGTCGCTGAGTGGGAGTTTTGCGACCTTGCGACCTTGCGACTTGGTCGCTAGGTCGCAGGTCGCACTTGCGCCTCCCGGGGGTTTCGCGCGCGCGCGACCTTGCGGCTAAAATTTCTCTAACGGGAAAAGTATGTGGTTTGAAAGGGCCTAAACTGACCATAAGGCACAGCCATGAGGAATTAGGCAAGGGACGGGTGACCTTGGGGTTTGTGGGAAACAAAACAACGGTGAAATTCCAAAGAAAACCCCACATCCTTTCCAACAAATAAATAAGACCGTGGGGAGGCTCAATAATGGCAAGAAATGCTTAAGAGGGAAACATAGGGAGGAAAAGGCAACTTACCCGGAAGAAAACGCGCCAGTCGACCTGTCAGAGCAATTCCACGGTTTTCGCTGAGAGTCACAAATGCGACCTAGCGACCCGACCTTATATAAAAGGTCGCACGTGCGGACATTTAATGAGGTCGCAGGTTTCAAGTTTGCGACCTTGTGACCTTGCGTCCTTAAGGTCGCTGGGTCGCAAAGGTCGCTGAGTCGCTAATTTCTTTAAAACTTCATTTTGCGATTTTGCGACCTTGCGACCTTGAGGTCGCTAGGTCGCAAGGTTGCAAATTGATCGAATTCTGACTCTTGCGACCTGGCGACCTATGCGACCTTAGGGTCGCAGAGTCGCATAGGTCGCATGGGTCGCAAATAATGGATATGCGACTTAGCGACTTGCCTTTAAAACTTTACTTGGCTTTTTTCCTTCTTTAGTTTTAAGGGGGCTCCAAAAATTTTGAAGTGTGTGTTATGATTTTATGTATTTTTGGAGGGTGTTGTAGGAGCTACAACAAATGGCGATTCACTGGATGAATTCAGAGTCTCTGCTGATGAAGGGTCGATGAGGGAGGAGGGAGGGGATCTAGTACTTGCTTGTTCTTTTTACCTCAGAGTTTACACTTTCCTTCCTTTGCCACCCTGCGTAGTCACCTGCTCCTTTTGGCTTGTTGGGTGCAGATCAACCGAATTTTAATTCCTCATGCTCCGGGATCGAGAGGGTTGGGGAAACCTTGGACAACTGCAGGGTCCGGTACAATTATTTCGTCCTCATGGTGTCGCTCCGCTGCCAGCGAACCTCTCGGCTCCGGCGGAGTCACTGCCTAAGGAGTCGTGAACGTTGCTCCGCTGCCAGCGAGCCTGGTCAGTACCCCGGCGGAGTCGTTACAACACCTCTCTGCGCAGGAAACCTTTCTCAAACCTTTACCCTTTATTCGTGTGCGATTGCACTTATTTGAGAATGTGCCTGTGGCACTTATTTAGATGGGCATATTTTGCCTGGGCGGTTGAGGGATCCCGACTTATTTTGCTTGCAGAGAGGTTGCCCCTGGTCTCATATGAGGACTCGGGTTTTTCCCGGATGACCTGCAATTCTCTCGAGTTAGCCCTGTTCCCTCACGATCTGGTTGCGTCTACGCCAGACCTTTTATACCTGCACCCTTTAAGCTGCTAGGTGGTTCCTTATGCTTGAAGACTCTGGTAAGACCGTGTATTATCCTTAGGTGCCCATTACAAGCGAGTTTCGACTGCCCCGTGCTTTGCGGGAAGGGCCTTTCATCAGCATAGAACCTCTTCAAGGAGTGATCTGGTTGCGGGCAGCTTAGACAAGGTTTTCTTTGAAGAGTTAGGGAAAGAGTTTTTTTTTTTTTTTTTTTTTTTTTAGCAACAAAAGAAGAACGGCTTCTATGATCCAGGGGGAGAACAACCCTTTGAGGGCTATTCAAGTAAAATAGTGTTTGAGGTCATGCCCGTTTACCGGGAGGACCTCGACTTTTCCTTGCAAAGTTTGCAATCGGAAAGTATGGGAACCTATCTTTTCTTTAACCTGAAAGGGACCTATCCATAGTGCTTGAAATTTTGCATGTTTTCCTTTCTCTTCGTGTGCCTTATCCCACTTTAGGACAAGATCTCCTACTTCAAATTTTTTGTCTCCTGCAGACTTTTTATCGAACCATTTTTTGATCCGGCTCTGGTGGATGGCGAATTTCTCCCGGGTTTTCTGCCTTTCCTCTTCTAGTTTCAGCAGGGTGTCAATGCGGATTTGCAAGGCGGGACAAGGGGTACCGTGGCACTCTTGAGACAACTGTAGAGCGGGGAGAGACAAATTGGGTGGGAGGACGGCTTCTTTCCCATACACGAGAAAATATGGTGAGGTGCCTATTGATGACTTAGGAGTGACGCGATCAACCCAAAGTGCGTTTTGGAGAGCGTTATGCCAGTTTCGTTGGTGAGACAGAAGGGTCTTCTTGACGATGCAGATCAGATTTTTATTTGTTGATTCTGCTAGACCATTTCCTTGGGGATAGTACTTTGCAGAGTGTTTGAGAACAATGCCATTTTCTAATGCAAAATCATATAATTTAAAAGATGAAAAATACGTTGCATTATCAAACACTAAGGAAGTTGGAACACCAAACCTGGTAATGATGGAGTGAGTGACAAATTGCATTACCTCCTGATCGTTGACTTGGCGTAATGGTACCGCCTCAACCCACCTGGTGAAGTAATCGGTGGCCGTCAGAATGTACCTGTGTTGCTTAGAAGAGTGGGGTAGAATCTCACCAATGATGTCCAAACCCCATTGCTGAAAAGGTTCTTCTACTGCTACCGACAACAAAGGAGCAGCCGGACGCGCTTCTCGGCTTACAAATTTCTGGCATTGAATGCATTTCCGAACATATGCGTGAGAATCTCTGAAAAGGGTTGGCCAATAATAACCTGCACGCATAATTTTATGAGCAGTGGTATCCCCGGCGAAATGACCTCCCGCTGGTCCATCATGCAGCTCGGTTAAGACCTTCTGAGCTTCATCCTGTTCTAGGCAGCGCAACATTACTCCATTGGAATGTTTCTTGAAGAGCTTCCCTTGGATTAACCGGTAGGACGCGACTTTGAGTCTGATTGCACGTTTCTGCCGGGCATCTAGATTTGGTTCCAATACCCCGTGCGCCAAATATCCCGAGATATCCGAGTACCAAGACAGGTTCCTTTCCTGGGGCATGACGTCAGTTTGGTACATGTCAATCTCTTGCTCCCAATTATCTTCTTCACTTTTTTGGGAACCTGCGGCCTCCGCAGCCATTTGGCATAAACCTTGTCCTTTAACCGTGCGTGCTGGCTTAAACTCTAAGTCGTACTCTTGCATACACGCAACCCAGTTCCCTCTCCTCTCGCCCAACTCTTGCTGCATGAATAGTGAGCGAACAGCTGGATGGGGAACGTAAACTGTGACATGGTTCTTCAAGATGTATGGTCTGAAATGTTTAACCGCTTTGTATACCGCATAAGCCTGTTTCTCGATCTCAGGATAATTTAATTCAGCTCCCTGTAGACCAGTGCTCATGAACAAAATGGGACGCTCGTCATTATTTCTGTCCTTTTGTGTGAGCACGGCTGCCAGGGATGAGTCCGAAGCGAACGTGTATAGGCTGAAATCTCTGCCGAAATCTGGGCTCTGGAGAGAAGGCGCTTCGGCTATAGCTTTCTTGATCTGGTCGAAAGCTTTCTTTTCGGGCTGATTCCATTTGAAAGTGGCATTTTTCTTTATCATTCCTTGCAGTGGCTTCACTATCTGGGCGAAATCTGAGATAAACTTTCGTACAAAATTGATTTTGCCCAAAAAGGATTGCATTGCTTTCTTACCACTGGGGAGAGGGATTTGAGAAATGGCTTTTGCATGTTCTGGATCAACGATAATGCCTTGCTTCGTTATGATATGACCTAGCAGATTCCCTTCTGCTACGGCGAAAACACTTTTCTTTGGGTTAAGCGAGATACCGTATTTTCTGCATCTTTCGAAAATCTGTCTGAGGTGACGCAAGTGATCCCCCCGATGTTTGGAAAACACAGTAACGTCATCCAAGTAGACCACCACACTTTGGCCTATCAGACCTCTGAACGCTATGTCCATCGCTCTCTGGAAAGTTGCTCCTGCGTTGATTAATCCAAAAGGCATACGTCGGTATGCGAAGGTTCCCCACTTAGTCCGGAAGGTAGTATTTAACCGGTCTGGTTCAGCCATCAATACTTGATTGTAGCCAGAGAAGCCGTCCAACAAAGAGAACATCTCTGAGCCGGACACTGCTTGTAATATCTGCTCCATAGGGGGCACTGGGTAATTATCTTTACTCGAGGCCCGGTTCAAGTTCCGGAAATCTACGCATAAGCGAATCTCACCTGAATTTTTCCGTACCGGCACTAAATTGGACACCCATGTGGAATGGCGAACTTTGAAGATAATGCGGGCGTCTAAAATTTTTTTGAGTTCTTTTAGAATTAGCGGCTCCATAGTAGGGTGTACTTTCCTAAGTTTCTGTTGGAATGGTTTTACATTTTCTTTAATGGGTATCACATGTTGTATAATTCGCGTATCGTATGTGCGTAAGTCCTCATATGTCCAAGCGAATACGTCGCGATACTTGCGAAATAATTGAGTGAAATCTTGGGCCTCTTGGGGGGTGCAGTCTTTCCCCAGGTTGATGAATTTAGGATTATCTTTTGATCCCAAGTTCACTTGTCGATGAGCCAAGATCGAGCTCTGCACTTTTGCATTTGGGGGCCCACGGAACCGGTTTTGCAGATCAAACAGCTTTTCCAGTGATACCACCCCTTTAGGCATGGGGTTTCCCTTAACCTGCTCGTATTCCTTTTGCATAGCCTGGTCGTGCTCATTTTCATCTATAGCAGCGTCTTTGAATATTTCTGAGTTGCACATAAATTCCAGCACCTGTTGATCATCATCAAAAACACGCAGATTAGTGATGTTGTCTGGCACGGATGGTCTATACATAACTTCAATAGAAAACCCGTCCCTCAAAGGGGTAAACCTGGCGGCGGCATTAGCTAGAGTGTCTGCTGCTGCGTTATGCATTCTTAGAACAGACTTAATTCCAAAAGCATCAAAGGAAGAAATTAATCGCCATACCTCTTGCTGGTACGCCTTCAAATGTGGAGACAAACAGTGAATAGTGTTGCGTACCTGCCGAGTGATAATCTCGGAGTCACCAATAACCCGTAAGCATTTCACCTTCAAATCCAACGCCTTCTTAAGTCCGAGGATCAGAGCTTCATACTCGGTAGTGTTGTTAGTGCATTGGAACTCGAGTCGACAAGAGACTAGGAATTTTTTCTTATGTGGATCAAGCAAAACGCAGCCGGCACCAGAACCATCGAGATTCTTGGAACCGTCGTAATACAATGTCCATATATCATTTTCCGGGTCCTTGGGGGCAGTGTCTTGCGGAGGAATTTTGGGTTGGTGTGATACAGTTTGAGCTTGTTCCTCTGCGACGAGTGTCATTTTAGAGAGGACCTCGGGGCCTACCGCAGACTGGGGAGGTTGGTAACATCCAAAAACGGAATCTAGAAAACACATACCAAGTTCTTCTTGGGCGAAGCTGATGGGTTCATTTGTGGCATCCAAATCAGTTACGGTGTGCTTCATGTATGGTTCACTTTCAACTCTGATTTGGTTGTTTCTTCCTTTGTAGGGTAGCCATAAGTGAGACCAATCTGTGGCGAAGTATCCTTGCAATTTGCTAGACCAGTCTCTACTAAGAAGTACACCATAGGCTTCTGGGATGTCGACAACCACAATATCAATACATTGATGAACCCTCGAGTCGGATGAGAGGCGGATGATGACATTGTTTAATTCTCCGAATGCCGGTACTTGTGATCTGTCCAGTTGAATGATTTTTGCGTCAGTTTTCTCTGGGAGGAAGTTGAGTTTCTTGCACACAGATAAAGGCATGACATTTGTGGAAGCACCAGAGTCAACGAGGCAATTGTGAACGTTGAAATTGAACATTTCGAAAGATAAGAGAAATGGAGGGGTGGACCCTCTCGAGTTCGTGTTGACCGCATTTACTATAGATTGGAAATCTGGACTGGTTTGTGCAGATGTGTTGCTAACGGTCTTCGTATTTTGGTTGTTGGCGAAAGCTTTTAGGATAAGCTCCTTTTGGTTCGTGATGCGGGCCAACTCGTAGAGCGAGATGTTAGCCCTGGTCTTTTTCATGTCCTCCACTATGTTGTAGCTAGTATCAGTTTGGGGACTAGGTTCGGTAGTGGTTTTCGATGGTTCCACTAGGAGTTTGGTCTTTTGACTTGCTTTGCCGTTACTATTGGTAGGCTTGTCCGGCGTAGTTGGTCCTTCGTTGCTAGGGGGAAGAATTTTCCTCAGGAAAGCCCTTTTCTTGTCTTCATATGATTGTTCGGGAATAGCTCCTTTACTTCTAAGACTATAGTTTCGAGTGGGCTGAGACTTGGGACTTCCTGCCATATTAATATCAATGGGAGCGAGACTCTCTCCCCCGCGGATTACATCGAAAGTTAAAACAGAGGCTCCCGATTCCCCATCTAGGAGCGAAACTTCGTCTTGATCAGAAACTTCATCCTCTGTCAGGCTTCCTGGAGTTTGATCATCCAGAAGCTGGTTAACTACTGCGGTCATGCTACCGATCCATTGCGGGCACGTCGTTTCAGAATGGGCAGCTTGGTGAAAAGAACAAAAATTGTCTTTCCCTATCTCCTCCACGTTGAGAGCGGCACTGGTGTTTGACGGAGGCCTGCTGGTGTTGGGATTGTTTTTCTTGAAAAAAGGTTTGGGAGGTTTATTTGTAGTTGAGGTTTCAACGCCTTTTCTCTTTAAGTCAGATACCTCATTCGTTAGCAGTTTGAGGGTCTTGGCCATACTTTCGAAATCGAAAGTTTCTCTCTCCCTATTTGGGGTGGAGGACTGACCCTTTTTAGTGGTTGATTTGTGATCATCCTTTCCGTCATGATCCATGACACCTATTGACAACATGTCCTTTTCTACCGCGAGAGCAGCCGCGTAATTTGCTGTAAGAGTAGCGCGGGCCTCACGTTTGACGAAAACTGCAATATCCCTCGGGAGGGCTTTGGTATAGTAGTCGATGGTGATAGAATCGTCCAACGCTAAGTTTGGAGGAATTTTTTGCAATATGGTTGCGAAGCGTTGGTTAAAGTCTTTAACTCTCTCTTTTCTATGACACTTGATGGTGCTTAGTTCTGTGAGGAGCATAGAGGGTGTTTTATCTTCCGCAAACTTTTGCAGGAACACACGACGGAACTGGTCCCATGAAGCAATAGACGCACTGGGTAGGGAGCGGTACCAGGAGGCAGCCTGGCTTACAAGAGTGTGTGGGAAAAGTCGACACGCAACGTCATCGGACTGAACTCTCATAATTTGTAGAGACAGATAAAAACTACTAATATGGTCTTCTGACGATGTGCCTTTCTCTGGATCGAACTTAGGAAGATGCTTCTCTGGGTGTCTGGGCATATCATGGAGAGGACCTAAAAGGGCCAAAGGGGATTGAGCCATCCAGGCCAGAGGCTGCACCCTCCTGGGGCGTTGATGGTTTCGGGTTTCTGCTTCAGACTCACTTCCCGCTCCTGACACCGAGGTTCCTTCATGACGACGGGAGTGTTCATCTCGGTGTCTTTCACGGTTATTCACGTTTCTAAGCAGCTCCCAGTTGTGAGGGGGGGGTCTGTTTTGGTTTTGGTGGTGATTATGGTTGGTGTGGTGTCTAAGGTCGTGAATGATATTCCCTCTACCACCACGACCTTGACCCCTGTTGACTCCACCTTCATTTCTTCGAGGCCTATTGACTTCTTCTGCATTCCTTCGGGCTGTGTTACCTTCTCTTTCGTTTCTTCTCTCCCCTTCTCCTTCTCGTGGGGAATATACTTGGTTGTTGGTCCACTGATGTGAGTCAGGCTGTGGTTCGGGGAAAGGTTCGGTATCAGGGAAACCTTCACTATCGTGGGTAACGGGGTCATTTTCCTGGACAGCCCGTGCGAGGTCCTCAATCATGGTATTAACAAGTTCAGGTACGGTACGGACTAGCACGCCATTGCGAGTGATGTTATCGGCAGGGGTCCTAGTGTGGGCCAGGAATTCCATGATAGGGGTATACCGTAAATCCCTGATGAGATTATGGGCAACTGGGCGCAAGGCTCTCAGCTGTTCGTTAGTGATTTCGAAGTATCGGGCTTCCACCGTTGGAATATCTTCTAAAGGGGGAAGGGCAACTTCGTTATTTATGACCTCCCGGCGGGGAGTTTGGGATGGAATGTCTGTTGTATGCTGGGAGGATGCCATAGCCCTCCTTCTAGCGCCAAATCTGTTGACGGGAAAATATGTCCGGCCAACAGTAGGGGATCTCCCCGGTAGAAAGTCCCAATTAGACTTTGAACCGTTTGGTATAGGGATCCCGTCCGGGGTGTGGGTCCGGCTACCACTTAAATGACTATCTCTTCGGTTTCGAGCAACCTGATTGAAACTGCAAACATACACTTATTAACACGATATAGAATACATGACTGATGAATAAAACCGATATATGACACTGTGCATAGCAAGGTAATAGACAAAATGCATAAACTCAGGAAATGTCGTTAGCAACACATCTATGAGGTATACATGCAAGATAATCTGACCGCCAAAGAAACAATCCTTTGTGGTAAGAATATCCCTTAACTTTCCGAAGGATATAACGAGATGCTAATAAAACAGTTCATTAACATTCATCATGAAGTAAATAATAAACTTGAGCATCATCAACACAATCACAGATAACTATGGTGCATGAATGACACTATTAATAACACAGATTCATTAATCAAAAGATTGAAAATGCACGCAGAATACACACAATGTTGTCACGGCTAAACACATCATCCAATCAAAGGGGTTTTAACATGTATTGTATTTCATATATCAAGAGTATGCTTCTTCCGCTACAATGCAATAATGCCTTTCAGTCCCAAAAGAGCCAGCCCTTTACAATGCTTCCCTTTGAGGTACAACTCCATTTCAACGACCGCACTTATGGCATGACATAACGGTTCAACTAGACGGTTCAACTTCCTGTTTGTAAAAGGGTGCGACTGCTGACACAGTCGCCAAATGCATTTCTGCGAGCTTTAGTGTGAATGAGATTCTAAACACAGTACTTAAATGGTGCGACCCGACGTTTGCAACTTATGAAGGTGGTCGCGCAATCGAGGTTCCTGGAGCGTCGACTTTCTTGCCTTTGATGAAGTCTTTCCAAGTTTGGTAATCCGCCGTTATAGGAGCGACAAGAGGGCTTTCCTCTTTTATCCGATGCATACATTCTAGAGCATTCGGCACCAGAGTCTCATTCTTCTGGGAGATCATTATTGAGAGAGAAGCGAGCTTGGTGTAGATTTGCACTGGGGTGACAAGCAACCGGTTCAGATTCTCTTGTGATGCTTCGAATTCCGGTGCGGCGGCAACTTGTCAATGCGGTTGAAAAGGAGCGTTTCTTGCTCCACGCTCCCGACCTTGGATTCATTTAGTGCCCCTAATGATGGAAGATGCGATGAAGAGGCGTTCATAGAGTCGATACACTTTGATGGGTGGTTATCTGAGACACTACTTTGTCCGGATCTTTTGGGCCGGTTGTCTTTGGATTACATACTCATCGAATCTGTACTTTGGTTTCTTGCGTATGACTCCAATCTTTAGAGATTTATGTTGGAGCTTTAAATCTTGCCTTGGTTGTCCAATTCATCATTTTGTCAGAAAGGCTGCAGGGGCTTCGCCAAATTGTTCTTGTTTCGCGGTTTCTTCCCCGTTACCTGCTAACGGAGACCTTCATTTCTTCCCGGGGGTGAACATTTCTGGTATACGCACCTCCCATTGTCATCTCCAACATCACATTTCCTTCCACGACCTTGGGTGGACTTCATTCACACAGCCAGGGCCTACCTGGCTGGAGCATCTCATTTTCCAGCCTTGATTTTTACCTTTGCCTCTTTTAGCGGGATTCACCTTGGATGCTTTTCTCTGTCATCCTTGTGACATTTTCTTACGTGGCCCAGCAGCCAGCGGTTACTGTGACCTTTATCCTGCTGGAATTGTTCTTGTGTGCGGGACAATGTCCTTTCGATTGGAAGTAATGGAGATAAGGTGGCAAGTGTCGAAGTTTCCTCTTCTCTTGCCGTATCTTGAAAGAGAATTGGTTAAAGGTTAATCTGGGTCAAGTCGAAGACTTCTTCTTCTTGCTCCCCCAGAAAGTCATCAACACTGAGGGCACTTCCCGCGCCACCTGCGGGAATATTCAGGGGAGATAGATCAATGTCATCTATGAGCACGTCCTCTACATCCTGTGTTTGACCTTTTTCTCTCTCCTGTTGCAGACGCTCCGCCTCCGCCTCGTCATGTTCTTCTTTCTTCCGGCGTTCTGCCTTTGCCTCTGCCTCCTTTTCCTCTTTTCTTTCTTATTTGACATTTGCCTTTTGCGATGATCGACTTTATGAACTCTTCTTTTGATTAATTCACCTTTCACTGCCTTGCAATGCCTCTTTTCCTGTCTTTTCTCCTCCTCTTTTTCCTTTTCCAGTTCACAATTGCATCTTTTCTTGCGTTTCTCTTCATCTTCCTTCTTCTTCTTCTCCTCTTCCAGTTTGGCTTGGGCTTCTGCTTCCCTTTGCTGATCTGCGGTGTCAGGTCCCGTACCGGTCTGTGTTCTTTTATCTTTGGAGGAGAAAGAGCCTCCAAGCTTCTGGCTCCTTTCTCCTAAATTCTGATGCTCTTCTCCTTCTCGATCAGAGTTGATTCCTGGTGCGAGATGCCGGTTTGCGTTATACCAATTTCTTCTCTCGTCCTCATCCGTTTTCGACGTGTTGATAACTCCATCTGAAATTGGCCCTTTTACAATGTTCGGGAACTATCCTGACTGGATCGTAATTTCGGCGGTCCAGATTTCTGAAGTGATAGCTTTTCACCTCTTCCCCTTCACGCGCTACTTCTTTGGAGTCTTTGACCGTATAGGAACCAATGGTGAGAGGTAGAGCAGGCCAAGGTTTCTTCTTCCCTTTGGCAAGGACGTTAGAGAAACCCAAGGTCATCTGAAAACACACCTCTTGTATGAGCACCTTGTCGGTAACAAACTTAGGTAGAGCGTGTGGTGCTTTAAACGAGCCAAATACTCGGATGATTGTGAAATCGGCGAATGGGAACCAGTGTGCCACCTGACCCAGTGTTTCCATTGCTCGCCAAGACATGTAGGGGGCATCTTGACCAAATAATTTCCCGTAGAGGGCGGGCATGAATATGTGAGAGATTTGCTCGATGTCCGACTTGTACCTAGATTCCCAGAATACCCCGGTCTGCAAGTGTATTTCCTGGGTCTGTTCGGGGTCCCAGTTATGTGGCCATCCCTCGACATGCATCTGGGCATAGACAACATCTAATAGATACGAAGCCATGTAGAATTCTGATGGAGCTCCCTCATCTGGGGCTAAAGCTAAAGCCAAGTTTGTGTGCATGGAGCCCATTAATATTCCCGCCCAATTGAATCGAGTGCCGTGGACTGTTACGTGTTCTATGATGGTTGCCCATGTTCCATTGAAGGTGGTGGCGTCCGAACGCCCGTATATCCTGCACAGCATGGCGACCACTAGCTTATAGACTTTCCTCAGACTGGCCACCGGGTACTCCTGGTCCTTCTTGATCTTAAATTTGTCTGGTTCTGCCCACCATCTTATGATCGTGTCAACCATCGGCACTTCATTTGCAGCAAACCACCTTGGGGTGAAATTCACCTCTGCTTTGGGTAGCGAGTAGTAGACCTGTGCTCTTGAACTTTCCAATGTTGCGAACGCTTTCCCTGCACTATCTCGGATTGTGAAGCTTTTCGGATCGGTCTTCTGTATGATCCAGTCCAACATCTCTGGGCACGGAAAGATGGCAGGATGCGAGCCAAGACTAAGGTGTGTCTGGACATGCACCACTTTGAACATATTTCCAGATCGGGAGATCTTAAAATCTCTTCTAACATAGCGAACGAGGGGGTATACTTCATACCACCTAAGGCTGTCCTCCTTTGCGAAGGTGAAAAGGGTGTCTCTGTATATTGGCGGCGGAGATATTTGTATGTCTGCGTCTGATTCTTCCTCCACCACCTGCCTGCTTCTCCTTCGGGATACCCGGGGTGCCATATTGCTAGAGTCAGAGGGGACCGGTACTGTGTCTGCTCTGAATTCACCTGCTGCATTT
The DNA here is from genome assembly GCA_034641835.2 of Pinus albicaulis. NCBI lineage: Eukaryota > Viridiplantae > Streptophyta > Pinopsida > Pinales > Pinaceae > Pinus > Pinus albicaulis. The sequence goes on along the minus strand of CM076583.1, from coordinate 538,933,094 downwards.
AGAACAGAATCACGGGATAAGAAAGACATGATGATAATGGCTAAATAGAGTCTGAACATGCAAAGATAATTTACTGTTCTCTGGGAGTCGCTGGGTCGCTGCTCTACAAAAGGACTCACCCGCGACCTCGCGACCTTGCGACTAGGTCGCAGGGTCGCAGAGTCGCTGAGTGGGACTTTTGCGACCTTGCGACCTTGCGACCTGGTCGCTAGGTCGCAGGTCGCATTTGCGTTTTGCGCGCGCGTGACCTTGCGGCTAAGTGTTTACTAATGGGAAAAATCCACGGTCTGAAAGGTCCAGAATTTACCATAAGGCACAGCCATGAGGATTTAGGCAAGAGGCGGGTGACCTTGGGGCTTGGGGGAAACAACACGATGATGAAAATCTTAAATAAAAACCCACATCCTTGCCGGTAAATAAATAAGACCGTGGGGAGGCTCAATAATGGCAAGAAATGCTTAAGAGGGAAACATGAGGAGGAAAAGGCAACTTACCCGGAAGAAAACGCGCCAGTCAACCTGTCAGAGTAAATCCGCGGTTTTCGCTGAGAGTCACAAATGCGACCTAGCGACCCGACCTTATCTAAAAAGGTTGCACGTGCGGACGTTTAATGCGGTCGCAAGTTGCAAGTTTGCGACCTTGCGACCTACAGGTCGCTGGGTCGCAAGGTCGCTGGGTCGCAAATTTCTTTAAAACTTCACTTTGCGACCTTGCGACCTCAAGGTCGCTAGTTCGCAAGGTCGCAAAATGTTCAAATTCTGACTCTTGCGACCTGTGCGACCTTAGGGTCGCATAGTCGCATAGGTCGCCTGGGTCACAAATAATGCATATGCGACTTAGCGACTTGCCTTTAGAACTTTACTTGGTCTCTTTTCCTTTTAGTTTTAAGGGGGGCTCCAAAAATTTTGAAGTGTGTGTTATGATTTTATGTATTTTTTGGAGGGTGTTGTAGGAGCTACAACAGGTATATAAATCAAAAGAGATTGGGAAAAGAAAAAAACTCTATTTAGCTAAGAGGAAATATGTTAAGAAAATATTGTAAAGATTTAATAAACACATATGTAAACAGGGAAAGGTTCCTATTCTTGTAGGTGTAAAGTTATATATAGACTAATGTTCCAAGACACAGGAAGAGTAATAGGGCATGTGTTGTTTCCATATTCTAATCAATTGAAATTTTTATGTATGCTATGGTAATTACTAGTTTGAAAATTTCACATGCAGTGGGTGTATTGAACAAGTATATGTTAAAACTAGGGAAGGAGAATTGGGCAGTAGTAAAGTGGGTTTTCATGTTTATGTATTGTGATACCGTGGAAGATCAGGACTTGATAGAGTGTTGGACATACATGGATTTGTTGATGCAAACTAGGTTGGACTTTTATATCGCTAAATATTTACAAATGGGTATATGTTTAATCTATTTGGAGGAGAAATTAGTTGGATGAGAAAGAGAGAATCTATAGTGGCACTATCAACTATAAAAGCTCAATACATGGCCACCACTCATGCAATAAAGAAATAAATATGGTTACAAAAATTGTTTGTTATGTAATCAAATCAAAAAACAAAAGAAAATATAGTTCAATGACTTGAAAATAAGATTTTTCGAGGGGGCAACCCCTTTTACATCAAATAAATGAAAACTTCTTGGATGATACAAATAAAAAGACACCCTTGGTATGCATAGGAGTCTAAAGGGTCAAAATACAATTAGGGCCTACATAACAATAATAATCTAAGGGCACAACAATAATAATAGTGGGATTCTATGGGGCACAAAAATAAAAGTATGGGGTCTATGCTAGTATTATAGGGACATAACATCTCGATCTCCTTCAAAAAAATGTTTTCCTCAACGCTTGAGTAGTTCTGGATGCTTATATATAAAATAATTATCCTCCCACTTGGAATTTTCGGCAGGGAAGTTCTTCCACTTAATGTTATATTCTGAAATTGAATGATTCCATAGCTATCGAGTTCTTGTTTTCATGATTTATTTAGGCTCCATATGATTTTTCCTTCATTGTAAAGTTTTAGAAATATTGTTTGAACTGGAAGCATGTCACCTATAACCTTCTTTAAGCATGAAACATGGAAAAATGGGTGTAATCGGGAAGATACAGGAAGCTCTAATTTGTATGTCATAGTACTAATCTTTTGTAACACCTTGTAAGGATCATAGTAATAGGGTGATAATTCATTATTCTTCTTAGCTTGATTGAGGGATATTTGTTTATATGGTTGTAGCCGTAAAAATACCCCATCTCCTATGTCAAAACTTATTTCACTGCAATGTTGATTTTCATGCTATTTCATTAGATTTTGTGCCAGAGTTAGCTGCTTGTGGGAGTCGTCAACAGTCGTAGTCTCCGAAAAAGAAATAAATAAAGAACTTAGCTCAAGCCTCGATTTGAGATGCATATAAATAAAAGCCTCGCAGACCCCAAGTAATAAGTAAGTCAAATGACCGGAAAACTTTCATGTTATATGGCAACACTTTATAGGTTTCCTTTCCACATTGATCGACCTAATCCTATAAGGGTTGGAGAACTTGTTTTTGATGCTCTATATAATATTCCACTTCTTGACCCTTATAATTTTCTCTTAAAGATGATGTGATGGATGGTGGATGATATCCATAAAGTGCCATAAATGGGGTCATTTTTGTTGCGGTATGGAAGGACATGTTATACCACCATTCTGACAGAGGTAACCACATGACCCATTGCGTTTTTTTATCAGATAAAAAACAACGAAGATATCCTTCCAAAAATTTGTTCACTATCTCAGTTTGTCTGTCATATTAAGGATTATAATATGAGCTATGAGCTAATTGAGTACCAAGGCAAAAAAATATTTATGTCCAAATTTTCCTAGTAAAACTGGGATCTCTATAATTTACAATAATATTTGGGTTTCCATTTAGGTTTTGAACTGTTTCCATAAATGAAGTTGTGACTATACGACTTTGAAAGGATGAGATAGTGCATAAAAGTGTACATACTTCGTAAGTCTATCAACTACCATAATGATGAAACTATTTCCTTCAGACTTGGGTAAACATGTGATAAAATCCATTGAGACCTCCTACGAGTGCTGACTTGGAATGGCTAAAGGTTGTAACAAACTTGGGGATTTAATTGTATCAACATTATTTTGTTGGAAAACTAAGCATTCCGCTGTGTGTGTGTTGTATTATTTCCATGACCAGTTGCATGTGCGGGAGGGTCATAGGGGGGCATTAGCTCCCCCTGTTCATTGCGCCAAGCGTAACAAGGAGTTCACAGGGGGGTGCAGCCCCCCCTATCAGAGGGTTTTTAGGGGGGCAATAGCCTCCCTACATGGGGTCCAAGGCAACACCTTGGGAATTTTTTTTTGGACTCTATAATAGGTGGGCAAACCTACCTATGGTTTTGTGCATGGGTTTTTTACATGGTTTTGGGCATGATGGTTTTCTGTCCATGGTATTTTGTAGATTTGGTCAAGGGAACTATGATTATGTTCTAATCCAGGGTTAATGGATCGGGTTTTATGAATGCTTCAACGTGTATATATATGTATTGTAACATTGAAAGGAATATAATGAAAAGTCAATCTGGTATTCCTAGTTTTGGGATCCAGGGGAAAATATTTGTGTATATTTTCTTTATGTTTCATGTTCTCGCCATTGTATATTTTCTATGTTAAGAATTATTTTGTAGGTAATTTCTGTATAGGGTTAAAATCTACACATTTTACCATAAAATTCTAGATATCAGATTTAAGGCCATTCCAAAAAAATTCCTTCTTGACCTTGTGGTAAGTTTTTAAAAAAATAGAGGGGCCTCCTAAAGGAGAGGTGTGAAATTCCAAAATAATATTTTGTTTGAGTTGGGATTTCTTACATAGATAGAAACAATATTTGTACGATAATGAATTATTTTTCCATATAAATGTATCAGATAGATTGGGATCCTGATGCAACTTTTGAATGAGTGTGCATGCCTCTTTGTCATTCTTCCATTCATCCCTTTATTTAGTTATCCAATCAAGTTGGATAATAGAAATGACATAGAGAAATGCTTCGACATCCTCATCCCTTCCCGAGAGTGCATCTGCAACAACATTTTTCTTCCATTTTTTGTATATGATTTCAAATTCATAACCCAATATCTTTATGAACCATTTTTGTTGCTCTTATGAATATAATATTGGTTTCAAAAAGTATTTAAGAATATCATGATCTGTTTTTACCATGAAGTGCCTTCCGATTAAGTAAGGCCACCATTTCTTGACGGAATATAGTATTGCCAACATACCCTTCTCATAAATAGGTTTTTGTAAATACTTTCCCTTGATTGAATCACTTTAAAAAGTAACGAGTCTTCATTCTTGCATTAAAAAAACACCAATTCCATTTCTCGAGGCATCACATTCCATAATAAAGGTTTTTGTGAAGTCTGGTGTAGCTAAGACCAGAGCTTGACACATTGCCTCTTTAAAATGTTTAAATGCATTAGTTGCTTCTAGAGTCCAAAAAAAATCATCTTTCTTTAGTAAAGTTGTTAAAGGTGTTGCTATTTTCCCATAATTCCTAAAAAACTTGTGATAATACCCTTTCAACCTGAGAAATCCTTGAAGATGCTTTAGGGTTGCAAGGATTTTCCATTCCTTGATGGATTTAATTTTGTTAGGGTCTACCATAACACCCTCATGAGATACAATATGACCCAAATATTCCACCTCTTATGCCCAAAAGAAACATTTAGAGGGTTTTGCATACAATTATTTCTCCTCCAATAGTTTAAGCACCCTATCAACATGTTGAACATGATCTTCCCAAGATTCACTATAGATTAGTATATCATCAAAAAATAATAACACAAATTTCCTAATAAAGGGTTTGAAAGTGGAATTCATCAAACCTTGCAATGTGGAAGGTGCATTAGTATGGCCAAAATACATGACCAAAAATTCATAATTACCTTCTATTGGTGTCCAGATGTGAACAAATATTCAAACCCTTTTTCCACATTAATTATCAATCTAGGTGCATTAGTTATTTCAAGACTAACGTGCATAGTATATGCAAGAGCAATAACATAATATGCTATTGAATCACATGCTTAATCAATGAGAGCAAGAAAAAATACTGAAATAGAAATTAAAGATGGATTGCAGAATTAAAAAGGCATTTACAACAATTACAAAATTATACTGGAACAACAGTGCAATAACAAACCAAAATATGAAATCAATAAAGGTAAAATAACACAGCACCTGATCAGAAGAGTGGGCCCAACTCCTTAATAAAGGGTGTGGAAAACTCACAACTCACAAATGGAACAACAAAACACTTTGCATTCAATTGACTGAAAGACACTTTTGTTATAATATCTGTCCCTTTATGCTTAACCTCGATTCACAACCCTAAGGCCCTCTTTATACAAATGTTCAGAAAATTGTATCTTTCCTCTAACAACTAACTATCTACAATTATACATTTGTTACAACAACAAAACTAGTTTCCAAAAGGAAACCATGAAAAGCCTGAAATAGAGCTGGAATAAGATGGGATCTATTGCACTGTTGTAGCAGGTTGAGATATTGCTGAGAATTAGGAGTTTCTCTGTGGCTTGCAACCGTAATCCTTTTGCTTTTTTCAAATCTATGAAAATAATGGAGTTAATACTTGCAAAGGTAAAACCTCCACTATTATTACTTCATTAATCAAATATTCCATGTAAGATAGTGGGAAGGGGTTTACCTCATGTGATTTAGAACAATTAATGATGCAAAGAGATATAAAGGTCGGAAAAAATGGGAGAGAAAAGTATATAGATTTGGTACCCAACTGGTCTATCTACATGTCCTCATTCAACTCGTCATATTCTCAGATCTGGGTTGGACTGACTGTGGCTGGCATGAAGCTATGCGAGGTCTTATTATTCGGCCATCTCTGTCCCAGGGGGTCTATATCCTTCTGTCAGAATAACATCCTTCAGCCAATCTGGGTCGACATTATATGCAGGAGTATATTGCTCTGCTGGAAACCAAATGAGGGGAATCTGAAACCTCAGCCCCATCCACCTGACCCCACAAGTCTGAATGCATGCTACAAAAAGTGGCACTCTTTCTAGTGCCCATGCAAAGTTAGGTGCTCTAAAAGGTTCTCGACCTCTGACGGCTGAAGATGACAAAATCCACCTCCTTTGACAACTATTCAGTGCTTCCTTCCGGAAAGTTATTATCTGTTGGACACAGAGGTCAACACACCATTTTTGGGTTGTCAACATATGTCCCCTATGCCCCTCAATATGTAAAAAGGTAAAATTCTTGTTATAAATATTTGCTGCCTGGCCATGCTCCCTCCTCATCATTAGCAACCTTGTGACTTGTTTTTCTTCAAACATATCATAGGCCTTTCTCCATTTAATTTGATTGATATTGTGGGAGGTGAAGGCTCTTAAATTAATATCCCCCATGAATGGAACAGGGTTGAAGGCCTGTTCATGCCTTAAGAAGTAACCATGCATGTAGAATTCACACATTAAGTGTTGTCATATGATATCATGAATTTTCAAAATACGGAGAAACTAGATTGGGTCCTCAATTTCGTGACAAATTTCCTTATATATACTCTCAAGACAAAAGAAAAGAATTTTTTCATGAAGGAATAAGGCATAACTATGTGTGGGAGGTCTACAGGCCATTACCTATTGCACCAAAGAAAACATATTCTCCTTATCTGTGTTAGTGTCAGTCTTGTCATAATGCCATCAGTGATCAAACTTACTCTTTTGCATTTGCATATTAGGAGTCCCATATCATAAATCTTCACCATTCCATTAGGTCATGGATTCATTGATGGTAGTGGTCTTTAATCAGTTTTCCCTCATGTGAAACTTGCTAATTCCCCTCTCTATGGTCTTCAGTCATGATTCAATTTACTCTGCAATTCATGTTATTAGGTCATAGGGTAGTCTCATTAGGTTCTAGGGTCTCATCATGGTCAAATTAATGAGTCAAGTGTCAATAAATATCAACAAGGTCATGGGGAGGTCAAATAAACTCAAAGGCACAGTATCTGGAAAAATCAAAGAGTTGTTCTACTAAGCTTGATGTAATTTTCACCTCAAAACATGTTTTGAGGTGAAAGCATGGAACTTTTCTTTCATTATTATTTATTATGTAATTATATGTCTTCATATGTAATAAGTTGAACTTCAGAAGTTTCTATCTCCATAGAGCCACCACCCTGCCTTTCAGAGGTGTTTTCCACAACATTTTTAGTGTAAAACCATCTTCTAAGTATGTCCATCAGAAAGAGCCCGGAAAGATATTTCCAACGATATATTATACTCTCAAAACTGACTCCTTGATTGAAAAATATGCCTAAGTGAACAACAGTCCCCAATAGCCTAACCTTACCCCTTTTCTCATTTGTCCCTTAGAATTTATTTCATATAATTTTAATTTTTTTCATTATAAAACCCTTTTCTCCCAATCTGATCGCACCCTTTTCCCCCAATCCAATCACACCATTCAAATCGCATACTTTTGATTGACCCTTCCCTGATCACAAATCTCCGATGCGATTGACTCCCACCGATCGCATCTCCATCGTCGATCCGCCCTTCCGATCGGACGGCTCACAAGCCATCGCACCATCACAATAGGCATTTTCCGCAGCATTGCTCCCACTCCACTCCCTCGTCGATTTATGATTTACGATTACCCCCAGGTCCCATCATAAACCCTTCCACCCCTTTCCAAACAAAAGTGGCTTTCCCTTTTTTAAAAGCGATTATTCAAATATTATAAACTTAAAGGATTTCCTAAGTTATTCCATCGCAATAGGCATTTTCCATGATACATTCCTCCACGCTCTTTCCCACCGATGCGAAGAATCGCATATCGTAAATTAACAGTTCCTATAAGTACTTTGCCTCCGCTCCCCTTCCCGATTGTGATTGCGATTCCTCCCTTAGGTCCCATCTTAAATCCCTTTCGCCTTTTCAATGAAAAATGGTTTTTCCCTTTGTAAAATGCGGAAAACTCATTTTTATTTGTTTTAAAGGGATTTTTCATTTACACCATCGTACATCGCTTTCCCTCACTTATCCCCACGCATCTATTGTATTACTCCATCACACCCGCTTCCATCGCATCGCAAGTTATCAATATGATGTGCCCATTTCTCTTCCGCTGCGATTTCCGATTTGTGATTGCGATTTTCCCATGAGACTGCCCCTATACACTATCGCATCATAGTTTCCAATCGCATTGTCCCAATACACCTTCCCCCCTTTCCGATTGCAATTTGCGATTTCGATTTGTGATCGCAACTCGGGCCCACCATCCTTTCCTTTGCTCTTTTTCACCCAAAAAGGAACTTTTCTTCATTAAATGGCAAAATTTCAGTTTTATTGGTTCCAAAGGGAATTTCTCGGCATAAAGGGATCTTCAACAAAAGAAAATAAATAGTCAAGGCCGAGAGATAAATATAAACACAGAGATCATTACAGCATGACAGTAACGATAAAAAGGAGAAATGGTTCCAAATTTGTCTTTCTTCTCCTATGTTTGAGCAACTGCAAATTCTCCATATGGTCAAAAAGTATTTTTTCTCCTTCTTTTCAGTAGCAGATTGTTGGTCTTTTCCTATATTCAGATTTCGGTTCCTGAGCTGGTGAAATAGGTCCTTCTTCTATGGACCTACTCCCCTCAATTTCTGTCTATTTAATGTAACTTTTGAGTCATTTGTAAGGGGGAAATAAAGTGTGGAATAAGTTGGAAATCATTGAGGATGCTCTGCGCTCCATTTGTAACAGTTTGGCAGGAAATTAATAAAGATATGCAACTCTGATTTGTGGGATCTATGTGGTATGGATTTTAGCACTGTTCTTTCCTTTGTGATCATTTGTTAAATTTTTATGTTTTCCATTCATTCATTCATATTTCTAGTTGAATTTTTTCAATATAGAAAGGTAGAATCCATTGCATAATGCTCTGCCTTGGGAAATCATTCAATACTTGATGTTTTCTGCTATTTGAAAAAGATCCATTTTCTATGCCCTTTTCAGCTCCTCACTAGTCTTAATCATTTCATCATTATTTAAACTAAGTTGTTAAAATCCCTGCCTACCTTGCCCCATAAAATACCCTGTATCTATGATTTAATTCCCTAGTTTCAAACTGCCCAACCCCATCTGTTCCATACAACCCTGAAAAATTTATAAAAAACATTCCGAGTTTATTATACCTAGCCTAAAATCAGTTTGCAGTTATACTTCATTGAATACTTTTCATAGAGAGAGCCCTCTCCTGTCCTTGTAGGGCTAGCTACAAGGCTGAGCATGGTTTGAGGTTACCCTGATTTTCCTTCTTTTAGCCGAAGGTTCAAATTAGGTGCTAACAATCTGATTGCAGCATTTTCACTTGTTCTTATAACTCCTCTATCTTGTCCTATTGTTATCTTTGCCTCTGCCGCACTTTATCCAATTGGTCTATGTACCCTGTGACAATCCCGGCAACCTGCTCTCAAACCTGCATAATCTCCTTCTTATGTCCATTCGCAGTAGAATACCATCTCTGAATTTTAGCGGCTAGGTAAAATTTTCGGCCTTCAAACATATGTTCAATCGGACTAGTCTGTGTAGCCACATAGGAGACCTAAATTTTAGGATTTACTGCCTTCCACTTATATGCTTTTACCTTCTTCTTTAACCGAGATACTTTCCTCTTCAACTCCCTAACTTCCTTCTTTAATCGCATGGTTTCACTGAACTAAAACTGATACCTTTTCTTGAGAGGTAATATTCTTTTCTCACACTGTTCAATCCACTCCTGTTTGACAATAAATTCATCTCCCAGGCATGTAGCAGGATCAGGAGGTGGTGGAATGTTGTTGATGTTATTAGCTGGTTTTTCTGTTAGGTCTTTCTGGTTTGGATACCTGTCTCCAGGGGCATTCTCCTCCTCATTTACCTCAACGCTTTCGTCGACCATCCTGTGTTCCGGTGTTTCCACAGAAATTCTATCTCCCTTGTGAGCCTCTGGGTGCTCCTGATGAGATTCAACAATTAATGGGCTAGTATTGGTCATTTTTTTCCCTGGGTCGAAAAACCTTAGCACTGGTGGAACAACTATTTCTTCCATTAACCACTGGGATGAGCGAAACCCCCTTGCCCCTCTAGGCATCATAGACTGAAAAGGAGAGCAGGAAATGGCTTCGCCATCCTTGTTTACAACTTGGGCTGAACTTTCATGTGCAGCTACTTCAGTCGGGGTCGACACTGGTTCTTGTGGAACAGTGTCGATTTTGATGATCGTTTCCTTTCTATCCTCCTTCCCCTTCATGCATTACTTCCTCACCTGTGGTCGATACTGGTTCTTGTGAAGTAGTATCGACTTCGCAGGTTATTTCTTCCTTGTCTCCCTATTCTCCATGCATTGCTTCCTCTTTTGTAGTCTACACTGGTTCTTGTGGAGTAGTGCCGACTTCGCGGATAATTTCTTCTTTGTTTCCCTGTTCGGAATGAATCGAGGGTGGTTCTTGTGTAACACCCCTACTTGTTTCGATATTCATATATGCTTGGGTAGGTGATGATGTTTCTTGCGTAACAACATCACTTTCCATCCCTCTGTCTGTTCCACCTTCCTGTTCTTCATTAATGAAATACGATGATTGTAAGACAGTCTTGACTTCCTGTACTATACCCATAATTCCTTCATCTGTAGGTTTTTTAGGCGAGGATGGTTCTTTTTTGAAAACCTCGACTGTGTCACTATTTGTCTTCTCCATTCCCATTTCTTCTAGTTCTTCCTGATCAACCTCCATCTCCATTTCTTCTGGTTATTCCTGGTCTATTTTCATTTCCTATGACTATTATTCCTCTGCTAAACCAGCTGGAGATACTAGTTCTTCCTCTCTAACAGCAATGATAGCTTCTATCTCTTCTTCTGATGACTCGCAGAGTTCTACCCAAGAAACTCGAAATTGAGCTATTGCATGCATGACCACTAAACGAACCAATCCATGATTGGAGAGAACTGCCGGCATTTGGTGCGAACGTCGAGAAGACTGTGCCATGTGTTGTAGTTGTTTTAATAGAAAGAAAGGCATGTTTAAGGAATGCACCTGAGCCTACGGAAATAAAAGGTGAGATAAGTTTTTAAAATGATATTTGAACAGAGTTGTGGCCCATCCCTCGCAGGTTATGTATTTCATTACAAAAGCTGCTACTTCGTTCCATGGATATGGTACAGACTTGCGCTCATATCCTCTCCCATATTGAATGACACTTTTTCCTTCCTGCAAAAACAGTTCGGGAAACTTGGGAAGGGGAATTCTCCGAGCAAACCATTGCTGCCCTTGTTGTCTTAGCTCGCTAACTTCCGCAATTACTTCTTCCGTGATGGGAATTTCTAATCCTCTGATCCGCAAGAAGTTATCATCCAAATTAAATGAAAACTCCATTGTGATTCCCTTGTCAAACCCTTGCAATCTATCAAAGTATATTTCCCATCCCGCATTGACAAAAACTTGCCACACATATGGATTGTTTCAGACTAAGACTGTATTTCCAAGTTCATGCCATACAGCCAATCCGCCCATCCTATGGAGACTGTAACAACACTCTGTAACAGCAGGCCGTTGGACAGAGTGGTGGGTACCAAATTTGGAAAAAAAAACATGGTGAAAAATGAGGGGTAGTAACGGTAAATACGAATGGTAATTCTCAGGAAACGAGGAAAATCATGAAAAAGTATGGTAAGTGCGATGAATGGAATAGTAATTATTTCGTATGAGGTGGAAAGGGCTAATTGATCCGTATCGTATGCGTATTGTGGATCCTGCATCTTTAATGATTATACAGAAGGATATTAGGGTGTACCATCACATGAAGTTGTAATAATGGCTTTGGGAATCGTCATTATGCCGTCATTTAGTTATGATGGCACCCCCCCCCCCAACTTAAAATTTTCCATTCGCGACATTAATGTCTTTCACATGGAATATTTAATTAAATCCATAAGAGTCAAATGGAGACATACCTGGTGGCCTACTTGGAGGAAGTGATTAAGCAGAACGATGACGCAGAATGACGTTATGAGTAATAAAGAAGCATAGTAGCAACATCTGGAGTAATAATATCGAGTAGTAGCACCTGGAGTAACAACATCACGAGTAGCAGTATTCGGAGTAACAACATTTGGAGTAACAACATGATGAGTAGCAACATCTAGAGTAACAACATCATGAGTAGCAACATCTAGAGTAACAACATCTAGAGTAACATCATGATGAGTAGCAACATCTGGAGTAACAACATGACGAGTAGCAAACATCTAGAGTAATAAATATCTCGAGTAACATCATGATGAGTAGCAAATAATCGTTGTAATAACATTTGAGTAACAAAGATGACGAGGTAGCGTATTTGAATTAACAACATCATGAGAAAATAACCAAGGAGTAACAACATCATATAAATAACCAAGAGTAACATCATGATGAGTAGCAACATCTGGAGTAACAACATGACGAGTAGCAGCATCCGAATTAACAACATTGACACTTAGAAAATTTTCAAGCTCTAAAACATTACTCCTTAGTAGTAACTCCTGCAAAAAGACAACAAATAAATAGTAACAATATATATATATATATATATATATTAGAGCAAGGATGCAGAGGAAGAGTTCTCTGCGCGGACAACCTTCAAACCAGATTTCTCAGAGAGATGTTTGATGAAAGAATCCTTAGAGGCTGGGCAGTGATATAATCTCAGGCGATGTCCATTTGCTATGAATGAAGCTCGTGTATCATTAATTGTAACTAGCCTGACTGTTCCATTATCAAATACAACATCCACCTTGTAAGGTCCCATCTAGTGAGTTCAAAGCTTTCCCTTAAAATCCTTAAAACGGGAGTCATAAAGTAATGCCCATTCTCCCCTATGAAACACCTTGTTTTTTATAAACTTATCATGCCATTTCATTCTCTGTTGTTGAATAGCAGTAGTCCTCTGGACAACCATTGAATGAATTTCATCTAATTCATTAAGCTGGGCCAGTTGGTGTTTCTGGGCATTTGACAGGTCCAAACCAAAATCAAGAGTTATTCTGAGTGTACTGATTTCAAATTCTATTGGAAACAACAGGGATTTCCCATAAACCAACTCAAATGGTGAAAACCCAGTTTTGTTCCGCCATGTTGTTTTGTATGCCCAAAGAGCTTCAAGCAGCTTCTGGGCCTAATCCCGACAATGGTATGCTACAGTTTTTGTCAAGATATTTTCCAATATCTTGTTTGTGCTTTCCACTTGTCCATTCTCCTGGGGGTGGTATGGAGATGTCACCTTGTGCTTGACCCCATATTTCTGCATAAGCTTTGCTATCATGTGTGATGTAAATTGTGCTCCTCCATCTGAAACAATCTCCCTTAGAGTACCGTAACGAGCAAAAATTTCTTCAAATAGAAAATCTAAAATCACCTATTTTGTTGCTTTTGCAACAGCTTTGGCTTCTACCCACTTAGTCACGTAATCAATGTAGACCAAAATGTGAACCTTTTGCTGGGAGGGTGGGTTGCAGGGTCCAACAAAATCGATAGCCCATTTCTCAAAAGGTTCGACAACTACCTATGGCTGCAAGGGAATTTCATCAGCTCGACCGGGTTGCCCCATGCACTGGAAACTATTACACCTCCAGACACAATTTTGTGCATTTTGAAAGATAAAAGGCTAGTAATATCCCATTTGTAGCACCTTATGGCATGTTCTTTTATCTGCAAAATGCCCCCCCACAAGGGCCATCATGGGCAGACTTCAATACTTCATAAATATCATCCTCAGATACACAATGTCGAATTTGCTTATCGGCTCCTATATGAAAGAGGTACCCTGCCATCCAAGAATATCAGGCACTGTGATGAATAATATTTTGTTGTTCCCTATATGAAAAATGATGAGGCACCTTCTCTGTAGCGAGATAGTTAGCAATATCTGCATACCATGGAGGGTTAGTAGAAATTGCAAAAAGATTCTCATCGGGAAAACTATCTTCTATAGGTGTGCATTCATCATTGTTATCCATTCTAGACAGAAAATTAGCAACTACATTATATTTTCCTGGTTTTTCTACTATTGTGATATCAAATTCTTGAAGCAATAGTAACCATCTTGTAATGCATCTAGGAGTGATAGGTTTATTTATCAAATACCTTATTGTTGCATGGTCAATATGTATAAAAGTAGGATACCCAGTGATGTAGTGCCGGAACTTGTTGATAACATATATAATAGCCAGGAATTATTTTTTCGTCACCGTGTAATTCAATTCAGTAGGAATTAAATTCTTGCTGACATAGTAAACTGCATACGGTGTTTTGTCTACCTGCTGTCCTAAGACTACTCCTACTGTTGTCTAAGAAGCATCAACATGTATGTGAAATGGTAATGCCCAATCGGGTCCTTGAAGAATCGGAGCCTTGCAAACCAGTCCCTTAATTTTCATGAAAGTTGCTTTATAGTCTTCAGTCCACAAGAATTCTACATCTTTTTTTAGTGAATTGAAAAAGTGGATGTGCTATTTTAGCGAATTTTCTATAAAGAATCTATAATAACCAACACAACCAATAAATCTACGTACCTGTGTAGGTGTCTTGGGTACTAGGAAGTGCAATATTACCTCTACTTTGGTCGGATTGACTCGAATTCCAGCAGCTGAGAGCAAATGTCCCAATACCATTCCTTCTTCCCTCATCATATGGAATTTCACTATACTTAGAGATACATGGGTCTGTTTACATATTTTGAGTACTTTTTCCAGATTTTCCAATCCTTCTTCAAATCAGTTTCCATATGGAGTAAAATCATCCATATAGATTTCAACGCTGTCATCGACTAAATCAGAAAAAATTCCTAGAATTTCCCTCTGGAAGGTTGTAGGTGCATTACACAGGCCAAATGGGAGGACCCTGTATGCAAAGGCCCCCCATGGGCATGTGAAATTTGTTTTATCCTGGTCTTTTGGGGCTATCTGGATCTGGTTATACCCGCTAAACCCATCTAGGAAGGAAAATAACTTCTTCCCAGCCAAGGTGTACAGGACTTGGTCAATGAATGGCAAAGGGAAATGGTCTTTTGAGTTGCCTTATTTAGCTCCCTATAATCTATGCAAATCTGCCATTTACCATTATTTTTGGGAACAATAACTAGAGGAGACACCGATTGGCTATTCGAGATGGGGTAGATGAAACCTACATCCAATAACTTCTGTAATTCTTCCTTGACAATGTTCTTTAGAGCAATATTCATTATCCATTGGGGTTGTCTCATAGGGCGGAAATCTTCCTTAATATAAATATGATGAGTACATAAATTAGCAGGGATTCCATTCATGTCAGTATAATCCCAGGAAAAAGCTTCCTCATGGTCTTGAAGGAATTTTAAAAGTTGCTTTGTCTGGGGTTCTGATAGATTTGGGTTGATATTAAGTGTCTTCCTTGGTTTAATTTAAATTGGAATACTATCATGGGATGAAGTCACATGAATATCTTCAATTTCATCTTTTGGTTCAATATTTCCTGTGTCTCACAACTCATAGTAGACTCTAAAATTTGACGAGCTGAATTGGAAACATAACTGCGGTCATTAATAAAAGTGTTAATGGTATCATCCTCAGTTTCTGTTTTGAATTGCAGGGTCTGCCTAATGGTGAGTATTGGTCTAACTTCTTCATTTTTAGGTTCAGGCTCTTCTACTGGTAGAGGTTTCTATCTGGCTAATAATTTTTCAGATGGGCTGGGTTCTGCAGGGGGGTAGAGAGTAAGGTTCTTTGCAACTCTCCCATATGATAAAATCATATGTCTATATTGACACCCGATATAGGTGTCTGCGGTTGCGAGCCAAGGTCTTCCCAAGATCAATGGATGACCACCAACTGAGGATCATGTCTGTAATACAAGGAGGTCCACAGGATAGTGCCATGAATCCACTGAAATAGTCACATCTTCCAATTTCCCTACTGGTTTAATTGTAGACCTATCTATTAATTCCAAGATAGTAGGGTTGGCTTAATTTTTTCGAGACCTAATGCTTTCATTTTTTCGGAGGTAATAATATTGATGGCAGCACCCAAATCTACCACTCTGTTTTGGATTTCAACCCCACTGATTTGTACTATTAGAATTGGGTTTCCTGGATCTCCATATTTTACAGACATAGTTTTTCCTAGCATGATGTCAGACAGTCTACCCATCAAATGAATGGTTAACAGATCCCTTGGTTTCTTCCCAGGTTTCTTAGAGCAGTAATTTTTCAGATTTTTTGCATATATAGGTACATCCCTTATAGCCTGGAGCAGGGGTATTTTGACAAAAATATTTTTCAATTCGCCCAAGAATTCAAGCTCTGCTTGAGGGTTTTGTTTATTTAGGGTCAATCATTCAGGATATGGTGGAGCAATTGGATGACCTTGGTTAAGAACAATTTGGGGAGGTGTTTGATTTATGATGTTTTGGTCTAGTTTATCTCCAACTATTCTTTGTTCCTGTTTTACAACTTCACTGTTAATCTGTTCTATGATAATAGGTGAAGTGGGAGCATTTACTACCCACCCAGATCATAAGTTTATCTCATTAAGTCCTACAGTAGAAATGCTATATGACAGAAGGTTAAGAGTATCTATTTGTTGGACCCCTTTATTATTAGGATTCAGATTAGGCTGGATAGGAAGTTGGGGTACTGGAAGGGATGGGTTTCCTGGAGGTACATTGGGGGGAAACTTAAGCTATTGTTGAGGTATAGATTGGGGAAATTTCCCAATAGATGAGGGTCCATGCTAGTTCTGATTCCATGAAGGATTCGAACTGGTCTGGGGAGCCCATTGTTTCCAGGGGGGATATTGATACTGAGACCACATAGGTGAAAAAGGTACAGATCGGGGACCCATATTAAAATTATTAAAATATTGAGATGGGTCCTGAGGCATATCTAGATTCATAGTTGGTGGTCGAGGTTGCCATGGATTTTTCGGCCCCATGAAGTACAGTTGATCTACCACATTCTCTTCACTTTCCCCTTGAAAAAGTGCCTTCAGTCCTGGAAAGGAAGGGCACGAGCTAGTCGCATGAGTCTATTCACATATTGCACAAGCTTCCACTGTGTTTAATGGGCATTATTTCAACGGATGCTTCTTTCAACACTGTGGGTAGAATATATCCATAGTATTCTCCAACTCTATTTGTTTATGTTTTGCTTGCAGGGTGTCCATATGGGCAGATAATGTGCTTAGGATATCAGTCCTTAGGTTATCCTGTAGGTTTTCGATTTCTCCCTTTGTAACCCCTCCACCAGAAGTCCACCAGAAGTTTTTAATGACCAAATTCCTTGTCCACTTCTTGTAGCCTCTCGTCAACACTAAATGCACAACTCATAGATGGTGTTGAATTCTTCTTTCAAAACATCCCCCTTTCCTACTATGTTCAAAAGTTGCAGGGAATCTTCCCTAAGTGCCCGGAGAAGGATGATATTTAGAATATCTTTATCTAGGTCACTATGGCCCGATCTCTGCAGTATGTATTTGAATCGTTCCACACAATCTTCCATATTCTCGTCCTCTTTCTGTACAAACTTAAAAATCTCCTCCTTGATTTCACGGGATTTATAGTAATCCTAGTATTTCTCCAAAAAGAATTCCTTCATCGCATCCCATGAAGAAATAGACTTTCCTCCTAAACCCATGAACCATCACAAGGTTGTCCCTTTTAAGGTAGCAGGAAATATTTTTATCTTTTGAGTATCGGCGATATAATCATACCCTCAATAGACAATGTCAAATTCGAAGAGGAATATATCGGGGTCTTCAGAAGAAAGCCCATGAAAATTAGGCAGAGTCGTTAAAGGAATGGGCTTCATCGGTGCATCACCTATAATGTTTCCAATTGGAAAATCAATAAAAGAACTTGTAGGTGCCATAAATATCCTCCAATACACACCTGGGATTTCAACTGGTTCTGCGACTGGTACTTGTGGT
The DNA here is from genome assembly GCA_034641835.2 of Pinus albicaulis. Taxonomy (NCBI): domain Eukaryota; kingdom Viridiplantae; phylum Streptophyta; class Pinopsida; order Pinales; family Pinaceae; genus Pinus; species Pinus albicaulis. The sequence goes on along the minus strand of CM076583.1, from coordinate 538,915,067 downwards.
GATTCGACTATAGGAGGTTTCACAACACTTCGTTGGTCTCGTGGTGACAAAAAATCCTTGAGGAACTCTCTTTCCAAATCGAAATTTCTTAATTCAACTGTAGGAGGCTTCACAACACTCCCTTGGTCTCATGGTGAAGAAAACCATTTTAGAGGTTCTTCTTCCCAATTGGAATTGCTCAATTCTTCTGACCCTCTGCTTGCTATTTCTTCCCCTTCTGCTAATAGTAGAGATATCTCCTCCTCTGATACTTTATTTATTCCTCCTTTCATTGTCAAAATGATTCCCTGTGGTATCGTGGATGGCACTATTTGCTCAACCGATTTCCCTTTGGACTTCGTCTGCACCCTTACCCTGACAGCAGCATGAGAAGATGCTTTAGATTCAGCCTTTGCGATGATCTCCTGGATATATTTCTTCCTTCCCAGATCCATTCCTTTCTTTGGGGGTCTTCCTCTGCCCCTATTATTTAGATCCTTGTTCATACAATTGTTGGGAATAATTAATTAAAATAATAGAAGCGCACAGGACCCGGAGCAGGATGGATAGTTTCCTCCCAAGGATGAGAGAGTAGGTTTTAAACAGAAAAATCAAATAAAATAAAAATAAAATCAAAGTTTAGGATCTGAAGCAGGGTGATCAAATACCCTACCTAGGATGAGAAGTTGGCCCTTTCAGAAAAAAAGAAAAAGAAAAAAAGAAAAGAAAAGTTGAATACTATGCTCAGGACATAGAGCAGGGTAACAAATTCCCTCCCGAAGACGAGAGATTGGTTCTAATGAAAAAGAAAAAGAAGAAGAAAAACAACATACTACGCTCAGGACTTAGAGCAGGGTAATGGATTCCCTCCCCAAGACGAGAGATCAGTTCTAAAAATAATAATGGAAAAACCAAGAAAACAGAGTACTACCCTCAAGACTTGGAGTAGGGTAACAAATACCCTCCCCAAGGCGAGAGATTAGTTAAAAAAAAAACACAATGAAAAGCAAGAAAACAATATAACACTATGCTCAGGACTTGGAGCAGGGAAATAAATTCCCTCCCCAAGATGAGAGATCGACCCTTAGATCAATTGCAGATCGTGTTCTTGCACCTTGTTAGCCCTCCCCCAAAATGACGCCAAAATGTTGGTGTCCAAATGTGAACAAATATTCAAACCCTTTTTCCAAATTAATTATCAATCCGGGTGCATTAGTTATTTCAAGACTAACGCGCATAGTATATGCAAGAGAAATAACATAATCTTCTATTGAATCACAGGCTTAATCAATGATAGCAACCAAAACTACTGTAACATCAATTAAAGATGGATTGCAGAATTAAAAACGCATTTACAACAATTACAAAATTATACTGGAACAACAGTGCAATAACAACCCAAAATATGAAATCAAAAAAGGGAAAATAATGTAGCACCTAATCAGTAGAGTGGCCCAAATCTCTGATCAGGGTTGCAGTAAACTCACAACTCACAAATGAACAAAAAAACACTGTGCATTCAATTGACTGAAAGATGCTTCTGTTACAATATCTTTCCCTTTTTGCTTAACCCCAATTCACAACCCTAAGGCCCTCTTTATACAAATGTTCATAAAATCGTATCTTTCCTCTAACAACTAAGTATCTACAATTATACATTTGTTACAACAACAAAACTAGTTGCCAAAAGGAAACTACGAAAAGCCTGAGATAGCGCTGGAATAAGATGGGATCTGTTGCCCTGTTGCAGCAGGTTGAGATAGCGCTGGGAATTAGGAGTTGCTCCGTGGCTTGCAACCATAATCCTTTTGATTTTTTCAAATCTATGAAAATAACGGAGTTAATACTTGAAAAGGTAAAACCTCCACGACTATCACTTCATTAATCAAATATTCCATGTAAGATAATGGGAAGGGGTTTACCTCTTGTGTTTTAGAACGATTAATGATGCAAAGAGATAGAAAGGTGGGCGAAAATGGGAGAGAAAAGTATACAGATTTGGTACCCAACACCTTCATTATGAATGTTTTTTTTGGAATGTCTTCTATCTTCATTATAATTTGATGATATCCGAAATAAATATCCAACTTGGTGAAGTAAATTTCTCCATGTAATTCATCGAACAATTCATCAATGACAATAATGAAAATTTTATCTTTAATAGTGAAATTATTGAGCTCTCTATAATATGGACACATACGCCATGATCCATCCTTCTTATGCACCAATACTATTGGAGAAGAGAAAAAACTTTGGCAAGGTTGAATTATATCTACCTCTAGAATTTCTGCAAACATACTTTAAATTTCACTCTTTTGAGCATAGGGATATTTATAAGGTCCGATTTTTGGCATAACACTTCATGGAATCAAGTGAATAGCATGGTCATGATCACGAATAGGTGGGATATGTTTAGGAGTCTCAAATACCTTGGAATGATTGTCTAGGACTCTTTGGATATCATCAGAAATGGGTGATTTCAATGTTTGAACATCGAGTGAGAAAAATTGTGCAATTACACCTTGTTGTCCTTTCTTAAAAATATTTTTCATGCCATTATGGATGCTTATCTTCCCCGGATTCCCTGCGCCCCTTAATTCAGTTTTCTTTTCTTCCCAGAAAAATTATTGAAAATTAAAAGCTATAATCCCCAAATATAGTAACTATTGGACTCCTAATACAACATTAACACCACCCATTGGAATGGAAAGCATTGGACTATTCAATATATATTCCACCATGGTTAGCTTTATATTATGGCACTTCCTTAAGAAATTTATAGTTCCTTCATTTGCAACCAGCACTTGACACTGTAGTGTTGGATATATAAAGAAATTCAATTCCTTGTCTATCTTACAATGAATAAAATTATGGGTACTACATTAATCAATCAACACTATTACCTTTTTCTTTTTGATATATCCTTCTATCTTGAGAGTTTGAGGAGTGGTAATTACTTCCAATGAATTACAAGATATTGTCGGGTTCATTTCTTCTTTCTTTGAGGATGTTTTCCGGTGTATATCCTCTTGTTTTGATGTTTCTTGTTCATTTTCTTCTTCCTATTCACAATATATGTACAATAATTTCTTCTCAATACACTTATGACCTTTACTGTATTTTCTATCACAACTATAACAATGACCTTTTGCTATTATTTCCTCCAGTTGTTGTGGTGTCAAACTTGTATATTGTGGGAGGCTAGGAGAAACAACACTTCCATATTTATAGTTGTGAGTGGTAGACCTCCTTGTTTCCATAATTTTGCATTTAATTTTTCTTGCCACCCTAATCGCATTTTATAACGAATTAAGTTCCCAAAGACGATCATCATGTTGGATGTTATACTTTAATGTCCCTATGAAGACATCAATCATATGCTCATTTGGAGTATCAATTACCTTGAAATTCAATATTTGGAATTCCTCAATGTGCTATGCCATTGAACAATTTTGTTTGATATTTATCAATTGGATAAAGAAGGTATTTCTCTTTGTATCCTCATAACATGCTACTAATTCCTATGTAAAATTTATCTAAGTGACAATTATTTTATGAGAACAAATCCATCAATACCAAAGAAGCTAATTGATTTCTCAATATAAAGATGCAATGCGTGCCTTTTGTGTCTGTGGTACATCATGTAGATGAAATAATTGCTCCATTTGTAGTATCCATGTTACAAGATCCTTGCCGTCAAACTTCCTCATAATATTCTTTGGAATATGGGTTATATTCATCCTTGAGTTACAATCTATATAATCATGACTCACTTTCTTTTTGTTCTCATTATGGGTTTCATGGACTACCTTGTCACCATTAGGAATCCTTTCTCGTGTCAACTTTGTTAAAAATTCATTCAAAACTTCCATTTCTGCTTTTAAATCATCCTTCCAACTTCCCATCTCTGATTTTAAAATGTCCATGTATCCTTTTAAACCATCCATATCCCCTTTGATCTAGGTGGATATTAGTGGAAACTTGCCTAATCAACTTGGACCCCCACCATTGTACCATTATTTCTTTCAGTTTCTGTAATTGTAACACAATCTACTATTTTTGGCAGTTTTTCGGGTCGTGAACTTCTGGAGCCGTTTTGAGGCCCTAAACAACATTTTTTTGGAAAACGAGTAAATGTAAGCATTTATAACATTTTTTTCAGTTGAAATTTTTAGTCCTCGAATATATTTTTATAAAAAGGTATTGTGTGCATCAAATGAATATCGCAAGCTAATGAGACAACCCTGGGAAGTTGATGTACCAATTTACCTGAACGAGGCCCACAGTTTTGGCGCTTCATCACCTAGGGTTAGGTTTTTGGTTGTTTATGGTTTTCCATTTTTTCTCAACAATAAATAAGCCTTCGAGCATCATTGTTACAAAGTTCAGAAGGCATGTAGCTGCTACATATATTCTTTGAGATAAGCTACCATTGCCTGAGATAGTTTATTTCCATTCTACATGTAAACAATTTTTAGTACTTTTTTTATTAATGAATTGAAGATCTATTTTCGTTGTATCTTTGTGTTTCTATTTATATCTTTATTTCATTTCGTTCCTTCATAAATCTGGATTAGTGGTATTAGAGCGGTCTTCTCTTTCACTATTTTTCTGTGCATGTCCCCAATGCGGTCGAGGTATAAGGAGTTAGGGCTCGAACTGGTTGAATCTTTGCAAGACCAACCTTGTCGACCTTGATGTCCTCCCATGGCGGAAGAAAATAAATACAAGGGAGTAGGATATCCTTTCAAAATATTTCTTGAATAAGCCCTCGAGCGACAAGGGAATGCTATGATGGACAACTTTTCTCAGATCCTTCGACGGATGCCCATAGGGGACACACCTTCATCTAGCAGCCTCCTTAGAGGCACCACTCCCTTTAAGGTAAAAGTCAACTTTGACATTCCCATATTTGAACGCTAGATAGATGCATATGCCGTAGATAAATGGTTAAAACTGTTGGAAGGATATTTTCCGGTCCATGATTTTTCCAATAGGGAAAAGATTAATTTTGCAATCCTCAAATCCACACCCCACGTCAAGGACTGGTGGGAGAACTACTACGAGAAGAAGTACGAGAGTGAACCCTCACTGTTTTCAGCTGCACCAACTTGGAATTATTTCTGAGACGCCATCAAGGAACAATATTACCCTATTGGAAGTTATAAAGACATGTACATAAAATGGACCACACTATGATAGGGAAGGGACTAGGATGTGCTAGAGTTCACAAATATTTTTCATACCCTTCGCATGAAGTTGGGTATCAAGGATACTGAGTGGCATCTGGTACTCAAGTAATGTATTTTTCCACACAAATACATCGAGGATGAGATGGATTTCCCGGAAATCTACTCGCTTAGAGCCACCTATCGTTACACTATCAAGATCGTGGAGAAATCCAAACAGAAGAAGAAATAATTTGGATTTTTGAATCCAGCAAAGAAGGACACAGGAAATTAGTGTGAGTTCCATCAGAGCCCCACTCACAACATAAGTGAGTGTCGAGCCAAGAAGTCACTGGTGGCGAGCTGAAGGCTCCAGAGTAAGATGCATGTTCCGACTATGATTTAGAACCCGACAAGGGAAATGAAAAATGGAAGAATATTTTTGATGTGGAGCCCAACGCCACCGTTGTCACCACCAAGATCCAAAATATTGAGCCCGAAGATCCAAAGGAAGGGGAGTGTATCTTCCACTCACAGATGTGGGTGAAGGGGTCTCCAATGTAGCTGATTATCAACATCGGGAGAAAAAATAACCTCATCTTAGCAAAGATCATTAATAGGTTGGGCCTACAAACCACACCACACCCCAAACCATACACCATCAGGTGGCTTCCCTAAGGACGGGATCTCCACACTAGCAAACAGTGCCACCTTCCCTACAACATCAATACCTTCATGGATGAGGTACTTTATGATGTTGCTCCTCTTAAAGTTTGTGACGTATTATTATACCAACCATACTTGTGGAAAATTCATTCAATGTATGAGTCTAGGCCTGAAACTGTTTTATTACTTTGGGAAATAAGTTATACAGGATACTAGAGGTAGCCCCGCCTACCTCCATCTCTTTGATCTCTACTAAGAAATGTAGTAAGATCATCTCCCAAAATGATAATTTTTTATTTTATTTTTTATTCGCTCTCAAATTAAGGGGAATATCGTGGCCACATTTTTGACCCCTAGGAAAGGTTCCTCCATGCAGCAGAAGTAGGTGGATAAAGTCGTGGAAGAATACATAGACATCTTCTACTCACCTACACGGGTTCCCTTACACTGCCATGCCAAGCATTCAATCGATATGAACCCTAGAGCACCTCTATCCAATGGGGATGATATATCGTTGCTCTATTATGGAGAATTAAGAGATCAAGTGACAAATCCAGGAGTTGTTGCAGAAAGGGAACATCTAACAAAGTTCCTCACCTTGTGGGAGCCCGATTGTACTTGTAAAAAAGAAGGATGGGACCTTGTTAGGTCCTTATAATACTAGTTTTTACCCTTATTTTTATTATTAGTGTATCCCCCTATTGTTTTTTTTGTGCCCATGTATCCCCCATGTTGTTATTTTTGTGCCCCATAGAAGACTACTATTTTTATTGTTGTGCCCATACATTATTATTGTTATCTAGGATCTGATTATACTATGACCCCTTAGACTCTTGTATATATGAAGGAGGCCTTATCATTTGAATCATCCAATAATTGTTCATTTATGTAATTTAAAAGAGGCTTCCTCCTCGAATAGGCTAACTTTTAAGTCATTGATCTATTTTTTCTTCTTTTTGTGAGTTGGTTGCATAACATTTGGTATCAGAGCTTTATATTCTAGGGTTTTTTTCTTTGAATAGGTCATCTTGGAATTTTTGCTATAAATTTTTTTCTACGAAGATTCAGAAGTTGATAATTGCAACCACATGGATCTGAAATATTGGTGAACCACCTGTACTAATTTAAGATATTGTTTCATTATATTTTCGACGATATGATCTGAGGAAGTTAGGGTTTTTTTAGGCTCTAGAATTCCATCTCAAAATGGTGAGCTAGGGAAAATCGTCATAAATTTTACTCAGAGAATCATATTTGAATTTCATAAAAAGTGACTGAAAGTGGATGAAATTTAGTTTTTTGGGTATAATTTTTAGGGCTGAAGGTAGAAAACGTAACTCGTGGAACTCCGTACAATTTCTCTCTACTAAATGAGTATATAATCAAGAAATTGTGGGAGATTGGGCATAAGTCTTTCTTGAAGAATCCAGTCTTGGTATGACTTGTTGGTTTGGAAAGAAGACTTATGTTTATACTATAGGACATAATTTCAGAACTCGGAGATACGAAATTACATAGATAGAACAACTTCAATATCGAGCTCCTAAAACGCAAGAAAAAAGGTGTGTATTTTTTTTAAATTTTCATAACTTTTGTTTGAAAAATTAGTTTGAAGTGATTCAAAGGAATATTGAAGCACAGATATAAATATTTGGTTATAAAAATCCTCCTAAAAAATATAATTCTACACCCATTAAGTGCTCAGAAAGCTCTACTATGACTCATGAAGAGGAATAATTGCAACATGGTATATCAAAATTACGGGACCAAGTGCAACACATTTCACTCTCACAAAGAGAAACCAAAGATGAAATAAAAAGGGAAATGGATGGCTTCAAAAGGGACATGGAAGTTTTAAAGGATGATTTAAAATTAACATGGAAGATTTTAAGGATGGTTTAAAAGCAGCCATGGAAGCAATGATGAATGTCAAGATGGAAGGATTGACAAAGTTGCTGCAAGAAAGGTTTCCCAATGGTGACAAGATAATCCATGAAAATCATGGTGAAGAGAAAAGGAATATGAATTATGCTTTTAGAGACTCCAATCTTGGGTTTATGACCCACCACATTCCAAATATCGATATTAGGAAGTTTTATGGAAAGGATTCAGTAACATGGATTCTACAAATGGAGCAATATTTTGATCTTTATGATGTGCAACACAAACAAAAGGTATGCATTGCAACTTTATATTTAGAACCCAATTTGTTTATATGGTATCAATGAAAATTTTCTCATAAACCACTTGTCACTTGGTCAATTTTTACGGAGGAAATGATATCACATTATGAGGATACAAAGAAAAACACCTTCTTTAGCCCATTGATAAATATCAAACAAAAGGGTTAAATGGAAAAGCACATTGAGGACTTCCAAAAATTGAATATCATGGTTACTGATATTCCAGAGGAGCATAGGATTGATGTCTTCATAGGGAATTTTAAGGATAATATCCAACATGAGGTTCTCCTTTGGGAACGCGATTAATTGGAGAAGGAATTTAGGGTGGAAAGAAAAGGAAAGAAAAATTATGACTACAAGGAAGTCTACCACTCACAACTACAAAAATGAAAGAGTTGTTGCTCCTAGCCTTCCAAAAACTATAAGGTTGACGCAAAAATAATTGGAGGAAAAAAGAGAAAAAGGGATTTGTTACAGTTGGGATAGAAAATACACTAAATGTCATAAGTATGCTCAGAAGAAATTATTTTATAGGATAACATTTAAAAATAATTTTTAGGGAAACAAATATTCATACAAATTAACAACATCATTATACTTATTAAATATCCATCAAAATAGAATCTACAACATCTAGTATATATGAAATAACATGATGATTATTGATCATCTATAATTTAAGTGAATTTGACAACATCCATCATGAGCAGTAAATCAAAACCATCATATGTAACAAATATGCATCCAAATCATCAACTAGTTTCAACATATAAAAATTGAAGATTCAATGCTGATAAGATCGTCATCATATATTTCTTTGGATACTTTCTCATTACAATTCAAAAATGTATAAAATTGAATCATAGCAAGGACCTAAATATAAGGCCAACTCTACAAAGAATCCAATTGATCATGGATAAATTTGAAATTTTGGAGTAGCAGAACCATTCCAGCAAGAGGAAGCGGATAAGGTTGCTATGGAGGAACTCGACCAGAACAATGTGGAGGGATTCAGGTAGTTAATTTCATAGTAATATATAGGTAGATTATGTTATGTAGGTATGTAATTATTAATTGGGTATTTTGGATAAATTATAAGAAGAATGATGTAGTAAATCTGGAAAAAAAATTACTGCATACCCAAAGATACTGGTAAGAGAAATTTTGGACTTTGGAATTTTTTATGCTTTTGAATGTAATGACATTGGCCATGTTCCAGTTTTATTAATAGAAATATACTCATTCCTTTAAAAAAAATATGTGAAAATGATGCATGTCCAACAACCGACATAAGTCAAAATAATACACCATGTACACTTGATATAAATAAAAATGATGAATTATGTAAGACAAAATGATACGTCATGTCCAAATGATATAATTCGAAATGATACATGTAAAAAAGATACAACTCGACAATATGGTACACGAGGTCGTGAAAATGATACATATGATAGTAACCATGGAAATCGACATAATAACAATATATAAAAAATGATCCATGATGTAGTCTATATGATCATGAATGTCAGTAGCTGCTACCAACAACTGCCTCATGATCATCATCACCATTGTCATGATGATGATGATGATCATCTTTTGTATTGGCATCAACCTTGCTGTCATATGTAATTATGTCATCATGAGCATCATCTGCCATCTCAACATCAAAGCCAACGTGACTTGGATCTATGTGATGAGGATCATTCAGATCTTTTGGAAGATCATTGTTCTGCAAAAAAAAAACCATTTAGAATGAAAATTTCTTATTTATTTGTTGCAATAATTAATTTCTCTGTTATACATCTAATATTACAACATATAAAATGAAACAATAATCATATTACATCATATCAAAGCGCACATACGATAATAAAATTTCAAATAAGTTACAACCAAGAAGTTGTAACAACGGATGTTATAAAAACAAATGTTGTAACCACAAGCCATTTCATCTCGATTGTTAAAGCTTGAAAGTGGGCATCCAAAGAGGTGTTTCTGCCACCAAACACTATACCAACACTTGGGGGATCAATAAAAAAAAGTGAGAAGCACAAATATAGGTAATAACGGATTGAGAAGCAGATGTTGTAACAATAAATGTTGTAAAAATAGATGCCATAACAACATGTCAATGTTGAATTTTTCGAAAAGGTTGTAACACCCATTATTGTTGAAAATGTTGAAATTGTTATAAAATATGATTCTATAAGAACTGCTACTATTGAAACTACTGAAAAAATTACCATTAGAGAATATGTTGTAACATTAGATGTTGTAACAACAAATGTAATGACAAATGTTGTAACAATTGAGGGTGTAGAAAGCCATTTCATATTGCTTATCAAAGCTTGAAAGTGGGAAAACAAAGAGGTTTTTTTGCCACCCAACACTACACCAGCACTTGGGGAATCAATAAACAAATTGATAAGCACAAAAATAGGTAATAGCGGATTAAGAAGAAAATATTGTAATAACGGATGTTGTAGCAACTAATTCCATAACATATGTTGTAGCAACGAATGTCGTAACAACAAGCCATTCCATATTGTTGTCAAAGCTTGAAAGTGGACAACCAAAGAGTTGTTTCTACCACCCAACAATACACTAGCACTTGGGGGATCAAGAAAACAAATTGAGAACCACAAAAATAGGTAACAACAGATTTAGAAGTAGATGCTGTAAAATCAGATGTTGTAAGAACATATGTTATAATAACATGTCAATGTTAAATATGTTGAAAATGTTGTGGCATTTGATGTTGTAACACCCATTATTGTTGAAAATGCTGAAATTGTTGTAAAAGGTGACTCTATAACAACTACTACTATTAAAACTACTGAAACAATTACCATTGAAACATATTTTGTAAAAATAGATTTTGTAACGACAAATGCTATAACAATTGAGAGGGTAGAAAGCCATTTGATTTTTCTTGTCAAAGCTTGAAAGTGGGTAGCCAAAGAGTTGTCTTTTCCACCCAACACTACACCAACCCTTAGGGGATCAAGAAAACAAAATTGAGAAGAAACAACGTATGTAAAAATGGATTGAGAAGTAGATGTTGTAACAATGAATGTGTAACGTTTCTCAACCCCTCATACTATTAGAGGAATGCCATAAAACATATTTATTTATTTTTTCCTCAGAACTCTACATAACTTCATGATTAATCTATATATATATATTGCTCCCCCAAGGATAGGATCTATGTATCAGTCAATAGTGTCGCCTTCCCTACAACATCAATACCTTCATGGATGAAGTACTTTATGATGTTTCTCCTCTTAAATTTTGTGATGTATTATTAGGCCAACCATACTTGTGGAAAATTCATGTTGTGTATGAGTCTAGGCCTCACATTGTTATTATTACTTTGGGAAATGAGTTATACATGATACCAGAGGTAGCCCCACCTACCTCCATATCTTTGATCTCTTCTAAGTAATGCAGTAATATCATCTCCCATAACGATAAATTTGTTTTATTTTTTATTCGCTCTCAACTTAAGGGGAATATCGTGGCCACATTAGTGACCCCTAGGAAAGGTTCCTCCATGCAACATAAGCAAGTGGATAAAGTTGTGGAAGAATATAGATACATATTCTCCTCCTCAACAAGCGTGCCCTTACATTTTTATGTCAAGCATTCGATCAATCTAACACCCAGAGCACCTCTACCCAATGGGACGATATACCATCATCGAGTACATTCATGTATGATAAGATACCTTTTGGGTTTATGAACGTGGGTGCAACCTTTCAAAGAGCTATGGACATTGCATTTGTTCGAGAGAGAGTTTGGTTCATATTTTTCTATCTTGATGACATGACCATTTTATAAAAAACAAACGAGGATCATCTAGAGAATTTAAAACAAACCTTCCTTAAATGTAGGGAATTTGTCCTTTCATTAAATCCCAAGAAAATATTTTTTCACTGCAAGATTGGAAACTATTAGGACACATTATCTCAAAAGCAAAAAATGAAGCTTATCATTAACATTGTTGCCAATTCTATTACATGTACACAAGCTCATCAAAACCCAAAAGTGGGATGAGAGTAGTCCATAAAATCTTCATGACATAACACTAAAATATTGAGCCTTTTAACTTGTTCTTTGTAATATATGGTGCCATTGCAATATTTCCAATATTGAAATGATGAAAAGAGGCACAACATATTAACCTACCATCGTATAGACATTTTTCTATTCCCTTTGCAAGCAGTGCTCATACGTCATTGCAATTTTGCATGTGATATCGTTCCTTGTGCATATTTATTGTATGTATGTTGGTAATGCACACCATGTGGTGTTGTTGAAATATATATTCTTTTTGGTTCTTTCCAACACCCCATATTTATTTCCAAAGTGTGTTAGGCCTTATACCGAGATTTAGAGTGTCTTGGTCATCCCAAATATCCTTTATCCTACCATTATGTTGACTAGCCAAAAGCTAGTCACTTAAAAGAGTCTTTAATGTCTTGCTTTTTTATTTAGCCTTCCTCTTTTTAAAGGTCTGGCCTTGCCTGCATGCTCAATGAATAGCGTGGTGTGACTTTTTTTTAAATTCCCCCTTCTATATAAGCTTTGAGTGTATTCTTAGGCTAAAATAACTTTCAAAGACATTGTCCAATATTGTATCATGCATCTCCCAACATAATGCAAATGAATAAGATTATGGGACAAAAATATATAACTACAGTAACTTCAAGACCAAAACATTAAACATGCAACTAATCCAGTGATTGGAAACACTTTTAGGGTCTAAGAGAAGCTTTACATCATTGCCTATGTCGATTCACGCACATGGAAAATATCCCATATCTCTTTGAAACAATATATGCAACACAATGCATTAGAGTAAATTTAGTTTTAAAAAGTTAACAATGAATTCTCATGTCATAAATTGTAAGCCAATCACAATCCTTTAAAATTCGAAAGAGATAGACATGTGACTAGGAACCGACAATTTTTTTAATAATATAATTTATCTACCTTAAGTGTGAATGGTGCCCAAGTGACACAAAATTACATTAAATATTAAAATTAAAATTAATATCTTATTCCATAAAAGTTATAATATTGAGAATATTTGTAATGAAGGGTAAATCATGGGTTGAGTGTGTTTTTAATGACACATAACTAATTTAAATTTTATTAAATATTGTATAAACACATTCATATATATATATATGTGTGTGTGTGTGTGTGTGTGGTTATTTTGATAAAAGTACATTTATTTGCATAATTTAAATTTAAATTTAATTTAAATTTTAAATTTACCTTTTTAATTTTAAATTTATTAAATCTTGTGTTAATAAATTAATCTAAATATAAAATATTTATAGAAGGTTATTCATTTTTTATGACGCACAACTAATTTAAATTTTAAATTTATTTATTTATTTAAATTTAAATTTTGTTAAATCTTGCTAATAAATTAATTTAAATATAAAATATATATACAATTATTTTTATAAAAGTGATATATATTTGGGTTATTTTGATAAAAGTAAAATAATAAAAAGGATATATTAAAAAATTGTCTACATGGCATTATTTTATTGATTTCTTAAATTTTTCTTAGGTGGCTATTTTTGAGTTGAAATTTCCTCTAATGCATGGCAGTTATAAGACCCAATCTCACACACACAAGTGAAAGTCCCCATTAAATTATTATTCAAACACATGACTAATAACAATGATATAGGATGCATCTATATTAGTATGACGCCAAGGTGAGATATTCAATATAATACACCTACTAGTAATTCAAAATGCATCCCATAGTAACATATGGCTTGCAACGCATGAGATGGTATTAAATTAAGAGAATAATGATCAAATAATCACGATGAAAAGGATAAGATATAAGTGATATACATCATGTAAGCATCAATAGGATTTAGTGGTGACTATTTCATTATGGAGGTTAACCAATTCACAACATGTACATAACTCTTGAGACCTTAGGCAAGCGAAGGGGGGGCCCAAACATTTGGTGATAGGAAAATATTTAGCATGGTATTGTAGTGGCTACAACACATGGTGAACCATTGGTACAATATAGCTTCTCTGTTTGGATCTAAATTTACATATTGATTCTAGATTTTCAGGAAGTATTTCTTCATCCAATTGATCACCATAGTTTCTTTACTCCACTCAATTAAAGATGTAGTCTCTTCCATTGCCTTCATCAACCAAAAAACTTTCCTAAGCAAGTAAAACCTTATTTTTTTTTATTAGTGATTACGAGTATATAAAATGTGAGTGTAAGTTGCTAGAGTCTTAGTTTTCATATATGGTTTTCCTCCACTATTAGCGAGCTTGTTTAGTATCTAGGCGGAGCCACTGCAAGAACACAAGCATTCTTCACTGCCAATGAGCCTAGTCTATTTCCCGGTGAAGTTGCTTGTTTCACCTCTTTGCACAGGAATCCTTTCTCTTCTTTCACACTTTATTTATTATTTCTACTTTATAGATATAATGTGCTTAGGTGTAGAAATTTATAAACATAGTAATGTATTTCTGAATTCTCCTGATCTAACAAATTAATCTTATGTTAAATACATAATCCTTCCACTTAATTCTTTGTGGAAATTAAATCACCAATTACAAAACACATATGAAGCAAATCAATCACACATAATAAGATGTTTTACTAGGAAAGCTTAAAGAGAAAAACCCCAACTATCACATATTATGTATATCAATGGATCATGAAACAATCTCATATATCTCATACAAATATCAACTCATAGAGCTCTTTGTACAATATACAATCATCTCACACAGTATTGCAGATATTTGCATATCTTGCCTCTTAACAGCCTGCCTCCACTGCACAATCCCTGCTAAAGAACATCCCTAAATGAATTCGACCTTACCTTTCCTTGACTGCGCAATCCTCATAAGCATCTCTAGTGTGTGTGTAGATGCATTGAATGCATCACTATAGTCACAACTGATAGTCCATCTCACCCTTTCACCTATCTCTCCACTGGGTCTCCACTGGATCTGACATACAAGTAGTTAACTGTTGTATTTCTTCAGTTGCAAGTAAGACACTACTTGTGAATTAATTAAATATTTAATCCACTCATCTTTCACTAGTGTATGTTCAATTACAACTAGAACAACTGAGTTTAACTCACTGAACTGAGTTAAACTAAATAAAAACTCACATAACTACTATTCCAACTCTGTTACAACTTGCCACTGTCAGTTATAAAGAATTCCTCTATGCATGAGTCACCAACCACCCTAATAATTGCGTAATTCCTTCAGCCCACTGATGTGCCACATCTGTTCACTGAAATAAAGTGTTCGAAGAGAATAAGTTACTATTTATTGTCTGATTATTATTAAGGGCTAATAATAATCGACATGCATTCTATTTCTAGATTAGCGATCTATAAATAGACTTCACCCATATTCTAAAAATAGAAATTCATCCAAAGAGAGAATTTTTTCAACCATCTAGAATCAATATCCTACTAATTTTAGAATATGCTCACCATTCTAAAAATAGACATATACCTAAAAATAGCCTGTGTGGACCCCGCCTAGTTTAGGTGGTTATTTTTCACTAGGATTAAGGAATGATGTTTCTGGATGCCACTTTCACTGTTTCTTGTTGCAATCTTCAACATTAAGAACTTATTCATTTTACCAGGAAAGAAAAGGGATCCAAACTTATTGAGAGCAAGAGAGGTTTTCCCTTCTAAGACAAGTGTATATACCTCTGAAAATAGTTATCTCACATAAGTTTCCTCCCTTCCCTTTCTCTACTCAACTAGTTTGAAATTTTAAAACCAATCAACATATAAGAGGTTACTCAAGGAAGAATATCCTATTATATATTTGAGCATCGTAGATTTTCCAAGGTTTACTCTGGGAAAGAAACATATTTTCTGTCCAAGCATCATGGACTAAAAGATACAAGGCCCATACAAAGAAAAGGATTAACAACTAATCGAATGTTAATATATACCTAACATATTCATGCCATATTTCTACATCACATCTCTAGTTTTCAAGTGGAAAATGAAAACCATGATATGAACTAGTAGGACTAGCCCAGAAACAAACTTTGAGTTAGAGATATTAGTCTTATAGACTTATTATAATTCCCCGATATCCATTCGTACTTTCCTTGTTAATAAAGCAGAGTCATAAACCTAAGGGGATAGGTTTGATACGGGTATCTACAAATGGCTACTTCTTAAAATGACCACATCAACCATGAAAAACCATTAGTTTGGGTTTTAACACCTTAGACAAGGCAATGAAGGTGGATAAAGGGGAATGACAAACATTCTTGATAGATGGATTATGCACAAACTTGTAATACATGCATGGTGCAAGGATTAAAATGAGAAGTATATGCATAATGTAATGCAATGCAAAGAAATAATGCAAGTAACAACTATGATATGCTTAAGCAAACAATTCCAAAATAAGATGCAAAGAAATTGCAACTATGTGCATGAGAAATGATGATGCAAACTATATTAAATCATATTCTAATTGGAAACGAGGTCGAAAGTTAAGTGAAATAAAATTTCCAATGCAACCATGAAAGTTGCTTCCGACCTGCAAATAAAAATATGTCAGTGATCAATTCAAAGACGAAATAGTGAGAAAATGTAAGAAAATTACTTATATTACTTGCTCATGATAAAGAAGGTCATGTCTACTTGCAAAATAATTGCCCAAAAAATAATTCTTTGGTAAGGTTGCAACTCTATCATGAAAAAAAGAGTGATAAACATGAGAATTTTGAAAACCTCTCATGAAAGTACATCCATTTGCATATTTATTCATAAAAAACATGAGATGAAATTGGAATTTCTTATCAGTGGTGAAACTTTCTAAATAGGATTCTTCCAACCAATCTGCAATTTTGTCATAAGATTTGAAGGATGATGATGAGATAAATGACAAGTGTTCCAAGATGAGTATGAAATTGTATGAGTGGAAGAGTCTTGTGAATAAAATTGAATCTGATCTTGCTTAAAGCACTTTCCAAGACTATGAGGACCTAACATAACCATAATTGGAAGCTGAAGTGCCTCAATCTCTTGGCAAGTGTCTAAACTCTCAAATAATGGATCATCAAATTTATGTGACTCAAAAACAACAAGTGAATAAGGACACCTATCATTAAATGTGTTTGTGGAAATATGATCACTAGAATGATGGTTGATACAACAAATGATTCGATCATATGTTACATTTAACACATGAGACTCTTGATGGGTAAAGGATTTGAATGAATTGGTTGATGAACCCGCATGAACATCCAAGGATGTAAAATATTCCTCCTAACCCATGCAATATTGAAAAAATCTCCCGATTATCCATAGTATCAAAAAACATTGGTCGACGTTTCGAATCCCAACGGGGATCGATCTTCAAGACAAGATGAGAATGAAGAGTGAAAGAAAGACGCACATGTTAAGGTTATAAATAGTAAAATATGAAAAAATGACAAAGGCTAACAAGAACTAAAATTATTAATCTATTTAATCTAAATTTTTAATAAATAATTTTAATATCTAATATAAATTAATTTTAATAGTACATAGTATTATTATTAAGTTTAATTCCCTTATAATTTTTATATTTAATATCCCTATTAATAATACTACTAAAATTTTTATATACATTATTAATTTATTTAATCTAAACATTTTATTAATAAATTAACTATAATAAATTAATTTTAATTTTTAATATTAATATAATTTTATAGTACATAATATTATAATTAAATTTAATACATTTTTAATTTTAATAATGATTTAATAGCTTTAATTATTTATTTGATAAAACTGAATGTTACTAAATTTTATTTCTCTATGAAATTTTCCTAAAATTTTCCTAAAGAAATATAACCCTACATGGTAACTAATAAAGGTTTATAATTATTCCTAATTAATAAAATTAATAATTAATAAAATATTAATTATATATAATAGCTTAATAAATCATACATTTTTTTATTTAAGTGTTTTTTTTCCCAAGGAAAAATCGTAATTTTATTAAAAGAAACAGAATGACATGTTGCATGAGCATGTAATAAGCTAAATATTAGTTTAAATTTTTTTAATAAGTCTAGTAATGAATTGAATATTATTAATTTATTAATTCAAATTTAAAAATGAATTATTTCATATATTATTTCATTTTTAATATTTAATTCTATTCTTTATTAATTTCTAATTTTCTTCCCAATAATAATTATTAATTAATTAATTTTTATTAATAGAGAATAATAAGAATTATTTAGAATAATTATTACGAGGAATGATTCAATTAGGTTATCGTAGTGACCAAACCCTAAAAATATTTCCTATATGGGAGAGAAAGAAGCAAACCTGTGATACTATACGTGAGATGAGGATGAACTTACAGAGCACATTTGTTGAATTAGAGGTCGCCAACTATTACTAATTTCGTATCCCTCGTCTCTGTTAATGTTATGTGGGTGTTTTAAAATCTCCAGCGCTTCTCTAATCTTACGTCTTTGATAGTGTTCTTCTCTTGCAATGATCTTAGTGTCCTCCAGACGTAAATGGTGTTTAGTTTTCGAGGAGTGATCAGTGAGAGCCGAGGTGCGATATCGCTCATGTTTAATATTGGCACCATGCTCTTTAAGACGTTTTTGAAGGGAGCGCCCGGTTTCACCAATATAATTCTTCCCAAAATAGTAGTCAATGTTGTAAACACCTTTAAGCTGCTCATGATTAATACTGTCTTTAACTGACCGCATCTTTTGTCTTATGGTACATGCTGCTGAAAATTGCGCGAAAATGTCATTCCTTCCCAAAACCTTAGCAACCTTATCAATAACACCATTAATGTATCGTAGAAAAACCCTACCACTTCTTTCTTGAGGACCCTGGTGATCCTTGGATATGATGCACCTTCATCTCTTTTTATGGCTTTTTTTATTTCTCTTTCTTTATATCTTAAACCCAAGAAAACATATGTCAAGTGATTGATCTCCTCTTTCAGGTGCTCCTCATCGAATATCCTCAGGGCTTACAACAAGAGTATTAAGCACACCAAATTTCTGAGCAGGATGATGGTAAGATTCAATCTCAAACAAGTGAAATTTCTGCATATTACCACTTCATTTAGAAAATGAATTGAGATACAACCTTCCAGAAATTGGGCTAGATGTTGTGATGCGGAAATTCACCCTCACCATTAAACTTATTTTTTGACAAGAGATAAGCTTCAGTAGAAGTTCGAGAAGATATTTAACCTACAATTCATCTCCAAGGTTTGGAAGAAGCCATTATAAG
This sequence comes from Pinus albicaulis, assembly GCA_034641835.2. Taxonomy (NCBI): domain Eukaryota; kingdom Viridiplantae; phylum Streptophyta; class Pinopsida; order Pinales; family Pinaceae; genus Pinus; species Pinus albicaulis. The sequence continues at coordinate 538,895,753 of CM076583.1, read as the reverse complement.
ATAGACAAATTAAACGAGGGTTAGCTTGTCTTTTTCTCTCCTTCCAGTGCCAAAAGGTTAGCAATGTTGGAATCCACCAAGATACAAGGGATCTCCCCAATGTGAAGTCCCAACTAGAATTCACATTGTTTGGTGTAGGAGCCCCATTTGGAAAGTAGGTCTGATTACCATGGTATGTGTATGTTTTTCTCTTGGAAATCAAATGTAGATGTAAGTGTGAGACCAAGTGTACCATGTCTGAAGAATGGTAATGAAATCACCTCCCCGTTGATGACTTGCAGAACATGATACAAGAACATAACAACAACATAATGAGTAGAAGTATGTCTTAAGGAAGAATCAAATATTTGAGACTAACTAAATCATACGCAAGTGGAATAATGTTAGAAACCGAGAGCGAAATAGTTCACAATTAATCCCTAACATTAACATGGATTTGAAAGCAAAGATTCAAAGCCTACACACGAGAAACATGAACAAAATAGTTCATAAAGATGAAACCAGTGTGTAAACCACATACATAAACAACAAGAGCTTGAATAGTCATTACAAATGCTAATAACATGTATGGGAATCAATGCGGAAACTGAAGCTCCTCATTAATATTGTTTCCAATTCAAGTACATGTACACAAGCTCATTAAAACCCAATATTGGGATGAGAGAAATTAATAACATCTCATGACATAACAATAGCATCACAATATCTCCACTTTCAAGCTACCAAGAGCTAAGGTTTCTCCTTAAGCACAAAGCGGCAGTATTATGTTTAGCCTAGCTCAAGTGCTAAAATTCCCCTTTACATATAGCATGAAGGTTCATTTACAGAAGTGGAGAGGTGACCTTTCACCTTCCCCATGGCTCTTGGTCTTCCCTCATGACCCTTCAACTTCCAAATGGCTCTTCAACTTCTGAGTGATATTTGGGCTTGCAACTGATTTTTGACTTTCCTTCTTTTGTATTTTCCCATGTCTTAATATTTTGTCAGAAATTACAAAATAAATATTTACAACATAATACATTCAAATTATGGTAATGTGAAAGTCGACCAACTACAACATAGACACTTGTAGGTGGACACATGCTTCATAAATTTGTTGTGTTCTTCCACCTAGGATGCATTCAGGTGCTGAATTGAATATTCAATGATCACCATTACTTTTGATCTTACATCCATGAAAAAAAAATTGTAAATAGTGAACGAATTTTCCATAACTTTGATTCTATAAACACGTGATCATTATTATTAAATAATATTTAAACACTTCATGATACAATATGTAAATTTTATCCCTTCATCCAATATGGACAACATTATAAAAGTATTGATGAGTTTAGGATATGTCATATCTAGTCCATTTCATATTTTTTTGGAAACATACCTCATTACGTTATGAGGAATGTTCTCCTTCTTCAAGGATAATCTAGCTTACCTTTCAAAATTATTCCCATTAGTCTTCAAATATCATTTATCACTGCGTTAATGGATTTGGAATTTAATAATAGATCGGGATGAGCCTTTGGAGGTGGCAGAATATAGCAAAGCATTAGTGCTTCCTTGTTGATTATGAATTCACACCTCCTTTGAGAATTCATAACGTTGTATGTATGAATTCATAATGTATTAAATACTGGATTCATGGATCATCACGTTGCATGAGGCATTGCTTTAATGTTATTCATGTGGTGTTTATCATTGACTAGCATCATATCGTGTGAATATAACCTCACTATTCTCTTTATCATTAACACCATGTTTGAAATGTTGGAATGCGTTGGTCCGCCAATACTGAGAGAAGGTTCATAGGTAGGGTGCATGGAACACTTATGAGAGGGAGAACACATTCTAAGATTAGAAAAGAAGTGTCACGCAAATTTGCGTGCAAAACACATTTGTAAGAGACAAAAATTGGTATGTGTGTTGAGCACTTATTAGGGAATGGCTTCCAATGCTTAGCACATTGCTTGTTGACTGGAGATGTGATATGTTCTATGAGAGAGTCATTAGCATATGCGCTATTGAGAGATTTTCCAATACATTCTTTTGCTATTATTCAACAATAATTTTTATTTTTTTTGTAAGCTTAGGTGGTACCTTCTATTTTCTATTAATAAATTCGGGCAAAAGATACAAAACTAGACCTCAACCTGCCCGTAGGAAACCAGGTATTTTGGCCATCGAAGTTCAAAATAACTCAGCCAAAACATAATAAGTCTTAACAGCCTATACCATATATGTCGATAATGGATATCCAAGTCTATAGACAATATCATATACAAAAAGTATTAAAAGGATTAACCATTTAAAATGAAAGAGTAGCATAAGATCAAGAAAGTCTTAATCCTCCTCGGATTCAACTGGTGTTGGATCTTTGGTTGTAGCTCCTAGTAATTCAACTGAAACCTGTTGCATTGCCTTAATTTCCTTCTCCAATCTTCCAAGCCTCACATATTGATGTAGTTGACGTAAATTGATTTCCTGAATATTCCTATTGATATCATCCAAGGTTTATTCCAGCTTTGTTTAAGCTATAGACATAACAGCCTTGGCTAACAAGCATTTAATTAACCAATAGGTTTATACAGATTGTTGAAACAGAGAAGTTCGACCCCGAGTGTGCCCAGGGTCTGTAATAACATTGTGCATATCCTCCAGCGCCATATCGTCTTCCAAATCTATGTTATCAAGAAGCTCAGCTTCCCATCCGTAAATACAAGAATGAACTGAATTAGGGATGTCTGTCATAAAAGTTTTAACCAATGGCTCAAGATTTTGTTGAATCAAATTCCTTCCTCTTTTCTGGTGTGTTTTAGGAGAGGGCTACTTGCCTTTCCCCCCAGTAGGCTTCCTTCCTCGTTTAACCATTTTAAAGAAACCTGACAAATTTGTTAAAACTTTCAACCAAACAACAATACTAGTCAGTCTCGCAGAGAACATGTAGGGCAGACCACGTAGAACGGCTCCATCTCCCAAGTCAGTCACCTAGAAGAAGATAAGAGGTAAACAACTAGAGTGAACATGACAACAACTGGACAGGTCAAAAAAAGGCTGAAGAGCAACCCGCTGTCTATAAACCCTATCAAAGACCCATAAATCATAACTAGAATAGAAATCCTGAAGGGAAAAAGGCCAATTCAAAGTCCCAATTACATATTTATGAAGGTAAAATGAACCAAAGCAGCCCATAATAATTTTCATGCAGGTTCCCAACAATCCCCGAAAGAAATCAAGGTGCAAAGCAATTACCCGATTCAGATACTGTAAAAGGAAAAAACTAACAGAGGGTACATTACTTCTAAATCCCGACCCCCAAACCAAAGTATAGCAATCCTGAAAGTCAATATGACAATTTAGAGTCCCGATTACAGAAATATTAGGGTAAAACGAACCAAGGCAACCCATAAAATTTTGCATGCAGGTGCCCGACAAGCATCAAAAGTAAGCTAGGCACAAAGCAACAATACCTATAACTCCCAACACGCATATTAAAGCATAAATTGAACTAAGAATTCCATTAATAATATGAAACAAACCCACAAAAGAGGATAAAGAAAAAGCCATAATTCGATAGATACCAGGGTCAAGGGAAAGGAACGGAGATATAAACAGACTAGCAGGCATAAAGATGGAAGACAGAGAAAAATCTTGTTGATGAAAATAGATAATGCAGCCAACTTCCTAAATCTTCTGAATGAATTCATACCGGAAACGGCTATACCTCCATTCCCACAAATCCTCAAAGAAAACCATGACAAATATCTACAAATGAGTGTAGAACAAAGTCCAGAGCTGAAGGGGAAAAAGCAGAGATACATACCACTGCTGAACTTGAGCCGTCACCCTGAAACTCATCTGGCCAGAACCTCTAGAGGCACTGTCGACTTCGAAAGACAAATTCAGAGCAAAACAACAAATAATGAAGCGAAAAACACCCTTACCTGCCTTAACCCCGCACTGTCGGCACTTTTTCCAAAACATGACTGACATCCTGGCTGGCCGATGCAGCTGGAGCCTCCGGTATGTACTATACATTTATGAGGGTGGGTGCCGGAAGCCACATCAACTATTACCTCCCGGCGGTTTCATGCTGCCACCACGTGGTGTCCATCCTCCACCCATGTAATCACGGTCACCTTGGTTGAGCTCGTCACCATGATTAAGCTCATTCCTATGTCATCCACACCCGATTGGGGAAATTATTCAACAGTATTGAATAGCTAACGCAGTTAGTCATTTCTCATCAAATATTCGACAACTTCAAATGATATTGTTTCTCTTTATTTTATTTTTGTTGTTACATTGTATCACAACACCTTGATGTGTTGCATTATGCATTAGTGTATGCACTTTATGATTCAAACACCCACCATATAATGTATCAAATATTGAGCCTTTTAACTTGCCTTTGTAATATATGGTGCCATTGCAATATTGTCAATATTGAAATGATGAAAAGAGGCACAACCACCATATAGACAATGATCCATTGCCTTTCCAATCAGGGCTCATATGACATTGAAATGTTGCATGTGATATCGTTCCTCATGTATTTTTACTATATGTATGCTGGCAATGTGCACCACATGGTGTTCTTGAAATATATATTCTTTTGAGTTCTTTCCAATGCCCCATATTTATTTCCAAAGTGCGTAGGCCTTAGACCGAGATTTAGAGTGTCTTGATCATCCCAAATATCCTTTATCTTGCCATTATGTCTTCCTTTCCGATTTAGCTTTCCTACATAAACTTCAAGACCAAAAATTTAAACATGCAATGAATGGAGTGATTGGAAACATTTCTAAGGTCTAAGAGAATATTTAGATCATCTCCTATGCCGATGCATGCACGTGTAATGTTTCCCATATATTTTTGAAAAAGGATATGCAACAAGATCCATGGAAGTTATTAGAACCAATCTCTCACACAAAAGTGAAAGTCCCCATTAAATTAGCGTTCAAGTACATGACTACATGACTAATAACAATGATATAAATTAGCGTTTAAGTACATTACCAATAACAATGATATAGGATGCATCTATGTTAGTATGAGTCCAAGGTGAGATATAATTATCAATATACGATATCTACCAATAATTTAGAATGCATCCCATGGTAACCTAGGTATTTTAAATGCATGAGATGGTCTTAAATGAAGAGAATGATGATCAAACAAGCATGATGAAAAGCATTGGATATAAGTGATATGTTTCATGTAATTATCAATGGGATTTAGTGGTGGGTATGTCATTAGGGAGGTTAACCAATTCCCAACATGTACATAATGCTTGAGACCTTGGGCAAGCGAAGGGGGGACCCAAAAATTTGGTGATATGAAAAATTTTAGGGTGGTGTTGTAGGGGATACAACAACTACACATCAAAAGCCATGATGTGCACTATACATAAGGTCCATTTGATGCTAACAAAATAATTTGTTTGTCTTCGGTTTTTTCATGTTGCAGCGCAGCTATGAGTGACTTGGAAATGAAGTCTCAATTCGAGCAGGGGCTATGGTGCTCTAAATCTCTTTCTCCTTAGTAGAAGGATGCAATATGAGATGTTATGCTCGTGGACCTTATTTTTTATCACTCATTACATGATGATGTAACTAGATATGAAAATGAATTGCTTGCATGGAGCATGAACTAAATCACAATAGGTGAGGGTTTGCTTTCCTCACAAGTCACATTTCTATATGAATGGGAACAAGTCACAACTCAGGAATTTGTTCACCCCTAGGGTTTAAAATTTTTTATTTGAAATCACGACGTATACGCTCTATGACCAAGGCTGGATAAAAAGCAATGGTTGATATGTCAAAGAGTGCGATAAAGTCGTCTATACACATCGGTAGATATTATATTTTCAATGGTGTGATACATTCATACCACCTCAAAATGGGCATACGATGATGCCACCCGGGGGCTACAAAACTTTTGTGAATTATGTTTTCTCATTAGTTATGAAGATCCCCTTACATTGCATGTTGCATATTATAATATTGTTCCAATAATGATTGGAATTAAGAGGCGAGGAGGAATGCTCTTGACTGTTGTTCTCAAGTTCATTCATTAATTTGTCAAATGGTTAAAATCCCCTGTCTAGTAGAATAGTTGAGTTCAACCAAAACATGGGCCATCCTTGCAGTAAAATCCATGTTTGATGGAATATTCGAAGGGTGGAATTAAAGGATCATGAATAAATCATACTAGCCAAACACAAAATGTGTCTATCAACATGTTACTTTGATCAATAAAATGTAGTTCAATCATTAGTGACAGATCAAGAGGATGTTATTATCTCGCATGTCACATAGAATATAGAATTAAATCCCTATCTTGGTGGAGAAATAAAGGTTTTATCTCTTTCTCTGGTAGCAGCAAAGGATGAGCCTCAAAGTTGCTAGATAATGGATGGATTTTTCATGATTATGAAAATTTCTTTTAGTCTTCGTAGGTTTGAATAAAATAATCTTGTAGCAACAATCATCACTAGTGTTGCTTTGTAGTAGCTTAGTCCTATAATAAGATTAGCATAGTGTAGAAATTAGCCCACAATCATCTACATTTTGACATTGCCTTCTTTCACTTGGGGAACAAACATAGAGGAAGAGGACATTGTTCTTGAGAAAGTATGAGGTAGTTGCATTGGATTACTCATATCAACAACATTTGTAGTTTGGTAGAGTAGGATAAAACAATGATTGTAGCAATTTATTAAGAAGGGATATGAAAAAAGATTTGTGTAAGAAAATAAACAGTTAATAGGATGATTAAAGTAAATTCCATAAAGAGCGAAGGGAAATCAAGATTCTAATTTCAGAAACATTGTTCATCACTTATGTCTAATGCTACATGGATGATCAAATTAAATCAATGACTAAGGTGACTCAAAGACACGACAAAGACATCATCCAGTTTTAAAGCAGTATCCCTCTTGGCGCTGTAGGAAAATGAAGTTGCATTCAACACTTGTTTTATGGATGATAGTAGGGCTATGTATGAAAATATGATTCAGGAAGCTTACAAAGACACTGCAAAGTCCACTTGATTTGAAAACAATGTTACACAAAAGGGGACTATACAGGAGTCCCAATTAATGTCTTTTTTTCAATCAAGTGATTATTCTTTTTAGTGTCGTTATTTGTTATAAAGTATGTATGCAAAATGTCATTTGTTTACAGGTAGAATATTTTCATGGAGAAATCTAGGGTTTCTTACAAGAAGTTGTGAAATTAGGGTTTCAACATATAGGAAAACTAGCTCCATTTAGCTTCCCGAGGTATTGTGTCAACCTTGATGGTAGTCGCATTAGAAGGAAAATGGAGATGTAACACAGAAAATGAACATCGCTACTATGTTCATTGACATGTACGAGTCTCCATATCTTTTCAACAACATTGACAACAAATATTAGGGTTTCTAGCAATCTTCTTTATTCTCCTCGCAAATTCTCTTCTATCAATATGTACATACTTGTCATCATAATGCACAGATCTATGCAGAGATTAATTAGGTACATGATCCAAGTGGATATTGGTGGCCACCCACCTATTCCACTTGGGGCCCCACCATTGTCTCTTTCAACTTTTTAGTTTCTACACAACTTACTATTTTTAGCAGTTTTTCAGGTCCTAAACTTCCGGAGCCGTTTTGAGGCCCTAAACAAGGTTTTTTTGGAAACTCGGGAGCAACATGGATTTGGTTGCTCACATCAAAAGTTGTAGTCCTCGGATAGATATTTATAACAAGGTATGGTGTGCGTCAAACGAAGATCGTATGCCAAAGTTACGTCCTCGAGAAGTTGAAACACCAATTTACCCAAACAGGGCCCATAGTTTTGGCGCTTCATCTCCTAGGGTTAGGTTTTTCGATGTTTTGGGTTTTTCATTGTTTCTCAATAATAAATAGGTCCTCGAGCCTCATTGTAACACATTTCAGAGGATTTTATCCACCACATCTCTTCTCAAAGGTAAGCTACCAGCACCCTAGCTATTTTATTTCCATTTTGTCTGTAAGCAAATTTCAGTTCTTTGATATTAATGAAATGAAGTGTTATTTCCACTGCATCTTTGTATTTATGGTTATATGTGTATTCTATTGCGTTCCTGCATAAATTTAGATTAGTGGTATCAGAGCGGTCTACTTTTTCTTGATCCTTCTTTGCATGTCCCCAACAAGGTTGGGGTATAAGGAGTTAGGGCTCGATCTGGTTGATCCTTTGCAAGATCAGCCTCGCGAACCCTGAAGGCTGCCCATGGGGAACGAAAAAAATATGAGGGAGTAGGAGATCCTATCAAAATATTGCTCAAAGAGGCCCTCGAAAAACAAAGTAACGCGATGATGGATAAATTTTCCCATATCCTTCAATGACTGCCCACCGGCGGTGCATTTGCATCCAACAGCCACTCTGGAGGTGCGATTCCCTTTAAGGTACAAGTAAAATTTAACATTCCCATATTTGAGGGAAAAATAGAGGCAGATGCCGTAGATAGATGGTTGAATATATTATAAGGATATTTCTCGGTTCATGACTTTTTTGACCGAGAGAAGATTATTTTTGCACTCCTCAAAGCTACTCCCCATGTCAAGGACTAGTGGGAAACCTACTCTGAGAAAAAGGACGAGACATAACCCTCTTTTTTCTTGGTCGTACCCACTTGGAATTCTTTCTGAGACGCCATCAAGGAACAATACTATCCCATGGGGAGCTATGTGGACAAGTACATACAATGGACCATGTTGCGGCAACAAAGGGGTCAAGATGTTCATGAGCTGACGGATCTGTTCCATACCCTGCGCATAAAGTTGGGTATCAAAGATTTGGAGAAACATTTGGTGCTAAAGTAATGCAATTTTCTGCATAGATAAATGTAGGAGGAAATGGAATTCCTCGACATCTTCTCGCTTAGTACGACATAACGGTATGCTGCCAATATTGAGAAAAAACTAAAATAGAAGAATCTATACTTTGGATTTGTGAATCAAAATCAAGGGAAAGGTGCCCCCAATCCACAGAACAAAGTAAAAATCCAAGGCATGGTGACCCAATACAACTTTCCAAAGCTGCAAGAAAAGAACAACACCACAAAGCCAATGAAGGACACAGGAAATTGGTGTGAGTTCCATAAGATCTCCACTCACAACACAAGTGAGTGTCGGGCCAAGAAATTGCTAGTGGCCGAGATGAGGGCTTCTAAATTAGATGCATGCTCCGACTCTGAATAAAAACCCGATAAGGGGAATGATAAAGGGAAGCAGATTATTGATGCAGAGCCTAATGCCACCGTTGCCACTGCGAAGATTCAGAAGGAGGAACTAGAAGATCCAGAGGAGGAGGAGCATCTCTTCCACTCCCAGATGTGGGTAAAGGGTTCCACACTACAGTTCATTTTTGATAGTGTGAGCCAAAAGAACCTCATTTCAGCAGACGTTGTGAAGCGGTTAGGCTTGTCTACTATAGCACACCCACAACCATACACCACCGGGTGGCTTCACCAAGGACGAGATCTCCGCGTCAGCCAACAGTGTCGCCTTCCCTACAACATCAAGCCCTTCACGAATGAGTTATTATGTGACATTTTTCTCTTGATGTTTGGGTTGTATTACTAGGCCAACCATACTTGTGGAAGTGACATGATGTGTATGATTCCTTGCCTCGCGCTATTATTGTTACTTTGGTAAATAAGCTGTACAGGATACCAGCGGTACCACTGCCTACCACTATCTCTTTGGTTACTTCAAAACAATGTAGTAAGCTCATTTCCAAAACTGGGAAATTTTTTTCCTGATGATTTTCCCCTAGAGCAAGAAGAAGACTGTGGCCATGATCTCCAGACAAGGCTCCTCTGCATGAAAAAAACAAATGGACAAGGTTGTGGAGGAGTACGAGGATATCTTCACGTCACCCACAGGGGTGCCTCTGCATTGTCAGGTCAAGCACCCCATTAATTTGACCCCAGGTGCATTGCTACCCAATGGAATGATCTATTGACACTCTGTCCTGGAGAATGATGAAATCAAGAGGTAGATTCAGGAGCTAATGTAGAAAGGTCACATTTGGCTGAGTTCATCACCCTGTGGGAACCTGATCATGTTGGTATAGAAGAAGGATGGGACTTGGAGACTCTACATTGACTATCAGGCACTGAAAAAGATTATTGTTCGAAATAGGTACCCGATCCCATAGATTTATGACCTCCTGGACAACCTCAAACGAGCGAAATATTTCAGCAAGATCGACTTGAAGTTTGGGTATCACCAGGTACCAATTGAACCCTCTGATGTGTGGAAGATGACCTTCAAAGCCAAGGAGGGCCTTTTCGAATGAATGGTCATGCCTTTTAGGTTGATGAATGCTCCTGCAACCTTCATGAGGTTGATGGACGACATCTTGTGGCCATTCACCAACTCATTTGTAGTGATGTACTTGGATGACATTCTGATCTTCAGCCAGACTTGGGAAGAGCAGCTCCACCACATCCGACAGGTCCTCCAAACACTACAGCAACACAAGTTGTGTGCCAATTTGGACAAGTGCACTTTTGGCATGACCCAGGTTCAATATCTTGGATATATTATTAATGAAAGGGGGGTGCATGTGGATCCAACCAGGATCCAAGTCATTCGGGATTGACTAGCCCGAACTACTCTAACAGAGCTTCATAGCTTTCTGGGTCTTGCTAATTTCTACCACAATTTCATGTTGGGATTCTCTCATATCACTTGGCCCTTGAGTCAAGTCAACAAGGGAGAAGCGAAAGAAAAATTCTTTTGGTCAAAATCTCAACAGAAGGCATTCATAGAATTGAAACATCGCCTCTATTTTTCCCTAGGCTCACATTACCAGACTTGCAACAACCATTTGAGATCGAGACATATGCCTCCAAATATGCTATTGGGGCAGTTCTTACTCAACAGGGGCATCCAGTGGCATATCATAGTGAGACATTGTCTGAAATAGTCTGCAAGTATCCCACTTATGACAAAGAAATGTATTCTATTGTTCATGCTTGTCGACAATGGAAGCATTAAATTTTGGGAAAGGAAACAATCATCCACACAGACCACGAACCCTTGTAGTTCATACAGACACAAGGGAAGTTGCAGAACGAACGCCATCATAAGTGGTCCACATATCTGCAACAGTTTCATTTGAACATCAAGTACAAGAAGGGTAGCACCACATTAGGGGAATTTTGAGGTCTAAAATGGGCCTCCTAAGGAAATTATAAAATAATAGTGGAAATAATAAAATAATATTTTATTACATCATCAAATTTTTGAACTTATATTTTCAACTTATCTCCCAAATTTTTTACTCAAATTTTGAGTGTGAGTACTCATTGGATGAAAAATTTAATTCCTCATCCAAGGAGTACCCATGTTGCATACTTTCGATGGATCTCACTCCACGAAAAATTAGAAATACATGAAAAACGTGATTGCAATCACGTTTTTTCATGTATTTCTCATTTTTCATGTAGTAGGGTCCATCAAAATTATGCAACATGTGTAATCCTTGGATGGGGAATTAAAATTTTCATCCAATGAGTACTCCTGCTCGAAATTTGAGTAGAAATCTTGGGAGATAATTTGAAAAAGTAGTTTTATTATTTTATTATTTTTTAATCTTTTTACCCTTTTACTTAAAAAATGGTGAATCATCCCCCATGGTTGACATCATAATATTGAATCCTATTGGTTCTTATAAAGTTTATTTTGGTTGTACATTTTTCTTAGGAGGCCCATTTTAGACCTCAAAATTCCCCTAATGATAATGTTGCAGACTGCCTCAGCTGACCACTGATCGTGGTGCTAACCACCGTTCTCAACCCTTGTGGGCACGAGACTTCTGATTGGCTGCTTCTTTACAAGAGCAATCCAAGATTTGGCCACACATACAAGACACTCTTGGAGGGTACGCAAGTTATAAATTTTCACCTCCAAGATGCACTGCTATGTCACCAGGGACACGCTTGTGTTCCTTCAAGAAAGCGTGCCAAGATGATTTGGGAAGCACACTACAGTCGATTCGTTGAGCATTTTGGGGCCGAGAAAATAGTGGCAGTACTGCAGAATTATTTCTATTGGATGAACCTTCGACAGGATGTCGGGAGGTACTTGAGATCCTGCACTGCTTGCGCCATTTCCATTCCGACCATCAAGAAGCAAGGCCTCTATACTCCGCTAACTACCCCTAATAGACCTTGGGAATCCATATCCATGGATTACAGGTCAGCCCTTCCTTCTAATAAGCATGGAAATGACTGTGTTTTCGTGGTCATCGACAGAGTCTCGAATATGGCCATTATGACACCCTGCAAGAAGAATATCACAGCAAAACCCACTGCTAAACTATTCTTTGAATGAGTGTGGGCGCACTTTGGGATCCCACAGTCTATCATATTAGATTGGGACAACAGGTTCCTCAACATATTTTGGTCCAGCCTCTGGTCAATGCTGGACACTAATCTCACCAAGTCCACATCTTTCCATCCCCAAAATGATGGCTAGATAGAGGTTGTCAACAAGATGATTGTACACATTATGCGCATGTACAATTCAAAGCATCCAAACACACGGGATGAGAGCCTCCCCTATCTAAAACACCATTACAACTGGGCTCTCGAAAAATCAACTGGCCACAACCCATTTCAGGCGAGCTTGGGATTCCAGCCACTATGTCCCATTGGCATAGCCATGCCATTTGCGGCCACTCAGGGAAATTTGACTCATGTCCAGTTTGAAGCTAACAAAGTGAACAACTTCATCGAGTGAATAGGTTCATGGCATATTCGATAGAGTTAATGCTGAGTACAAGAAACAAAATAATCAACATCGGGTGCCACACAACTTCTAGGTGGGTGACAAAGTATGGCTACATTTGTAGAAGGAGCGCCTCACTGGACCCCACCGCAAGATTCACTCGCTCCGATATGGGTCATACACCATCACCAAGGATATAGGGAAAAATTCCTTTGAGTTTAGTATTCCACCATTCCTTGGTCTACACCCAATATTCAATGTGGACCACCTTCGACCCTAATTCCCAGCTCTACTAGACACCTATGACATTGCAAAAAATTCACACCGATAGAGTTAAACCCATACTGCATGGAACAAGCCACCACAGATTGTATCATGTACATGCAACTCAATAACACTCGTCAATAGAAGATACAACTGTATCGGGTTGTCAAAGCTGGCCAACTCTTACACCAAGGCAAATGGTTCACCAGGGACCAAGTTCAGCAAAAGATTCATGATCTCATGGAGGAACTCAACGCAATGGGGACCATTTTGTCCCAAGGGGGGAGGAATGACATAGGTGGATATTGGTGGACACCCACCTATTCCACTTGGGGCCCCACCATTGTCTCTTTCATTTTTTCAGTTTCGGCACAATTTACTATTTTTTAGCATTTTTTCAGAATCCTGAACTTCCAGAGCCATTTTGAGGCGCTAAATGACGTTTTTTGGGAAAACCGAGAGCAACATGGGTCCATCGACTGATGTTTCTCACATCAAAAGTGGTAGTCCTCAAATAGATATTTTTAACAAGGCATGGTGCGCATCAAATGGAGATCGTATGCCAAAGTTATGTCCCTTGGAAGTTGAAACACCAATTTACCCAAATGAGGCCCATAGTTTTGGTGCTTCATCTCCTAGGGTTAGGTTTTTAGATATTTAGGGTTTTCCATTGTTTCTCAATAATAAATAGGCCTTAAAGCCTCATTTTTGTTGATTTATGGTAGCATTGGATGTGCTATAGCCTTGTAATTTTTTATATAGGCTAAGACACATGTATTCCATAAAACCCAGAAATGGTTTTGGAAAATTCCACTTAGAGATGATTTAATTAAATTAATTAATCATTTTTTTAATGTTTTCCTAATTCTAAACTTAGGGAATTTGATTAATTAAATTGTATTAATTAAATCAAGTGTGAATCTTCTAGATAAAGTCATGGATCACCTCCAAGTTAATCTTAGTCCTTGACTATGTTTTAATCTGGACCGTTGAAGAGTCAATGGAAGATTATAAGGAGGGTGAGGGGCCTATGGAAAATACACTTGACACTTGACACTTGAGCCATTGAGAATTTTTGAATTTGTGTGAGGAGACACAGCTTTTGATAAAGAACAAATCACTAGTGCTGAGTTTTTTAAGTGATTTGATTCGGTGATCAGATCCGGAGAGGGGAAAAAGCAAAGATTGTTCAGGAGGGCCAAGAATACATTTCAGAGAGAGGAAACATAAATGCAAGAGAGAGACAGTGTAGTTTCTATCTAGGGTGACACAATTACTACAGAGAATCACGCAGAGCTAACGCAGTGTCTCTTGGAGTCAGTCCGGAGAAAGATAGAGGCTAGGGTTATGAGCCAGGAGGGTCAAGATCCAGCTTCAGATCAGCCACATCAACTATAGGAAGGGGTGACGTAGTCCCTCTAGCTTGCCTATGCAGGCTTACGCAGATCCAACATAAGCAATCACGTAGAGGTAGTGAGCACTTCATTAGCATTTTTTTGATCAGCCGAAGACTTGCTGAGTGAGGTATATCTCACAGTTATCTTTGATGTCTAGATTTGTCTGAAGGGTTTGCCGGATGTTGGCACCCTAGTTGTATTCAAGATTCTACTGCTTAATAATAAAAACCCTCAGATCTGTTGCACCAGTTTTCCCAAGTTGGGTTTTTTCGGGGACTTAGTCCAAAAATAACTGTGTCAATGTTGTTGTTTTTCATTGTATTTTGTTCAGATTGTTTCAACACTTAGATTTACTCCGCAACATTATTTGTGTAGACTGCTTTAGTAATTACTTCTGTATTTCAATGTAATGAAATAATTATCAAAATAATAGGAGAAGTAATTCAGATTTGTAGCAGTATGAATCCAGATAGTAGCTGAGCAGAGGGTTAGAACAAGGCATTGATAGTTGAGAAGATGGCCAGCAACGGACTGCATGACGAAGATATACTGGAGGGTGCCTCCAACTATGTTATCTGGAAATAAAGGATAGAATTTCTCCTTGATGAACACGATTTGAAAGCCCTCATAGATAGCGCAGTTGCATAACCTCTTGATGCAACACACCTGAGGCAGTTCAAGAAGAATATGGATAGAGTCAAGAGATTGATCCTAGATGGTGTGAAGGATCACATTGTACCTCACATAGCAGCCAAAAACACTGCTAGAGAAATGTGGGTAGGGCTAGAAAAGTTGTACCAAGGATCTTCCGAGCAGCGGAAGATGTATCTTAAAGAGAAGATGTGGAATATCAGGATGAATAAGGGAGAAAGTTTTGACTCCTTCTTGTCTCGGATTCAGGAGAACCAAGATCAACTTTTTGGAGTAGGATCTGCTCCTAAAGACTCAAAGCTAGTAAGGATCATGCTGAAATCTGTTTCGGAATATTATCAAGTCTTCATCCAAAGTATATTCTGTAGAGAAAGGCTTCCAGGATGGGAAGCAATGTGGGTAGAATTACAACAAGAGGATTTGAGGAGAGATCTCCTAAAAAGCCACTTGGAGGATGGCATTAGTAGTTCAAAGGTCAAGAAGGAGGAAGAAGATAACACTTTCCTTGCATCAAAAGGGCATTAGTAGCAGAAGAAGAAAGATCTATCCAAGATCAAGTGCTTCTAGTGTGGAGAAATGTGGCATTATACCACACAATTTCCTCTTAAGAAAAAGGATAAAGAGGAGAAGGAAGATCCACATGCAGGAGCTGCCAAGATTGAGGCAGAGAAAGATTGTGCTATGTTAGCTCATATTCCAAAAGGAGAAAAGTGCACTGATTTGGATATGTAGATCCAGAATCTACAAGGAGGTAGGATCCTTGAGTATTTCCGAACTCTTGGATCACATGTGAGCTACAGCAGCCTAAAGACAGTAATAGGATGGAAAATTGCAGTAGAAGATGATGAGATGACGCAATGGCTTGCAGTACTAGAGCTTGATCAGTGCAGAGAAGAGGCAACAACAACAGCAGTAGCAGTGCAGTGTACACTAGTGTGGTGTAGTGCTCACGCACTGCAGAGCAGTGCTCATGAAATGCAGAGCAACAACAATGCAATATTTTCAGAGAGCTAGTATAGAAACTAGCAATATTTTTCAGTTGCAGATTTACTTGTCCAAATTTCGGATGTTTTTCTGTTGCAATTAGCAACAGTAGAAATAGAAACAGAGATGAGTAGTAGCAGTAGAAGATGAGAAGAAATAGTGCAGTGCACAGAGAAGCAACCCAGTGTAGAGTGGTGCTCACGGAGTGCAGAGCAGTGCTCACGCAGTGCAGCAACATGGTTGCAGAATTTAGAGGGAGTTGCAGTACAATGGCAGTTGGCAGTAGCATGCAGAGTCAGTAGAAGTACAGTTGTATCATTTTTGTGCAGTGTTGGTGAGCAGCGTCAATAGCACAACAGAGATGTTCCAGAAGTCATATCAACAACACATTGAGGTTTTTTGCTAGAGCACTTTCCTTGCTAAGAGGGAGTGTTGATTTATGGTAGCATTAGATGTGCTCTAGCCTTGTGATTTTTTATATAGACTAAGACACATGTATTCCATGAAACCCAGAAATGGTTTTGGAAAATTCCACTTAGAGATGATTTAATTAAATTAATTAATCATTTTTTAATGTTTTCCTAAGTCTAAACTTAGGGAATTTGATTAATTAAAGTGTATTAATTAAATCAAGTGTGAATATTCTAGATAAAGTCATGGATCACCTCCAAGTTAATCTTATCCCTTCATTATGTTTTAATCTAGATCGTTGAAGAGTCAATGGAAGATTATAAAAAGGAGGGTGAGGGGCCTATGGAAAATACACTTGACACTTGACACTTAAGCCATTGAGCATTTTTCGAATTTGTGTGATGAGACATAGCTTTTGATCAAGAACAAATCACTAGGGCTGGGTTTGCTAAGTGATTTGATTCAGTGATCAGATCCGGAGAGGGGGAGAAGCAGATATTGGTCAGGAGGGCCAAGAATACATTTCAGAGAGAGGCAACATCAACACAGGAGAGAGACAACACAGTTTCTGGCTAGGGTGACACAGTTATTGTAGAGAATCACGCAGAGCCAACGCAGTGTCTCTTGGAGTTAGTCTAGAGAAAGATAGAGGTTGGGGTTCTAAGCAAGGAGGGTCAAGATCCAGCTTCAGATCAGCCAGATCAGCTATAGGAAGGGGTGACATAGTCCCTCTAGCTTGCCTACGCAAGCTTACGCAAATCTAATGTAAGAAATCACATAGAGGCAGTGAGGGCTTCATAAGAATTGTTTTGATTAGCTAGAGAGTTGCTGAGTGAGGTATATCTAACAATTATTTTTGTTGTCTAGATTTCTCTGAAGGGTTTGTCGGATGTTGGCACCCTAGTTGTATTCAAGATTCTGCTGCTTAATAATACAAACCCTCAGACCTGCTGCACTGGTTTTCCCAAGTTGGGTTTTTTCCGGGGACTTAGTCCAAAAATCACTGTGTCAATGTGGTTGTTTTTCATTGTATTTTGTTCAGATTGTTTCAGCACTTAGATTTATTCTGCAGAATTATTTGTGTAGATTGCTTCAGTAATTACTTCGGTATTTCAATGCAATGAAACAATTATCAAAATAATAGGAGAATTAATTCAGATTTGTTGCAGTAGGAAATCCAAATCGAGGATTTTTCACAATTGTAACATAGTTCAGAGGCTTGTAGCCACCACATCTCTTCTCAAAGATAAGCTACCAGTGCCCTAGCTACTTTATTTCCATTCAGTTTGTAAGAAAATTTCAGTTCTTTGATATTAATGAAATGAAGTGTTATTTCTGCTACATCTTTGTATTTATGGTTATATGTGTATTATATTATGCTGCTGCATAAATCCATATCAATACGTAATAGTCATTGGACATGAGATATTAGTGAGGAGGGTAAATAGTCATGAGGGTAGATTAAAGTTCACAGAAGGAGGTGAAAGGTCATTTTCCTCACCTCTATAATTAGAACCTCATTCCTCATTTGAGTGGACTTTGAGCAGTAGAGCTAGGACTAGAAATAGATAGTTTATTTGTGCTTGAAGAGCTAGAGGAACTCAAGTCTTCGTAGCTAGTTTGATTAGTTATGGTGAGGATAGGGTTTTGCAATGGATAATGGTATGAGAAGATCATGTTCCATTTAGGGGATTTGATGGTTTTCAGGATATGTACTTGTATTTTCAGAAGCATTAATAATAAGTTCTTCAATCTGGCATTGATTCACATACTCAGTCATAGTGGTTGTATTGGTTTTTTAGTATTTTCACCATATTTGTATGTGCTCTTTCATACAAGAAATGTGTTATGGAATAGTTTGTAGTTGTTGCATGTTTGTTTGCTTTTGAATATTTTCTTAATTATTCCATGCCATGTCAATGACCTATTGTGAACTAATTTGCAACTAACCTTTGGTATGTTCCTGTTCATATTTGTCTCAAAAATTTTTTACTCACTGATCCTTCTCGTACCATACTTATTCTTTTTGTTGTTGTTACTTTCTTGTATCTCTTTCTATTTTTTGTCATTCTTGCGTTGACTTTGTCTCATTTTCTAGGAATTATATTCTTGTGCTCACTCTAAAATCTCCTCATTTGATTTCCAAGAGAAAAAAATGAGTGGTGGCAGTGGGACCCACATACCAGATGGGGCTCCTATCCAAAACAATGTGAGGTCTAATTGGGACTTCACATTGGGGGGGGGGGGGGGGGGCTATATATTGGCGGGACATCCAACACCGTCAAAATATTTTTTGGCACCTAAATGAGGTCCAAATGAGAATTTGAGCCCTTGGAGCCTTTATTTTAGCTTCATATCTCTAAATGGCTCCTTCTAAAATCTCTATTCCATGTTATTTTTCCAAAATTCTTAATCATGTTGTGTGTGCAGAAATAATCTATCACTTGTCACAGTATAATTTTAATGGCGAGGGTTGAATTGTGGTAATTGGACACATGTGTCAAGTTCTTGATTTTTTCACTCTAATAGAATACATTGTAATGTTGTTATGGGTAGATTCTTCACCCTCACGCTCTAAGGTCATGTCAAGCAATGGTGCCACACATTACCTGTTTCTTCAATCCATTCGTTTGGAAAAATCATCATGAAGGTCCATCAATCCTTTGATAGGTATGATTTTTAAGATGCATTTAAAAGGATAAATCAACTTCGATTCACACCCAAAGAACCGTTGGAGGTTTTTCTACTAGGTTTTTTCATCTTTGATGTGAATTTCCCGAAAGAGACATGGGCTTGTTGCATTTGAGTGAGAAATTTTGATGATTGGTTTATATTTCTCTACAACTATTTCAATCTAAAACGAATTCTGATTTTGATGATCATCATGATAATCTACAAGTTATAAATCGACCAGATTTTATCCCTAATTTGGTCTTACCAATTTATGTGAGTTGGGAAAAGTCTCGAGCTTATGTGGAGGAAACTGCCGCTTGTGAAATTCTACATCCTCCTTCAACTTTATTTCCTAATGACATTTTTGTCGTTAACCATTTTTGTGATGAATAATGTTTGCAGGGAAAAGAACCAAGCATTTTTTCTTCGCAAGAACTCATATATCCTAGTGAAACTGGATAGCCTGAGAACCAAGTTGATTAAACACCACTCCATGTTAACAAGATTCAACTTGAACCTGTTGAGAAACTACCTAAATCTATTCCTGAATCACCTAATATTATTCTCCTTCATACACTTTTTTTCAATGACCTAGGTCTTGTCTTGGATAAATTTGAACGTCCTACCAATTCCATAGAGCATATCATGCATGTTGATTCTTTGCTTCCTCGGGTTAACAGTAATGTGCATGGTTTGAGTTATGAATTAGACTTGGTTGAAAGTTATGTCTCTTCACTTGATTATTTTCATCCATTCTACCTTAATTTATTTGGTGAATCCACTACGCCAACATTTTCTTCAAACCCGTTAGATCGCCATCCTACTAGTTTTGTGATCCGGATACTCTCACCTACCGGAATTAACCAAATTATTTTACTTATGTGATGTTAGTATAATTGCATGTGAAAGTGTATGAAAAACCACATGTGAATACTTGAAAGAAGAAACATATACGAAACCATCAAATCAAAGAACACACTCGAGTTGATAATGGAGTTCACCCAGTGTGGTTTACGTCTCTGGGCCCAGTGTCAATAATGGCAAGGTTGCTCCATTAATTTCTACAAGATGGTGATGAGTAAATGATGTGTTTTTTGTCAATACAAGGAAGAAATCCATTAACTAGACTAACATGTCTCTCCACGAGACTCTCTTCTATAAGAACTCTCACTCATAAAATCTGTGGATCAGCTTGAAAAAATAACAAACTCTCACACAAAGTGGCATACAAGGATCCTATCACAAAGTGGCATACATGGATCTCAAAATCAAATCATCATCTCAAAAAAATCAAATGAACACATGGAAACAATGCATATTATACCTCCACTTCTAGGGATGGCCTGAATATGCACACCTCTACTGAAGAAATGGATTACACAATTGAATTCACGGAGAAACATCAGTTCAAATGAGTATAAACTTGACCCCCTTTTGACTCGGTAAAATTTGGACCTTCGGGAATCTCAAAGATTCCCCTAAAGACTTCTTTTGGCTAGCTGACTGTAATTTGGCTTCCTAGATGAAAAATTTGATCACACCATCGCATTCCTTGCGAAAAAATTGATAAAAATGAGTAAGTTTCCTTAGTTCTAAAACTAACATTTTCAAGCCTCCAAGGAATCTCAAAGATTCCTCAAGATTCTATAAAGATTCTTTGTTGCAAGTTGACTAAAATTTTTCTGCTCATATGAGGAATCATATTACACCATTACATTCCCTACAAAAATTTGAGAAGAATGAGTTTAAACTCGACATAATTATGTCTATAAAAATTTGGCCCCAAGGGAATATTTTAGATTCCTCATGATTCAGCAATGATTCCTTTCTGCTTGTTGACTGAAGATATGTTGCCGAGATGAGGAAAACAATCACACCATTAGACTCCTTGTGAAAAAATGATTCATATTGAGAAAAATACTGAGAAGGGGGATGAATCAGTATTCTAAAGCATTCATAAAATTTTTCTTTTATTTTGATTTTTGTACGCTACTTTCCTAAAGAAAACCTGCGTATATACGCAAATTTTATGCAGACAACAAGTTAATATCTAGTAAACTTCTATTTCAGTAAAATATCATCGTTTTGTCTTAAAAAAGTATGTCAGTGATTCATAAAACATTAGATAAGTATTAAAAAAGTGCACTAAGAATAGAATAAAGAATTATACAAAAGAAACACACATGAACACCAAGATTTACAGTGGAAACCAAATGTGGGAGAAAACTACCGATTTTGTCGTCTCTCTCTTATTATTATGAAAAAATTCTTGTAATATTGTACTAGCGTAGACTCATACCAGCACGTAGGCACCCAACTACAGAAAGATACAACCTTCACTCGTTCTCCAACTCCTATTACAATGGAGATTCAACCTCCTGATCTCGTTTACTAGCACCCACTCGAAGGGAGATCCAACCCCCTGATATGATCACCAACTACTACTAGTAGGAAGCTTCGAATTCCTCACTGAAGGCTCCAACCCTCAACATCATCATGGACCATGTTTCATAAAGTTTCACAGTGGATCCACCTTCTTCAACACATCACAACTTTTAGGCCACTTTTCATCAAATTTTCAGACTGAACGTACTACCATCATTTAAGCCCAATAACATATATCAAAACTAAAACTGACCACTCCACCAAGTCATTCAATCAATCACTAAATCATTGAATTGAAAAACAATCACTCAACCAATCACCAACTCAAATCAACCAACTTATTCAAAACAATGAGATCACTGTAACCAGAATATCAGTATGAACCCAAAACACTGCATCAAGATACTGAATCAAATACAACCTTGATAAATCATATGACATAATATGTATGCTACTCTTCTTAAATAAACTTGTGTATATACGAGCTTTTCATGAATGCAACCTGCATACAGATCTTAACATACCAAATTCTGAACTACTGTCAATCTGACCTAGACAATGAATTTCACACAAACATACTAAAACATTATGTTAGATCATAGATCTCTGAACCTCAAATAGTTATTTGCATCATGGAAATTCTTCACCAAATCAATACTTAATCAATTTAACTTCAGACATTACTATTAAGCCGAGATCAACATGAAGACTTAATTTAGAGACAACATAAATACAACAATACTGTATAGACAGATCAGACATATTCTTCAGCAAAAAACCTAGCTTTCATATGTGCTTTTCATAAATCATTTACATGTGTATACACGTTTTTCATAAAGTAAACCCGCGTACATATCTCACCATATTGCAGAAAATATACGGTACTATTCAGAGAGCATCAACGTGTGTATGCGCCTTCCTAGAGACAAACCCGCGTAAATATATGCAAATATAAACTTGTAGATTTTTTGCGCATCAAATCTTCAGACATACCCATACCACGACATTCAAATGAATAAACACACGTCAAATCATAGATCTAGTCAACCCATTAGAAGATCATACAATGTATAGTCATTTCAGGTCTAATGATCCTGATCTATAATTGTATTAACAAATGCATATAAAGCACTTATCAATAGCCCATATCATCCAATAATAATTTAGATCGAAGTAATCATCAATCGCCCTCACTTCTGCACCTCTATCACTTTGATCCTCACCTCCTTATATAGCCTAGGCCTAAGCCAATACCATAGGTCAAAACCACACTAGTGCCAATGGTAATATTTGATGGGATCAAATAGATGTTACTTTTCTCAATACTGTGGGCTAATACCATGGTAAAGACCCTTGGTATTTAAATAATCATAGTACGCCAAATGTATGCACTTTTTCTTATCCATACTCATGTGTGTACGCGACATTGATTTATAAAAACCATGTATATTTCTTCAAATTTTCACCTTTATAAATATTTTTTCTTTGACCTACATACTTATGTCCAACCATTTTGTCACTCTTTTCAATCACTTTGGCCTGTGTACTCATCCTGTCAACACATACTTATCCTGCTACAAGTGGGTTGCCATCAAGGACAACACATACATCATAATGCCAACAATTGATTTGAGTATAAACTTACCATGATTTTGACACTGTGAGAATTTGGCCCCAAAAGAATCTTTTAGATTCCTCATGATTCCACAAATATTCCTCTACTCAAGGTTCCACTGCATCATGGCTCCACCATCTATTCACAGTTCCATCTTGTCAGGGTTATGCCCTGTTGTTGTTGTTCAACATGGTTCCTTTGGCTCCATCATGGTTCCTCTCAATACTTGTTCTTCGTTCCCTGTTGAATAAAATATGGATGCTTTTTATATTATCACACTAACAATATTTCCAAAGATAAATTTAGTGTGCTATTGGTTTTCAAGCAACTTGTAAAGTCATTGTGTCTTGACAGCCACAAGTTCCAACCTGCCGTGCACTATTTTTAAACAATGCTGAACATCCCCTCATTCATTGTAACAATACCTGCCATATGAAACATGGGTCACAATTATATGAAACAAATATTTATATCCTCTATTGGTCAATATGTAACAACTCGTTAGTTAATATGTAAAAACCATATAATAATATGATTCATCCAAATATTTATTTGAAATCCCAACCAATTATTGTTTTATATAGCACATAAATATGGTATGCATTAAATACAGTGTATGGGTATTAACCTATTGTGGCTAGCAACAACCCCCCTTCTTATTTAGTATTAGTAATAATACTAAATAAGTGGGGACCCTTAGTTTAAAAATCCAAAAAATTTATTGGTGTTTGTTTTCATTTTCAATAAAACTTACTATCATTGACTTAAAGAAATTTCTTTGGAAAATCTTTAAACTAAACTTAAGTTTATGATAGATTAGAACAAAACCTTTCTTTGAATATCACATCCATCACACGCGATCCAAAAAACTATGCAGAAAAATATTTATCACAAATCGCATATCGCAGAAAATATATTAACGGATATTTTTCATATGTTATATTTTGCGATATTGCGATTTCACAATATTGAGATGTCGTGATATTACGATTTCTCGATGCTACTGATTGTGATTTGCGAAAGTTGCGATTTGCGATATTGCGATGATACGAAAGTTGCAATTTGTAATGATTTCGATTTGCAAAAGTTGTGATTTGCGATATTGCGATTTTGCGATATTGCAAAGCAAATCGCAGATTGCACTATCGCACATTTTGAAAGCTCGTTGTACAAAGAAAATATTTTCGTAAATCGAGACCCATTATGCGCCTTAATGTCAAGTTAATGAATGGATTGTCAATTATTAATGGAAAAGGATTTTGTTTTGATCGAAAGGTTATTTCACGATTAAATAATATATTTCATACGCCTTCAGCATTTAAAACTATCCCATCACCTTTATCATGTCATTATTCTCACTTAATTCGTAAAAATGCAGGCGTGAAGAACAAGAGACTATACAAAGCAATTTTCAGAGCATTATGGGAAAGAAAGAGAAAGCTCCGAGTTCTGGAAGAAAGAGAAAGCTTCAAGTTCTGAAAATAAATAGATGGCTTCCTTATACGTAGACACTGCTTGCAACAAAGATGCTGGTATCACCACTTGGGAGGGTATGTTTAATTTTCTTGAAGAAGAAAACCGAAGAGTAATGGACGTTGTGGCTAATTCAGGTTCAAGTAATTCCTCTGAAGCATCTCTTACAGAGTTGGCTTGTTCATTTTGGCACCGGATAGCAGCAAGACCTAGAATTATTCCGTATACAGATATGGTCAAATGGGTACTGGATAGCACCGATATTATGGACAAACAGTTTAAAACTCCAGATCAAGAGCTCATCAGGTCGTTTACTTCAGAATATTTGAGGCTTATGTATCATTTTCCAGAGCCTCAGGAAACTTACAACAAACAATTTATGGAGAAATTTGCCAAGGAAAATGCAAATTTGGCAGAATGCACTAAAGAATGGTCCAGAAGAGATGAACCACTGAAGAAAGATAAACACGGTATGCACAGTACCGGTTCACTGACCTCTCCATATTGTTTTGTTGCTGCTATGTTATGCAGGCTTTTTGGAAAGCCTGACATTAATAAGTTTTTTCCTGAATGGCTTCCCTTATTGAATGTTGTTGTTAACGCTACCATTGTGGACTGGGCTAAAATACTGTTTGATAATTTAGCCATTTCTATTTTCAATTACCGATCTAAACGGACTGTGTCTTAGAGGATTTATCCTCCTTTTTATCTATCTGCCTATGTTATGGATTCAATCTGCTTTGTTTCTAAGTTCCCTTTAATGGGTTGGCAATGGACAATTCATGATCCCTTGCCCATTCATGTCTATCACAAAGAGTTTTGGGAATCAAAATTTATTCCTCATTTTTATAAAATTTTCCATGGCATAATGTTGCCTTTGTACAGAGTGTTGTATAATAAAGATGCTCCAAGGTTCTCCCCTGAAGCAGAAGTAGACATTCTCCCTGTCGCAAGATGGTTTGGAGAAGAATTGTTTACTTATGTGAGAGTTTTTGGAAGCTTTGCTTCTCCTCATGTTCTACCCTTGTATGTTCCGGATAAACTTATAGCTTGGGAAATTGCATACCAAACCTGTGGAGAGGGAGGTTTGACAAAAGAATTAAAGGATAAAAAGAAGGCCATCTGGCCACAATTTCCTGTTTCCTGCGGAGCATTTTCATTATTTGATGTTGGTCATGCGTTTAAGGAAGTAAACAATATTACATGTTTACAATTGTTTAAGTTTCCGAAAAGGCTATTCGACCCGTATGATGTTGTTAAGGATTTCACCACTGCAGTCAAAGTAAGAGTATTTTCTGAAGAATAAGATATTTTTGATGATATGTTTCAAGAAAAAGGTTCATTTAAAGAAATTTTGCATTTAGCTCAAGACGGTTCTCCCCAGAAGAATTTCAAGAGTTTAAAATATACAGAGAAAGAAGATTGACTACTATTCCTTTGGATAATTTGCGCTTGGAACCCGCAAGGGAACCAAATCCTAGTGTCAGTCTCAGTGGCAGCTCAGATTCAGAAAGGTCTAAGTCAAAGTCTGACAAAGAAATTTCTGAACATTCTAAAAAATCTGATCAGGATAAAAGTGAAGGCTCAATGAAGGATACAGCTCAATCAAAAGAGCTCTCACAACAACAGACTTCAACTACTCCACAGTTGAATCTTCCACCTCTTAATGTACAGCAACCATCCATCAGCACTCAGTTAGATAAAGAATGGGAAACATTTAATGATTTGATTAATGTTGAAGGACAGAACATACAAACTCCTGTACAGACAGCAAAAGGTTTGGTTACAGAAATAAGTGGCAATGTCACAGAAACAGAACATATACCCATTACTCCCTCTGCCGAGCTTGTACTTAAAATAGAGGAAATTCCTCCTCTGGATATATTTTATAGCCCACAACATAAAGCAGTAGTAAGGAAGCAAAGAAAGAAGAGAAAATTAGAAAGTGCGCTCTCTACTGATGCAAAACAATTGGATGTTTTATGGAAAGATCCTACTACGGATCCCACTGAAAATGCTACTAAATTATCTCAGATTACAGGAGCTTATGCCTCCGCAACTATTGACAAATCATCTGAGGTACGGCTATTATTAAATGAAAAATATGATCAAATACAAGTTCTGCAACAACAATTGCAACAAGCACATGCCAACAGTGAAGCATAAATACAATTTGAAAAGTTACAGCAAGAGTTTCAACAAATGCAGATTGGATATCAGAAAAGCTTGGCCGAAAAAGAAAAACAAATACAGATTATGCAAGAGATGCATAAAGACGACCCCAAGCTTACAGAGTTCATCTCAGAATCTATTTCTTTGAATAATCAACTACTGCAACAACAAGATATATTATGCCAGAAAATATCACAGTGGAACTCTTTTTGTCAAGAAAGTGATAAAATCACTAATCATGTCATAGAATTACGACATGATTATGATGTAACTAATGAAAGAGTTACTAATTATTTGGCATGGAAAAAGACAGAGGAAGGAAAAGGAGTATGAGCACCAATTATCAATGACAGCCATAAAGAAATACTCTTCAATAAATGGGATGCACAGATCAGAGAGGCAGAAAAAGCAGCAGAGGAAGCAGCTACAGCGGCGAGCAACATTACTGATTGTGTAAATGAGAATTTGCACAAGGTTAATTTAATTTCAGAAACCATTCCGGGATACCTACCACAAGCACAACAATTGCAAACAGAGTGGAAACAGAAAGCGGAAGAGAAGGCAAAATCAATTCAAGGATTGACAAAATTAAACTGGGATTCTTACTGGACCTGTCTAGTAAAACCACACAGTCAATGCAGTACTCTTAATTGCATCATTAATTCTGCTGAGAAGATCGCGCCAACACTCGCTGACTCCGTCTTTTCGGGACAATTAAAATCTGAAGTCGGCCAGCCCCCTCTTCTCAAATCAATGTTGGATGCTTGCAAATTCAAAGACCAAATTCACAAGTAGTTAGTTGTTAATTTTAGTTTTAGATTTAGTGTTAGTTTTACTTTATTTTTTCCTGGAAAAAGGACGGTCATTCAAACCGAATCCTAAATTTTTGTAATAAACTATAATTAGATTCTGTTAGTAGTATTTAAACCCTTCTCATGCATTTAGAGAAGGGTCCAGAAATTTGTCAAAAACTTATCCTCAGAACTTGCACTTCTGCACCCTCAGAGGAGGTTTTGATGAATGAATAGAACGAGATTTATTGATATCTGTGTCTAATATCTGCTACTAATGTTGCATTTCTGTACTCTTAGTAGATGTTGGATTAGGAGGAGATAAATCATTATTGCTTCTAGCTCATAAGTAGAACCAGTTATAAATGGTACTTTTATCTCTTAACTTTTTATGCTTCTGTGTTAAAAGTGATATTTATGTTTAGTTATTTATATATTGATGCTTGAATGCTTCAGTTATCATTTGGCACTTTTGTACGGTGATGACTATTTGTTTATGCTTAATGTATGAATAGCTTATTATGCGATATGTTTTTCACAACTGTTTCATCTAACTTTTTATATGAAGTGGTTTATTTTTATTGAATCATTTTCTTATAACAATTGAATGATATTTATTATCGTTTTTTATTTGAAATCATTTTAGATCGCATAAACAAGATTTTATCCCGGGTTTAGTTTAGAATTAGATATTTCTATTTTAATTAGAATACAATTTGCATATGATTAGATTAGAAATAGAATAAAAGCATTTCACTTAGGAACCTTTTTAGAAAGGAAATATCTATTCTCAACACACACACAC
This sequence comes from Pinus albicaulis, assembly GCA_034641835.2. Classification (NCBI taxonomy): domain Eukaryota; kingdom Viridiplantae; phylum Streptophyta; class Pinopsida; order Pinales; family Pinaceae; genus Pinus; species Pinus albicaulis. The sequence continues at coordinate 538,867,364 of CM076583.1, read as the reverse complement.
AAATTGGGAAACTGGTCCCATTATCCCCAGTCGGACCCACTACACCAAACGAAAAAGGAGCTGCTAACCAAGGTCCGGACCGGGTGGGTATCCCCCTTGTTGTAGACCCGATTTTCGGGGCTTCAACATATTTGGCACTAGAAGGAGGGCCACGAACTATGAATGGCAATTAAATCTAAATCTAAATACCATTCTGAGAGTAAAACACCCTCACCATCTCCCCCAACTTCTCCATCGCACTCAGAATTTGTAAATCTAGAGCTAGAAGTCACAAGAAGAACATACACTACTACAAACCCTAAATTTTCAGAAGAATCTGCTATTGAACCTCCTGAAGTTGAATCTTTGATTCATAAACTTCAACGATTTTCAATATCACCTCAAAGATCTGATAAATCTCAAGGCAGTATAACTTCTCAATATAATCCTGCTCATCCTCTTACCAGATTACAAAGTGAAAAACTTGGCATTCAGCCAACCGAGTTACCTCTACCTACAAGGAAGAGAGCTAGGAAATCACCTAAAGGGTCTGATAGCGAGACTCTTTCATCATCATCATCCATCTCAACCTCTTCACCATGAAGTCAACCGTCCACTCCTCCACTTTAGACTATTGTCCCTCATTCTACTGGAACTTCCACATCACCTTCTCAACCATCTGTAATTGTAATATCCTCATCTTCTCAATCACATATATCATCTTCTGCATTTTGCTCTGTTAGTAGTTCAGCGATGGCCCAAATGCCATGGAATAATCCAGGGGCAGTCTTAATGCCTGCTCCCTTGAGTCATTTACCAGCCCATCCTGAAAAATGGTTGCCTAAGTTTAATCCTAAAGTAGGCATGTTAGCAGAAGAACATATAAACAATTTTATGCTGTCTATAAATCTCAATGGAGTTATTAATGAAGATGTTGTTGTTCGAATTTTCCCTTATACTCTATAAGGAGCAGTTGGATCATGGTATTTTTCATTACCATCTGGATCCATCACTACTTGGGATATCTTTCAAGATCAATTTTTGACTAAATTTGGTGATGACAGGTCTACAGCGACATTAATCAATGATCTATCTAATCTTAGAGCTGAATCAAAAGAAATTGTCAAGGATTTTAATTCACGTTTCAATAAATTGTTAAACAAAATTCCTACTGCCTCCAAGCCTAGTGAAGAAGTGCGAAGTGAATGGTACATTTCTGCTCTACCATCAAACATAGCAATCTTCGTTGATAGGGCTAACAAAAAAACTTTGGCAGATAACATGAAGGAGGCAATAGCGGTAGAAAAACGTATCATTGCTTTAGACAAGAAAAATGCAATAGAAGAACGAAAATCCAAGAAAGTCACTTTTAAGGAAGATCTCAAGAAAAAGCAATCAAAAGATCCATTTGATTTAGAAGGACTGCAAAAAGTTTTGAAAACCATGTCTAACGAAATGGTTGACATTAAGAAACAAGTGGCAGAAACATCTTCTAAAAAATATTTCAAGCCTTTTAGAAGAAACCCTTCAACTGATTCAAAGCCACCAAATGCCATTAATAATGTTGAATCGGAAGAAGAAGAATAGGAAACTGCTACTGAGGAAACTACTGATGAAGAAGAAGTTGTAGAAGTACAAGGTATGTGGGATTTCATCCTCCCAGATGATGAAGATCAAGAAGCATCCCCGGTTAGCACTTGAAGTAGAAATCAACTTGATCCTCCTCAATCTACTCCTAAGTCAAAGAGCGCAAGCTCATTGAATAAAGATAAAGTTCCACCCAAGAAAACGACATCTAAAGCAATTCAAACTAGCCCAGTCCAGAAAGATTCATCAACTCCATCGAGAACACCGATTGTCCCAGATGAAATGGAGTATAATATCATCGAAGACATGAAAAAGACTAGGGCTAACATCACTTTTTATGAATTGAGCAAGTTAAAACACCAACAAAAGGTACTTTTGAAATAATTACATGCTGTACCAAAAAAAAATTTGCCCGATCCTGTGATTTCTCAAGCTTCCAACAAGATGGGAATACCTCCAGCTAATGCGATCAGTAAAGTTGATCTAGAAAATATCGCTTTAATTGGAGGAAGGTCAAGATCTCATACTCCTCCATTTCTTCTTACTTATGAAGTTTTCAATAAAAATTGCATAATTGTTTAGTGGATTCTGGAGCTTCATCTAATATTCTACCAAAATCAATATGTGCAAAATTGAACATTCAACCACAAAAATATGCTGTGCGAATAGTCCAGTTAGATCGATCGCAAGTTGAAGTGATTGGCGAATTAAATCAGGTTAACATAAGATTGTCATCAAATCCAAAGGTATGTCAATTCATTGATATTTTAGTTGCAGATATTCCAGAATTTTATGGCTTAATTCTTAGCAGAGATTGGTCAGAAAAAGTTCATGGATATTTCGCAACTGATTGGTCGCATATGTGGCTTCCCTACAATGGTAAACCAAATCAGATAAAGGTTGAATGAGAAAAACATCAGAAATACATAGTAACAGAATTGGAAGGAGAGAATGAACCAGTTGCATACATCAGTAATATCATTGGCAATTATTTAGTTGATTCTTTCTTAGGAAATTTCAATGCTCATACTTCACCTTATTTAGAACATTTTGTTTTATCTCAAATAGAATTTTTTTCTCAAACAGATAGTTCTAAATGTATTAATTTTGTAGATACTCCTGTAAATAAATCTTTATTTTAGAAATTATTTTTTGATGGTTCTAAGTCTAATGAAGGAGCAGGAGCAGGATGCGTTTTGGTTAGTCCAGAGGGAAACAAAATTATGCTAACTTGCAGACTCGAATTTGATTGCACTAATAACACCGCAGAATATGAAACTTTAGTCCAAGGACTATACAAAGCAATCGGATTAGACATCAAATATCTACAAGTTTTCGGAGATTCGGAAATTGTAATCAAATAGATACACAATACTATACATTGTTTATCAAGTCATTTAAAGCATTATCAATCTTTAGTCCAAGATCTGATTGAACATTTTATAGCATTTAATATTTCATCAATTCCCAGAATTCAGAATGCTAGTTCAGACCTCCTAGCTAATGTAGCTTCCAAGCTCATTCTTGCAGAAGACTTTAGTCCTGATTTATTTTCAATTGAATTAATCTTTAAACCCTCAATTCCTGATAACATTACCAATTGGAGGATTTTCAATGATGATCCTGATATTGTAAACTTTCTCACATCTGAAGGATCTTACACCAATCAGATAATTGATGAAGACCAACATGACAAACAATTGCTCCAAGATAGCACCAATAATGCTATGCCGAAATCAGTAGCCAAGTTAGAAGACCTTTATGATTTGAAAGATCGATTTAAAAGATCTACCAGTTCAAAACTGCAAAGTTCAACTTTGAATTATGAATTAGTAAATCTAGGAACTGATGCCAAACCACAGAATATCAACCTAGGCCTTGGCCTAGCTCCTGAAGAAAAGTTAGCATACGTTCGTCTTTTGAAACAATATAAAAGTGTCTTTGCTTGGAACTACGATGAACTCAAAAATTATGACACTTCTATCATCCAACATACTATCCCAATGATAAATGATGAAAAACCTGTCCAACAAAAGTTGAGAAAGATCCATCCCAATCTAGAAAATCAAATCAAATATGAACTCAATAAGTTATTGAAAGCCAAAATTATTTTTCCCATCCGACATTCTAAATGGGTTTCCAATATGGTTCATGTTAGAAAGAAGAACAGAGACATTAGAATTTGTATTGAATTTCGAAATCTTAATAAAGCCTGCCAAAAAGATAATTTTCCTTTGCCTCCTATGGAGCAAATATTACAGGCAGTTGCAGGATCAGAATTAATGTCTTTCTTAGATGGTTTCTCTGGATATAATCAAGTGCTAGTCCATCCTGATGATCAATTAAAAGCTACATTCAGAACCAAATGGGGCACTTATGCATATCAAAAGATGCCTTTTGGTCTGATCAATGTTGGTGCCACATTTTAGAGAGCTATGGACATTGCTTTCAAGGGATTAGTTAATAAATCAGTGGTAATTTACTTATATGATATAACTGTATATTCCAAAAAAATGAAGCAATCATCTTAAAGATTTGAAGCAGATCTTCCAACGTTGTCAAAGGTATGGAATTTCACTTAATTCGAAAAAATATTTTTTTGCTTTAAGTGAAGGAAAACTTCTTGGATTCATAGTATCAAAATCTGGAATTCATATTGATCCTGATAGAATCAAAGAAATTTCTGAAATACCATTACCTCACAACAAGAAAGCTATGCAATCTTTTCTTGGCCAGATTAATTTTGTAAAGAGATTTGTCCCAGATTTTTCGAGAATTGTATCACCCTTGCAAGCAATTATTAAAAAGAATTCAAACTTCAAATGGGGCAAAGATGAATATGAGGCATACAATTTGACCAAACAAGCAATTATCAATGCTCCATCTTTAGCAACTCCAAATTTTTCTGATCCTTTTATTTTGTACACATTTGCCTCTGATAAATCTTATGCTGCAATACTCACTCAAGCAAATCAAGACAAGGAAGAAGCTCCAATTGCTTTTTTCAGTTCAAATTTACAGGGAGCTGAATTGAATTATTCAGATGTGGAGAAACAAGCTTATGCTGTTTTCAAAGCAATTAAATATTTTAGACCCTTTTTACTCAAAATCCATACAAAAATCATAGTACCGTTTCCAGCGGTAAGAAATCTTTTAGCCCAAAAAGATGTGGGTGAGAAAAGAGCCAATTGGATTACTGCCTTACAAGAATATGATGTAGAAATCAAACCGGCAAGTATTGTAAGAGGTCAAGGTTTTTGCAAAATACTAGCTGGAGCATTGCTTATTTCTGAAAAACCATCTGAAGAAATACAAACATATGAGGTAAGCCTAAACGATGTTGAATCATTATATGCTAATATCATATTTTATCTGAAGAATGGATATGCTCCTCCAAATCTCGATCACACCAAGAAAAGAGCTTTAAGTTTGAAAGCTAAACAATATCAGCTTGTGAATGATGTTCTTTTTAAGATGAATTATGATTCTATTCTTCTGAGATGTCTGGAGAAATCTGAAGTTGAAAAAGTCTTGTAGGAACTTCATGATGGGCCAGCAGGTGGACATTATGCTGGAGATGCTACTGCACATAAGATCCTCCGTGCAGGATATTACTAGCCTACTTTATTCAAAGATTCACACAACTATGCAAGGAAATGTCAAATTTGTCAAACCACAGCCGGAAGACAAAATAAACCATCATTGCCATTACAACCAATCAACATTGAGCAACCTTTTGATCAATGGGGATTGGACATAATAGGTGAGATCGTTCCTCATTCTTCTAAACAACATAGGTTTACCATTACAACAATTTATTATTTTACAAAATGGGTAGAAGCAGTCCCTCTCAAGACTGCTAACGCAGAACACATCATCGAGTTTATAGATCAGTTCATAATCACCAGGTTTGGTTTACCTTATGCTTTAATGTTTGATAATGCATCATATTTTTCTGGTAATGCTATGACTGAATTTACACTCAAGAGAGGTTTCAAACTTAAATATTCTGCCAATTATTATCCACAGGGAAATGGGTTAGTTTAATCCACGAATAAAAACTTAATCAGAATCATTAAGCGAACCATTGATCAAAATCATAAAAATTGGCATAAATATTTAATATATGCTTTATGGGCAGATCGAATAATACAGAAGGCTTCTATTGGCACTTATCCCTTAAATTTATTTTATGGGAGAGAAGTGGTTCTTCCAACTCATCTAAAAATCCCTTCTTTAGCCTTAGTCCAATATATTGATGAAGAACCAACTTCTTCTTTACAATTAAGGTAGATGGAAATAATTAAGTTAGAAGAACAACGAGAAAAGGCTAAAGTAACTCATGCTCATCATCAAGCATTAGTTAAAGCTTCTTTTGATTCAAACATGATAACTAGAAAGGATTTGCAGATAGGAGATTTAGTTCTAAAATGGGACAAGGCTCATGAAGAAAAAGGAAAACATACAAAATTTCAATGAATGTGGCTTGGTCCTTTTCAAATTGCAGAGATCATAGGTCCATCTACTTTCATGTTACAGGATTTAACAGGGAAAAGAGAGTCTTTACCTGTTAATGGACAGATCCTTAAAAAATATTTTCCATAGGAGATCATCATTCTATTTTGTAAATTAGTTTTTCTTATTTGTCATAGTAAAACCAGTTGTTAATGGTTACATTTGGAATTCATAAAAAGATACAAGTTCTCTTTTTCAGATTTTATTTCTTCACTTATATAAATAGAATTCTGTTTAGAATATTGATCATTATTATCCAAAGATACAGTTAAAATTTTTTAATCTAGAAATGATATTAATTTCGACTTTGAAAATTTTGATGAAAAGCAACTTTTGGTGAAAGATTGTTTTATATCAGTCCAATGAAAGGTATCAATAACAAAACAAAGATTCTCTATAGAAAAGTTCTTTTCCAAAAACACTATTATTGTTGTCTAGAGCTATCTTAAGGAAACAATGACTTCCTCCCCACCTAGAAAATTACAAAGTTCAGGGAATAATCCAATGATACACTTTTAACTTAAAGAGTAAGAGGTCTCATCACAAGCCGACTTATCATGATCATAGATATTATAGCTTGTTGACTTTGCCAATACTGCATACCACAACAGGGCAATGACTTAAGATTATTGTAATCAAAAGGCAAGGGGTCTCATCACAAGCCAGCTTGTTCAGCAAAGTTATAAATCAAGTGAATGGCACTGTCATAAATTGGCTATCAAACCAAGACATTGTTCTTTTAAGGATAAAAAAGAAAATAAAAGCAATTAGTATGAATATGGATTTCTTTTTGAAAATTGTATATTTCTGTAAGTGGGACACAGGATCATTGCTGGGTAACAGGTAACCCTGTCGAGGCTATAAACGCTTGCTGGCAGCAGTGGCTCTACCTACGACAAATGAGCATATTTACAACTGATTTACAGAGAAGCCTTTTGTTTTTATCTTTAAAACCAAGTAATGACTGATGTAGATACAAGGAATAGCTTGAGGAAGTGAATAGTCAAAGTTGATCATAGAAGAAATGAAATATCATTCTTAGATTAAAGCATAATGTACTTTGTCTTTTTATAATAAAGATTGATTTTTTGGGAAATTTTCTGTTTTGAAAAGTTTAGAAAATTCAAAATAAAAGCAGAGATAACTGGTTCTTCCAAGTGAATCACCAATTGTTATGGCTAGCAACAACCCCCCTTCTTAATTAGTATTAGTAATAATCCTAAATAAGTGGGGACCCTTAGTTTAAAATCCAAAAAAATTATTGGTGTTTGTTTTCATTTTCAATAAAACTTACTATCATTGACTTAAAGAAATTTCTTTAGAAAATCTTTAAACTAAACTTAAGTTTATGATAGATTAGAATAAAACCTTTCTTTGAATATCAAATCCATCGCACGTGATCCAAAAAACTATGCAGAAAAATATTTATCGCAAATCGCATATCGCAGAAAATATATTAACGAATATTTTTCATATGTTATATTTTGCGATATTGCGATTTCGCGATATTGCGATGTCGCAATATTACGATTTCGCAATGTTATTGATTGTGATTTGCAATGATTTCGATTTGCGATATTGCAAAGCAAATCGTAGATTGCACTATCGCACATTCTGAAAGCTCGTTGTATGAAGAAAATCTTTCCGTAAATCGAGACCCGTTATGCGCCTTAATGTCAAGTTAATGAATGGATTGTCAATTATTAATGGAAAAGGATTTTGTTATGATCGAAAGGTTATTTCACAATTAAATAATATATTTCATACGCCTTCAGCATTTAAAACTATCCCATCACCTTTCTCATGTCATTATTCTCACTTAATTCGTAAAACTGCAGGCGCGAAGAACAGGAGACTATACAAAGAAATTTTCAGAGCATTATGGGAAATAAAGAGAAAGCTCTGAGTTCTGGAAAGAAAGAGAAAGCTCAGAGTTCTGAAAATAAAGAGATGGCTTCCTTATACGCAGACACTGCTTGCAACAAAGATGCTGGTATCACCACTTGGGAGGGTATGTTTAATTTTCTTGAAGAATAAAACCCAAGAGTAATGGACGTTGCGGCTACTGCGGGTTCAAGTAATTCCTCTGAAGCATCTCTTACAGAGCTGGCTTGTTCATTTTTGCACCAGATAGCAGCAAGACCTAGAATTCTTTTGTATACAAATATGGTCAAATGGGTGCTGGATAGCACCGATATTACGGACAGGCAGTTTAAAACTACAGATCAAGAGCTCATCGGGTCGTTTACTCCAGAATATTTGAGGCTTATGTATCATTTTCCAGAGCCTCGGGCAACTTACAACAAACAATTTATGGAGAAATTTTCCAAGGAAAATGCAAATTTGGCAGAATACACTAAAGAATGGTCCAGAAGAGATGAACCACTGAAGAAAGATAAACACGGTATGTACAGTACCGGTTCACTAACCTCTCCATATTTTTTTGTTGCTGCTATGTTATGCAGGATTTTTGGAAAGCCTGACATTAATAATTTTTTGCCTGAATGGCTTCCCTTATTGAATGCTGCTGTTAATGCTACCATTGTGGACTGGGCTAAAATATTGTCTGATAATTTCGCCACGACTATTTTCAATTACCGGTCTAAACGGACTGTGTCTTAGAGGATTTATCCTCCTTTTTATCCATATGCCTATGTTATGGATTCAATCTTCTTTGTTTCTAAGTTCCCTTTAATGGGTTGGCAATGGAAAATTCATGATCCCTTGCCCATCCATGTCTATCACAAAGAGTTGTGGGTGGGAATCAAAATTTGTTCCTCATTTTTATAAAATTTTCCATGGCATAATGTTGCCTCTGTATAGAGTATTGTATACTAAGGATGCTCCAACGTTGTCTCCTGAAGCATAAGTAGACATTCTCCCTATCGCAAGATGGTTTGGAGAAGAAATGTTTACTTATGTGAGGGTTTTTGGGAGCTTTGCTTCTCCTCATGTTTTGCCCAAGTATGTTCCGGATAAACTCATAGCTCGGGAAATTGCATATCAAACCTGTGGAGAGGGAGGTTTGAAAAAAGATTTAAAGGATAAAAAGAAGGGCATCTGGCCACAATTTCCTGTTTCCTGTGGAGCATTTTCATTATTTGATGTTGTTCATGTATTTAAGGAAGTAAACAATATTACATGTTTACAATTGTTTAAATTTCCGAAAAGGCTATTTGACCTGTATGATATTGTCAAGGATTTCACCACTTCAGTCAAAGTAAGAGTATTTTCTGGAGAAGAAGATCTTTTTGATGATATGTTTCAAGAAAAAGGTTCATTTAAATAAATTTTTCATTTAGCTCAAGCACGGTTCTCCCCAGAATAATTTCAAGAGTTTAAAATATACAGAGAAAGAAGATTGACTACTATTCCTTTGGATAATTTGTGCTTGGAACCCACAAGGGAACCAACTCCTAGTGTCAGTCTCAGTGGCAGCTTAGATTCAGAGAGGTCTAAGTCAAAGTCTGACAAAGAAATTTCTAAACATTCTAAAAAATCTGATCAAGATAAAAGTGAAGGCTCAGTGAAGGATACAACTCAATCAAAAGAGCTCTCACAACAACAAACTTTAACTACTCCACAGTTGAATCTTCCACCTCTTAATGTACAGCAACCATCTATCAGCACTCAGTTAGATAAAGAATGGGAAACAATTAATGATTTGATTAATGTTGAAGGAAAGAACATACAAACTCCTGTACAGACAGCAAAAGGTTTGGTTACAGAAATAAGTGTCAATGTCACAGAAAAAGAACATATACACATTACTCCCTCTGCCGAGCTTGTACTTAAAACAGAGGAAATTCCTCCTCTGGATATATTCTACAGCCCGCAACATAAAGCAGTAGTAAGGAAGAAAATAAAGAAGAGAAAATTAGAAAGTGCGCTCTCTATTGATGCAGAACAATTGGACGTTTTATGGAAAAATCCTACTACGGATCCCACTGAAAACCTTACTAAATTATCTCATATTACAGGAGCTTATGCCTCCGCAACTATTGACAAAGAATATGAGGTACGACTGTTATTAAATGAAAAAGAGGATCAGATACAAATTCTGCAACAACAATTTCAACAAGCACATGCCAACAGTGAAGCACATATACGATTTGAAAAATTACAGCAAGAGTTTCAGCAAATGCAGATTGGATATCAGAAAAGCTTGGCCGAAAAAGAAAAGCAAATACAGATTATGCAAGAGATGCATACAGACGACCCCAAGCTTACAGAGTTCATCTCAGAATCTATTTCTTTGAATAATCAACTACTGCAACAACAAGATATATTATGTCAGAAAATCTCACAGTGGAACTCTTTTTGTCAAGAAAGTGATAAAATCACTAATCATGTCGTAGAATTACGACATGATTATGATTTAACTAATGAAAGAGTTACTAATTATTAGGCATGGCAAAATACAGAGGAAGGAAAAAGAGTAGGAGCACCAATTATCAATGACAGTCATAAAGAAATGCTCTTCAATAAATGAGATGCACAGATCAGAGAGGTAGAAAAAGCAGCAGAGGAAGTAGCTACATCAGCAAGCCACATTAATGATTGTGTAAATGAAAATTTGCACAAGGTTAATTTAATTTCAGAAATCATTCCGAGATGCCTACCACAAGCACAGCAATTACAAACAGAGTGGAAACATAAAGCTGAAGAGAAGGCAAAATCAATTCAAGGATTGAAAAAATTAAACTGGGATTCTTACTGGACCTGTCTAGTAAAACCACATAGTCAATGCAGTACTCTTAATTGCATCATTAATTCTGCTGAGAAGATCGCGCCCACACTTGCTGATTCCGCCTTTTCGGGACAATTGAAATCTGAAGTTGGCCAGCCCCCTCTTCTCAAATCAATGCTGGATGCTTGCAAATTCAAATACCAAATTCACAAGTAGTTAGTTGTTAATTTTATTTTTAGATTTAGTGTTAGTTTTACTTTATTTTTGCCTAGAAAAAGGACGGTAATTTAAACCGAATCCTAAATTTTTTGTAATAAACTATAATTAGATTTAGTTATTAGTATTTAAACCCTTCTCATGCATTTAGAGAAGGGTCCTGAAATTTGTCAAAAACTTGTCCTCAGAACATGCACTTCTGCACCGTCAGAGGAGGTTTTGATGAATGAATGGAACGATATTTATTGATATTTGTGTCTAATATCTGCAACTGATGTTGCATTTCTGTACTCTTAGTAGATGTTGGATTGAGAAGAGATAAATCATTATTGCTTCTAGCTCATGAGTAGAACCAGTTATAAATGGTACTTTTATCTCTTAACTTTTTCTGCTTCTATATTAAAAGTGATATTTATGTTAAGTTATTTATATATTGATGCTTGAATGCTTCAGTTATCATTTGGCACTTTTGTACGGTGATGACTATTTGTTTATGGTTAATGTATGAATAGCTTATTATTGGATATGTTTTCCACAACTGTTTCATCTAACTTTTTATATGAAGTGGTTTATCTTTATTGAATTCTTTTCTTATAGAAGTTGAATGATATTTATTACCGATTGTTATTCGAAATCATTTTAGATTGCATAAACAAGATTTTATCCCGGGTTTAGTTTAGAATTAGATATTTCTGTTTAAATTAGAATACAATTTGCATATGATTAGATTAGAAATAGAATAAAAGAATTTCACTTAGGAACCTTTTTAGAAAGGAAATATCTATTCTCAACACACACACACAAATTGGGAAACTGGTCCCATTATCCCCAGTCGGACCCACTACACCAAACGGAAAAGGAGCTGCTAACCAAGGTCTGGACCGGGTGGGTATCCCCCTTGTTGTAGACCTGATTTTTGGGGCTTCAACATAACCATATACCGATTACAGCGACCCCACAATTCCATTAATATATTCATTGGTTTTATATAGGTTGACCAAATCATATTTAATAACCCTTTATAATTTTTAATAAATTATTTGAAAACCAATAAATCCCAATTTAATATTTTTGATATATATATATATATATATATATATATATATATATATATAGTTTTACATAGGATTTTAATATTTTTTTTTTTGTCTTTTCTACAGGGGGAAGGAACTAATGATGGAGTGCCAAGTGTTAATGGCTGGTGGTATTCCATGTATGTCGTGGGTCCCAGATGATGACTAGGATGCCATGTGGTACACTGTGAGCCCTTATTTTTGTATGTATTGTCAAACTTCAAACCACAATAAGTTTCTCATGTGAAATCATATTGAGGTGTCATTTGCATCGTTGGAAATATCCTGCCAAGTTCTATGATATTACCTTGGTTTCATTGAAATATAAGAACTTTGACTTTTGAGCCTCTTTGGAGCCACTTGGATCATTCCTCCCCACTGAGGAGATTTTGGTCCTCTAAAATCATGAGCACTATATGCAATATGTTGTAATCTCTTGTTTGCACAACAAGCCCCCTAACATGCCACACTTCCTTATCCTTATCCTTATTCTTCAGAGACATAAGCGATGAATCGACACATGTACTCTCTACAAACATGTAGTACATATTTTCAAAATACATGTTCAATAACCTATCATGACCCATGAAACCCCATAATTTCCAAGATTTTATAGCACACTCTTTGGTCAAGTTTACATCATAAACATAATAGAAACCAATACCCCATCCATCTAAAAAAACACCAAAAGGATCAGTATGTTGCATTCATAAGTGATGGAAAACACATCATCACTTTTACAACATATGATTTACAATAATATGGCCATGACAAGCTACTATATCTAATAGACCCATATCTCACTCAAATAAGTGAATGTGTCATCATTCTATAATCAATTCTCTTGTCAAAAAAATTTATTGATCGGTTCTTGCATAGGCACTTTGTCCTTGAGAGAGTGCTCTGGATGAAGCTCCAAACTTGTATCTCTTTGATGCCCATGCTTTTTATAATGGCTACAAAAATTCTTCTTCCTCCAAAACTTCTCAACCTTCTTCCTCCCATGACGTTGAGAAGACCTTACATGTCTTGTCTTTTTCCTTGATGCAATTCTCTTCCAAGACTCGAAAACCACATGGTTATACAAGCCAAAAAAACTACATGGTTTTCTATGCCATGATTTATGATCATCATTAACAATATGTTTGTAATCAAAATGAACTTTAGAATACCAAGACTTTTTATACCTTTCTTTGGCTCTCTATTTGGAATTCTCACTTCCATTTGGAAATGAACTGCAATCACGATCACTGGACGATGGTGACATAATCTCAGCATCCTTCATTGTCTTAGACTTGTTGCATGAAAATTATCCTATCTCTTCCTTTTTGACATAGCCCAATCCTACATATCGTGTTAATTCCACCACTTAGATGGGATTCACAATGCCTTTCCCATTGGCTCCTAGGCCCTTGCCTTCATATCCCATGTTTTTCAATAATCCTAAACCAATGTATGTAGTGTTCTTTTCAAAAGCACCCAAAACATCATCATCATGTGAAAATGAAACTGAAGAACTACCAACACTGATTACGTCAGTTATCGATTCTAAAGTAGGTGATGATGGCTTCACTAATCCTTTGTTTCTCTTTCAGCTTTTCCAAGGCATCTTTCATGGCTCATAATTGAAGCTACAATATTTTATTTTTATATAAATATCCTCAATTCAGTATTCTTCGCTTGAAGGATTTCATTGATATATTTATTTGAATGATGAGAATAATATTAAGAAGAAGTATATTCACTCGAAGATGTAGATGGAGCATTGTTCTCTACTCTTTCTTTCTCATGTTCATCTCTTTCCATTTTCTCCTCATAATCTACATACATTATATCTACCATACATGCCATTATGAGGAGGTCCTCGTAGAGATCTATGTTGTTCTCCATTTCCCTTCTTGTTGCACTTTCAATCTCTGGTTATCATTCACTCTTGCAATTCAGATAAGGAAGAAGACTGCTCTAATACCAAACTTGATCTAGATTCTCTCAGCTACTATAATTAACCAAGATCTTTTACTTCTATGATGTTAGCATAATTTCATGTGAAAGTCTATGAAAAACCACATGTGAATACTTGAAATAAGAAGAAACATATAGGAAACCATCAAATCAAATAACACACACAATTTACTAATGAAGTTCACCTAGTTTGGGTTACGTCTTCGGACCTGGTGTCAATAGTGTGGAAAATGTAACGACCAATCTAGGATGCTAGATTAGACTCATTTAATGTCGACCAGGGTCAGTAATCTTAGAGGCACATCTAATATTTTTAGACCTAAAAGGTTCTGTTCTATATGTTTAAATAGATGTTTAATTGTGACAGGCTTCAGTACTCCTTTACAAGAGGTTAAAATATGTTTCCTTTTCACAATTTAAACACTTATATTATCAAATTTTAATCTATTGATCTTAAAAATAGAGTGTTTCTAATCTGAGCTTTTCAATCCTCTTACGAAGATATGTTTCACAAAAAATCCTTTAAGATAACACACTGAACATTCTAGAAATCAAATTCATAAAAAAAAATAGAGTTCATAGAGATATTTTGAAATCCAATGCTTGATTACACCTTTTACAAGGACTGTTTCAATAATTCTGCAATCGAATCTTCAACCTATTGCTATGAACCATAAATTAACAATAATTTCAAGAACTTCTAATTAAATAAATGAACTCACAAGCAATGAATGAATTCACAAGCATTGAAATAAAATACGTTGTTCAGATCTGAAAACTAAACTCTATGAAACATAAAACGTAAAAGAAAGTGTACCAATCTTTACGTAGGGCCCTTCCACGCACTGATGGCACACTTTGATAACTTCAAATGATAAACCTTTAACTCGTAAACACTGTGATTGGTGAAATTTTGCTTTTCATTAAGTTCTGGAAATGATTACATTCAAAACAGAGTGCTGGGATACGCTTTTACAGTCTTAAGTCTGATTTCTTCAACGCTTTCATTAACTAAACTTTCTAATCAAAATCCTCCTATTTATTAAAATTTACAACTAGAAGGCTATATTCGTTCCTTCTTCATCTTAACTAATTCCAACATAGTTCGAATTAGTTCAAAATTCCTAACTTTAAGCAAAAGATCAAGTACATCATTATAGCTTCTGATTTTTCTGCTGAAGAGGCTGAGTTTGACCGACTTTGACCGTATATCCTGGAACTCCAAATTCGATGGAAAATAGATTTTCTACCATATTTGTACATCCTAGATCACGTTCATGCCTTCTATTTTGATTTTCATGTCATGCCACATGTCACAACATAAACTGATTACAGGATGTAGTGACTTCCTGTAATTTTGTTGAAAAATTCCAAATTTTAACATAAAAACTCATAAATTAAATTTAATGCAAAATAACAACTATAATGCTTCACTTAATCAATTTCAATGGACTTATGGGAAGTTTATGGAGAAAATGATAGATAAATGGTGAATTTTTAATAGAAAAGGGTAGCAATAAAATAGTACCAACAGGTCGCTTCATTAATTGTCGCAGGATGGCAATGAGTACATGATGTGTTCTTTTTCAATACAAGGAAGAACTCCCTTAACTAGAGTGGCATGTCTCTCCACGAGACGCTCTTCTATAAGAACTCCCACTAATAAAATCTCTCCATTAGCATAACAAAATATCAAACTCTCACATAAGTAATATAAAACGATCCTCTCGCAAAATGACATACATGGATCTCAAAATTAAATTATCATCTAAAAAAAAATCAAATGAACAGACGGAAACAATGCATATTATTCTTCCACTTTCACAGATGGCCTGAATATGCAAGCCTGTACTGAAGAAATGGACTGCACGATTGAATTCATGGAAAAAAATTGATTCAAATGAGTATAAACTTGACCCCCTTTTGACTTGGTTAAATATGGACCCTTAGAAATCTCAAATATTTCGCCAAATATTCCTTCTCATTGGTTGAATGGAATTCAACTTCCCAAATCCTTGTGAAAAAATGAGAAAAATAAGTATAAAGTCACCATGGTTTTGAAACTGACATTTTTAGGCCTCCAAGGAATCTCAAAGATTCCTCAAGGTTCTATAAATATTCTGTTGTGGGTTAGTTCAAATTTTTCTTCTCAGATGAAGAATCAGATTACACCATCATGTTCCCTATGAAAAGCTGAGAAGAATGAGTATAATTGCAAGATAGCTCTATCATTATGAAAATTTGGCCCCAATGGAATCTCTTAGATTTCTCATGATTCCACAAATATTCCTCTCTACAAGTTGACTGAAGATATTATGCTCAGATGAAGAAAACAATTACACCATTAGAATCCTTGTGAAAAACTGATTCATTTGAGTATAAACTTGCCATGATTCTGACACTGTGAAAATTTAGCCCCAATGGAATCTTTTATATTCCTCATGATTCCACAAATATTCTTGTGCTCAAGGTTCAACTGCATCATGGTTCCATCTCGTCAGGGTTTCGCCTTGATGTTGGTGCTTGACATGGTTCCTTTGGCTCCATTGTGGTTCCTCTCAACACTTGTTCTTTGTTCCCTGTTGAATGAAATAAGGATGATTTTAATATTGCCGCACTGACAATATTTCCAAAGATCAACTTGGCTTGATATTGGTTGTCAGGTAGCATGTAAAGTCATTATGTCTTAGCGATCATAAGTTCTAACCTACCGTGCACTATTTTAAGGATTATATATATATATATATATATATATATATATATATATATATATATATATATATATATATATATATATATATATATATATATATATATATATATATATATATATATATATATATATATATATATTGTTTTATATAAGGATTTTAATATTATTTTTTTTGTCTTTTCTGCGGGGGAAAGGAACCTATGATGGAGTGCCAAGTGTTAATGGCTAGTGGGCTACCATATACGTTATGGGTCTCACTTGCTGACTAGGATTTCATGTGGCACACTGTGAGCCCTTATTTTTGCATGTCTTGTCAAACTTCAAACTAAAATAAGTTTCTCATATGAACTCGGATTGAGGCGCCATTTTCTTCATTGGAAATATCTCACCGAGCTCTATGATCTGACCTTGGTTTCATGGAAATCTAAGAAATTTGATTTTTGAGCCTTTCCTAAGCCCTCTTTGACTTTTGAGCCTCTCTGGATCCACCTGGATCATTTAGGCTACAATCAGGTACGTAATAATATTGTCTCACAATCAGAAGATGAAGATATGGAATCCCTTTTTCATGAAATTTTTAATCTTCAATCTTAAATCTTCAATCCATTGTTGATAACTGAAGTGACAGATTTTTTATCCCAAAAAGATCACAAAAGCTCAGTGGTTGATTCATCATCATTCTTAATACTTCAAGAGTCTCATGTGTTAGATTCCCAATCTAATCAAATATTTTAATTCGGTGGCTATCACCCAATAAATAATGTCTTCAATGATACCGTTGAAGATAGTTGTCCATGTCCACTTGTTGACCTCACTAAGCCACCAATATTTGATGATCAACCTTCTGAAAGTTCAAGGAATTGAAAGGATTTTGAGGCACTTTAGCTTCTACTGATGCTTTTTTTAAGGTTCTCACAACCTTGATGAGGTCCCCGGGCTAGCGCAAATTAGGTTTTCCTCTCACGATTCCTCTCTTAGCACTATCTTTTTTTATGAAAGCTCATTTTTAAAATACCTTGAGATTCATCACTCCTTTTACTTTGATTTTTTTTGTTTAAGGGAGTACCTTGGTCATTGTTCCAAACCCTTCTAATTCTTTCCTAATTGGTGTAGCTTCTGATCAGATACAAGTTGGTGCAGTTTTACAATCTACTGTATGCGAGGGAACACATCACTTGAATTCTCTTTTTCATGTGACTCATTCAGATGATTCATCCCCATCTTGGAAATCATAACAATATTACTTGTTGAACAAGAAGTCTATCAATACTCAAACATTTGATCGAACCAAAAATATATTAATTGATGATTTTCCTATCACAATTGATTATGACCATATTCATTCATCTATTTATCTCATGAAACCACACATATTTGATGATCCACAATTTTCATATTCATAATTTTTCCAGGACAACGAAGCACTTTAGCTCTTGTTGATGGTTATTGGTGAGCCTTGGTATTACACCAAGAGTGTTGCAACTCCAAGAGGCTACTCTAATTTACTTTATCAACCCGGGGTTTGTATAAAATTGGGGGTGACAGTGCTATATACACAGTAGATGCATTATACTCAGGCCATCCTTTTCTGAGTCCTACGAAAGGGTGCTATTGCTAGGGTTTATGAGTGAAGTTTGTCATACTTCTGAATTAGACCTAGAAATACAAATGAATCATAACCATTACTATATCAACAATCAAAGGACTATTCTAAAGCAAGAATAATCATCTAGCTATTCTTCAAGTAAGGAAATCTACAATTTAGGCTATTGCAAGAAATAGAAGTAAAATAGGCAACATTCATGAAGAAAATTGCTAGATTGAAATTGCTAAAATGAAGAATAATATAATCAATCATTATTGGGCCAAACGTTTAAGTAAACTCTAACTATTTTTTTCTTAACTTCTATTCTTTAACAATGCATCTAGTCATGGGCTAACTATGCTTGTAAATATTATGTTTTGCAACAAAAGAAGGAGGCGCTAAGGTGGCTTAAGAAGGTCATGGACTCATGGATTCAGGACTGAAGGTTTCTTGGAGGTTGTGGTAGGGTTAGGTGAGGTGGAAGATGGTTTATGGGCTAACAGAGAGGCTAACTGGAGTTGCTACAGGATTTTTTATAGGTTTCCTATAGTGCTGTAGGATGTCCTATAAATGCTACAGGAAATAGACTGAGGGTGTTTTGAGGCCAAAATTGATGATGAAAGGGGTAGGGAAGGTGAAATGAAGGTGTATTTAGGTGGATGGAAGGTGGCAAACCCCTTGGAAAATATCAGAACTTCTCTAAAAGTCTGTCTTGTAATTCTAGGATTTCTCTCAGTGTGGTGGTGAAAATCTCAAAAAGCAAGGCTGAGGGTGATTTTGTTGAAAGGAGATTGGTGAAAGGTGATAAATGGATCTATGGATGTTGGTGGAGTTCTCCACTACTACTCTACTCAAACCTAAAATCAAACTGCCTATTCATGCAATAGACATTGACTAATCTATTATGAAGAAGATGGAAAATATGAGTTGAATTTGATAAGAAAACCTACTTATGCATTCAAACAAAAATCTAACTCAGTATTCTCAACATGTTCATGATAACTTCAACAACTTGCCTATTCTTTCCAAGAAATCATAAACTTAAGAGAAATTTTGGGCCTGTGGTGAAGATCTACCCTCCTCAAGCTCCAATGAAAGAGGTGATAAAGGGAGGCTTTGACACACAACTTTTTGATTTTATATGCTACTATACCATGATCTAAAAGAGCCTAACTACAACAAATGTGAAATGGAAGCAAACCAAAAATAGTAAAACGAAATATAGGAAAATTAGCTAAAACTCATTAAGTAAACTAGCTACAATGGCACAAAAATAAACATAAATACACAAGAGAGAGAGAGACTGAGGCAAATGGATTTGTTCCTAACCCAAAATATCGGCTCTCTGAAACTAAATCAGTGAAGGACAAACACTAATACTCATTTTATTTCAAAAATTGTCTCATTACATAACAATGAAAGTTTCAAAAGTCTATCACAAGAGCTAAGAGTCTACTAGCTTCCTCAAAAATTTGAATCCTAATTAGCTCTTTCTCTGCCATATTTAACATAAAGGGTAGCTACAAAAATCTCCCTAAAAATTAGGTGATGTGTCCCCTTTGACTGCAAGATAAGTGGAGCTTTGGTTCACTTGTTCTTCCACTTGCTTCGTTGCCTCGAGTTGTTGGAGAGAATCTTGAGGATCCCTTGGATTCCTTTGGGAGTTAAGGGAGTGGAAAAACCTCCTATAATCTCTCCTTGTTGTCTAATCCAAGCTTTGATTGCACAATCTTCAACAAAAATGGAATATCTTCATGATTATCCTGAATTTAAATAATATTAGGCATTCAAAGTATGACAAGCCTTAATCCCCATTTACACTAAGAAAAATATGACCATAACGTAATTAAATGTGAGAAAGAGAGACTAATAAGAATAAAAAGGTGACAAATAACCCCTCCAGTTATACCTAATGATGGGGCTCATCATCACCCCCCTACTAAATGGTTTCTCATCCTCTGAGCAACTTCGTCCTCCTTCTTCATTTCTTTCAATGCTTTAGTGGACCCTATGACCTCCCAAGGAAGAAGTGAAGGATTTCCTTCAAGAGGGTAGAATCCAACATTCCTTTCTTCCTCCTCCCATTCTCTGTTTTCCTCATCTCGGGCTTTCCCTTCACCCAGTCCCAGTAGCAAAGGTGGATTGAGCTTCAAGCCAAGGCATTGTATTTTCATTACCTGCATAGCTCTCTTGTATAATGGTGCCCTTTCTAGGGCACTGCTCAATCTCTCTGGGGTATGATATTCCATGTTTTGGAGGCTAATAGGGAGGCCATTCCACCTTATTTGAATTTCCGTTACACATTTATCTCCCAAAAACCTATAAATATCATCAAAATGTGCAATGTATTGTGCTTGTGTGTTGAGGTACTTGTCTGCAAGGCTGGCGTCATTCTATATCATGAGGCGATTGTTGATGAATCCCCTTAGGTTAAATAGTTCTGCCCTTATGCATAACGGATCTATGTTTTCTCTTCTCATCACCATCTTTACTTCATTTACTCTTGTTTCCTCATTGAACATCCAATAAGCTAATGCCATTAACCGCATATCTCCCAACCTAGGGTTAGGGTCCCAAATGTTTAAGTCTGTAAAAATAAGATTGTGCATGCATAATTCTGCCATCTTGGCCTTGTCTCCCATGCACAAATCTATCATGGTGGAAATTTAATTGTATTTTTGCTAAAGTTGAATCTGCAATCTTGAATTATCTTCCTATGTTTCTTGAAGATTCTTTTTCAACATGGATTCTCTGAGTTTAACATCAAAAAATTTCTTTCCCAACTCAGTGACCTTCTCCTCCATGATCCCTATGTCATGAACACCTTTTGTTGTAGAAATTTTCATCCACTGATGAGTGTGTGTTCTTTCTTGTTCCAACTGATAAAATAAGGGTAAGCTTATAAGGAATCATTCTACCTCCTTCAATAAATGTATAGTAAAAATTGAGATTTGGCTGAGGGCTAGGGTGTGAAACTGCTGATATATCTCTAGGGACAGATTTTGGGGAGGTGGGCTCCTCCGTTTTCTCCTTCTCTTCCTCCCCTTTGGTATCTTTCCCTTCAACTTGTGCTTATTTCTTAACTTCTTAGGCATGTTTCCCACCCATAGGTGCCTTATCTCCCTTCCCCAAGGCTTCCTACTCTGTTTCTGGTACTATTGGAGTTTCCTATAGCACAGACAAAGTTTACTGTAGCAAACTTTATTTTTCCTGTAGTAAACCCTCCCTTACTCGTGTTTCCTTCTTTTCTTTCTTTTGAGGGTCTGTGGGGGTTGTTATATGTGTAGGAGATGCCAAACTAGATGAATGTCTCCTCCTATAGGTCACAGGTGTCCTCTCAGATGAGGTGACCTCTTGAACTTTCCCTTCTTCAAAACTTATCCCATCATCCTTTTTGGGTGACTCCTTAATTTTTTTGGGCTTTTGGTTGGAGTCTTTGGCTTCCCTTGCCTAGCCCTAGAACTCTTTCTAGTCTTGAAGTACATGGGTGTTTGTCTTTTTTTCTTGGCCTTCACTAGTGTGCTCAAAGGGGCTAAGGTAGAAGCCACTTCTTGTTGGGTACATGTTATATTCTTTCCACGACTAGTCCCACGCGCTGTACATTGCACCGGGCGCAGTAGGGGGGTCACAGGGGGGTGGCAGCCCCCATGTCGGGGTCTGGGGCAGCACCCCGGTGAAATGTTTTTTTGGTGTGCGATCCCACTCATAGGCGGACCCACCCATGTTTTGTGCATGAGTTTGCACATGATTTTTTGGGGTACGATGGTTTTCGATCCCTGGTATTTTGTAGATCTAGTCAAGGGAACTACGGTTATGTTCTAATCCAGGGTCAATGGATTGGGGTTTATGTATGCTTCGGCATGTATATATATGTGTTGTAACACTAAAAGGAATATAATGAAAAACCAAGCTGGTCGCCTCGATTTTGGATCAAGGGGAAAATCTCTGTGTTTATTTGTTTTATGTTTTATGCTCTCGCTATTGTTTATTTTCTGTTATAAGATTCGTGTGTAGATAATTTATGTTCAGGGTTAAAACCTACACGTCTTTCTTTGTTATCTCAGGTGATATGCTAGTCTGTTGAGGAGAGGTATCAATGCCTAGAATAGGGTCTAATATTTCCTCCTCACCTGCATTCTCTTCCTTTTTATCCTATGTTTCTTCCTCCTCTGTTTCATCTCCCTATTTTTCTCCTTCTTTTCCTTTATTTCTAGGGTTTTTATGTTTTCTATTTCAACCTCCATCTCTTCTTCATCCTCATATTTTCCTTCTGTCTTTTTAGCCTCCCCTTCTTATTCTTCTTCCATTACCCTCTCTCCAAGACTAGAGGCAGAGGTTTGTCTAGTTTGGGTGGCTATGAAGTCTTCCCTATCCATATCTATCAATGAGGACCAGTGCACAAGGAGGTCTAATCTATTTAGAGCATCATTCACTATCATCTTGATGAGGCTACAGTGAGATAAGTGTGGTACTTCATTTCCCTCACCAAGTTTTGGCTCATGTCCCTAATTGAATGCAAGATGAATTAGGGAATGCTCACTCTTTGTTCTAGAGGGAGCTCTCCTTGAAATCTAAGTTCATTCAACAACCTAGAGTGGTATCCATAAACCACACTAATTCTTCCCTCACAGGAAATGAATTTCATAATGTAGAATGCTACTTCATCCCAAGGGTATGGAAGGCATTCTCTCCTCACCCCAGTTTTGTCTTCAATGAATTCTTCACCTCACAAAAAGAAGCTCTTTTTAGCTGAACTAGTGTTGGATACCCTATCTTCCTTATTCCACTTGACTCCTATGGGAAAAGTGGTGATTCTGCTAATTAACCTAGGTGTAATTGTGATAGCTATGCCTCTAACTACAGTGGTGGCCCTCTTATATATTTGTGATTGCAGGGCCACTGCAAATTCTCGAGATATCTCCTCATCAAATCCCTTGAGGAGCTCGAAGAAACCTAACCATTGGTGGTTCTTGAAAATCTCCACCACTTGAGGGTGCAATCTTATCCTTTGATATCTATGGGATCCCTTTTGTTAAATACTCCTCCCACATTCTATGGTTGTGTTAAGAAGGTCGCTGAATGATTTGTATGAGAGTTATTGGTGAAGTTTGGCGTTAGAGATTATAAATTTTAAATAAAATTAGGCTACGTTGATTCAACCTCTTAATTCCAAAATTATTGTTGATTGTGTATTAATTTCATGGAAAATACACAACTTTGGGGAGTAGCAACCACTTACCTCTGACCTCTGGTGTATTTTTTCTTTGGATATGGTGGTCTTAGGAGTTAATACCACCTATGAGTGGCTCTTCTTTGCACTTTTTCTCACTGCTAAACCTTCTGTGAAGTTTCATGTAACATCCATCGTTTCCTATAGCATGGGGTTTTCATGCAGTTTTGGTATTGGTGCTGCATTCTTCGATGGATCCTCTGACTTTCCTTCCTCCCACTGCTCTTTAAATGATAAATGAAATGAGAAGAATGAGCCAATATCTCCTGTTATGGAAACTTAACTGAATTTGGAGTGGAGTGATGACTTGGACTGTGGCTCGAGTTTTCCTCTTTTGGATCGTTGGTCCCACTCCACTTAATAATTTCCTCAGATTCAGAATCACCTCCATGTACTTTTGAATTCCCCCTTAACTTATTTGACTTGTCCAGGTGGCATGCACACTCAAATTCTTGTTCACTTTAACTTCATGAGGGTGGCCAAGCTAACTGGCCACCTTTTCGCCTTTTTAATCTCTAGTTATCGACATTAATTCACTTTTGTCAACATGAGTGCCTTGCAAGAGGGTGAAGGCCCATACCTGAGCCTATCTGTCGTTGAGGAGTTTCAGACATCATTTGATGCAGGGAGTTGGATTTTGGTGACAACCATGACTGTTTTTCCTTTTGCTGTTTTTTTTTTTTTTACATTTTCAGAGTGAGCAACGAATTTTTGAGTGAGCTGCTTAACCTATTTATTTTCTTGTTCATTTTTTAGGTGTTTCATGGAGGTCCTCAGGGGATCTTGTTGGTGTGATAATCCAACTAGAGTCTGTTGGTGGTCCTTTGAATCCATTTCCATCGATTTCTTCTCATTTTTTGAACTTGTCGTGCCATGTACAACATTACTACAGGAAGTAATCAACTTCATGTAACAGTCCCTTCTCTGCTTATTTGGAGCTCCAGAATGCCGAGAAATGAAGGGAAATGGTGTATGGAGGTTAGGGGTGGAGCTATGGAGTAATTAGAGTGATGGAGAGGTGAGGGTAGAGGTGTCATGTCCAACTATAGGTAACCTAGATGCTAGTGGTGAAAAATAGGGTTTAGAGAGTGAGTACTTATGCATGGAGTGGAGTGAGGGTTAGGAGTCGTAGATATAGAAAAAAATTCATTTTTACGCTTTTATTGAAGTTTATATGCCCTTGAGAGAGCTTCCTTTCTCGCAGATGAGTTTCCTGTAGCAGTTATAGGGTTTCCTCTAGCACTACAGGAAATCCTGTAGTAGCTAGTACATCCCGTAGAAATTACATATAGGAACAAAAAATAGGTTTTTAGAGTACTTGAAATGAAAAATGGTGTATGGATGCATGCTAGAGTTTCTTATGGAGTGGGTAGGTAGAGGAGAGAGAGAATATAGGAATAAAACTGCTCCTTTGTGTCTAAAACCACCTTGTATCAACAACCTGCAAACTAGAAATAAGTGAGTGCATAAGTGTGATCTTTATTTTTTATTTTTTATTTCTTTTGTATTGTTTTTTTTTTAGGATGGATAGGATTCCTCCACAGAGTTTTGCAACGTAGAAGCCTACCTTGGGTGCCTCAAGGAGGTTTCCACCCAAGGATCTTTTATTTCTTTGTTTTTCCTTTTTCTGCTCCAAGACTACCTCATGGAGGTTTTCAACCCTGGAGTTGGCCTTGGGTGCCTTAGAGAGGTTTTCACCCATGCCTTTTTATTATTTCTTTTTATTTTTTTTCTATAAGGGAGAGACGTTGGAAAATATGGAGCTTCTACTAACATACACCTCCATGTTTATGGAATTTATGAACTTAGCCCTAGACATGGGCTTCTTGTATACTTTTGAGCTTGTACCCATTAAAAAGCAGGGGGATCCCTTCCTCATCTATTTTTTTGATCTAAACCACACAATTATCATAGCATTTTTCCACTTTGTAAGGTCCCAAACATATTGTCATTAATTTACCTTTGAAGTCCTTGAACCTTGAGCCATAGAGTAGCGCCCAATCTCCTTCTTGAAATGTCTTTTCCTTAATGTGCCTATCATGCCAAACCTTCCTTTGCAGTTGAATCACTTTTGTGTGAAGGAGTGCCTGCATCCTGATCTCATCCAAAACATTTAACTGTAACAACATTTCTTGTTGGGACTTTGTGATATCTAGGTCAAACTGAGATGCCATCCTCAAGGTGTTGTATTGAAACTCAATGGAAAGTAGACCTTTCTTCCCATAGACTAAGTCATAAGGAGTGAACCCCGTGGTTGTCTTCCAAGTGGTGTTGTAGGCCCAAGTGTCTTCCACCAAAATTTCTACCCAATATTTCTTATTTTTTCTCACAACCTTGGTGAGGATATTCTCCAAGGCTCTATTTTTCACTTCCACTTGGCCATTTTCTTGAGGATGGTAGGAAGTGGAAGTCTTATGCTTGATATTGTGCCACCTCAGAATATTTTCAATGAGATGAGATGTAAATTGAGCCCCCTGATCAGTGACTAACTCTCTGGGGTATCCAAACTTTTAGAACACATTCTCTCTTAGAAACTCTGCTACTTTCTTCTCTATTTCCATCTTTACAACCCTTGTTGCATCCCACTTGTTCAGGTATTCAGTGCATACTATGATATACCTATTCTACCTAGACAGTGGATCAATTGGTCCAATGAAGTCCATGCCCCATTTGTAAAATGGCTGTAGAGCCACCTGATAATGCAGAGGAATTTCATCCCTCTATGTAGGTTTCCCCATCCTTTAGCACTGGTCACACCTACTAGTGTATCTCCTGGCATCTTGGTGGAGGGTAGGCCAATAGTAACTTGGCTGCAAATATTTGAAGGTTGTTATTTTTGCAGAAAAGTGACCTCCACAAGGACTATCATGAAATGATTAGAGGATGTCAAAAAATTCTTCCTCCCTCACACATCTTCTAAGAATTTGGTCAGGGCCCAATTTGAAGAGATTTCCACCGATCTAGGTGAAAGGGGTGTTTTTTCTGATGATCTTGCTCTTCTCCCTGGATGAGAGGTTTGGAGGGAATTTTTCAGCAACCAAGTAGTTAGCTATGTCAAAAAACCATGGAGAGAGTTCTGAGATAGAAAATAGGTGTTCATCCGAACGTTGGTCATCAACCATTCCTTCCTCATTTGCAGGTAGAGTTAGTCTAGATAAAAAATTTGCAACAAAATTCTCCTTCCTTGGTTTTTCAACAACTGTGAGGTCAAACAGTTGTAATAAAAACAACCATCTAATTATTCTAGCGTTAACATGAGGTTTATTCATTAACTACTTGATGGTTAGTCTAGATAAAAAATCTGCAACCAACATTCTCCTTCCTTGGTTTTTCAACAATTGTGAGGTCAAACAGTTGTAATAAAAACAACCATCTAATTATTCTAGCGTTAACATGAGGTTTATTCATTAATAACTTGATGGTTTCATGGTCAGTGTGCAAAAAGGTCTGATAACCAGCGATATAATGTCTAAATTGGTTTAAAGCATGGACAATGGCTGAAAATTCCTTTTATGTGGCATTATAGTTGGGTTTGGCCTTGGGAAAATTCTTGCTAATGAAATAGATGGCATAGGGTAATTTTTCTTCCAACTGCCCCAAAGCTGCCCCCACATCTTTTTTTGATGCATCTGTGTGGGTGTCGAAAGGCAGAGCCCAATTTGGACCTCGGAGAATGGGGGCAATAGTTAACTTTTCCTTAATGAGCTCAGAAGGTTCTTGATAGAGAATGGACCAGATAAATTCAGAATCTTTGGCCAACAAACCAAATAATGGCAAATCCAATTTGGTGAATTCTTTGATGAACCTTCTATAGTAGCCAACTAAACCTAGGAAATTTTTGACATCTCTCTACTTTTGAGGAGTAGGAACCCTTTTTATGATGGTGATTTTGTTCGAGTCCATTTGTATTCCTGCTTGTGATATCGAGTGGCCCAATACTACTCCTGCTCTTTTTAATAAATCACAATTTTCCAGGCTCAGGGAGAGATGCATATCTATGCACCTTCTTAACACCTTTCCCAAATTGGAGAGAGATTCTTGCAAGTCATCCCCATAAGGTTTGAAATCATCCATGTAGATTTCTACCGAGTCATGGAATAACTTCGAGAAAATGTTCAAGACGACTCTTTGTAAAGTAGCTGGGGAATTTCACGACCTAAATGGAAGGAATCTGTAAGAGAAGGTGCCCCGAGGACATGTAAAAGTAGTCTTTTCCTTGTATTCAGGGCTAATTTAGATCTGGTTACCCACTGAACCCATCTAGGAAAGAAAATAATTTCTTTGATGCAAGGCCATACAGAACTTAATCTATAACGGGGAAGGGGAAATGTTCCTTCTTGGTGGTTTTTTTGAGTTCCCTGTAATCAACACATATTCTCCATTTTCCATTTTTCTTTAGGACTAGGACAAGTGGAGATACCCACTCACTTTTTGATATAGGATAGATGAAACCTGCATCCAATAATTTCTACAGTTATTCCTTTACTATAAGTTTTAGAGTTGGGTTCAACCTTCTTTGGGGTTGGTGCAAAGGCTTGAACCCATCTTTAATATAGATATGATGTGTGCACACTAATGGATGCACCCCTTTCATGTCTTTGTAGTCCCAATAAAATGCATCAAGGCTTTATTTCAAGATATGGCATAGTTTTTCTTCTTCTTTAGCTGATAGGGATGAGTTAATTTTCAGAGATTTTCATGGGCCAAATGCCACAACCTTGGTGGCTTCAGAACTTGAATCCATTGAGTGCATCTCCATCCAAGGGTGGCTCTCAGACTATTTGACTAGGCCATCAAGTGGATTGTCAGTGGGGGGTTGGTTTTGAATGATTTGATCAATGAGGTTATCCTCGTCAGGTTCCCCCCTTCTAAAAAAAATATCTATGGTACAAATGGGGTAAGGCGTAGTGTTGTATACTTCATCTTCTTCTTCATCATCCTCCAACCATAAAGGTAGGTCATGGTTAATGGAAGTCTGGGCAAGAGGATATAATTCCAGTTGTTTATAAAAGGGCCCATTATTTATAGTCATGTTTCTGCCCCAACAGATGATATAAGCATCGACATTGGCTAATCAAGGTCTCCCTAAAATGATAGGATATCCATCAAACTTGGTTTTTGGCTAGATAACGAGGAAATTTGTAGGTTACTCCCAACAGCCAATTGAAACCATAACATCCTCAAAAATTCCTTTCGGGGCTACTGTGGACTGATATGCAAGTTGTAGAATTGTTGTGGTTTTCCTCAAAGTCCCTTGGAGGTTGGGTTTAAGCATAGTTTCCTTGGTCATTACATTAATGGCAGCCCTGAGATCAATCAGAGTATTGGGGACTATGACACCATCTATGTGTACATCTACAATTTAACTACCAGGTTCTAGGTACTGCGGGAAGTATCAGCCTTCCCAACATTTGGTCGGTGTAATATCCCAAATCTAGAACAACTAGCAAGGCATAACTAGAAAAAGAATTTTCTAGTAATGGCTGCTACAGGAATTGAAACCAAGACCTGGAACCCTTAGAAAAAAGTGTCTAAGTGATAAATCCAAGAGGAGGCTCCAAATAAATCCTTCTAAGTGGGTTAAACAGATCTCCCACACTTAGATGTCCTTAAAAAGTGCCCAATGAGGGGACTACAACAATACTTGAACAAGTATTGAATACACATCGTTATTTTAACGAGCCATGACACATGAAGATGCAATAGCTGATCAATGTATAATATAGCAGCAAGAGAGTACAATGCTTTGAGTAATCACTTACTCAAGCTAGGCAATGAAAGCCTCAATAAGACATGTACACCAAATGTGGCAAAACACTGCTACAGAAATATGCCCTAGCTATGACAGTGCTATCTATAGGAGACACTGCAAAATATAATATTAAAATATAATGATATAGCAGTATTAGCTCAAGAAATGTGGGGGATCAAGCTCTCAACCCCTAAAAATGACAATACAACAATAATACACAATCCTTGGAAGGATTGGCTGCAATACATGTACAAATGGAAAATTTGCAGAAATGCCAGAGTTGCTGGGTTGCAACTGCAACTCAGAAAATAAAAATGGATGAATATAGCTAGATATGTTTCATATGGTGCATAGATATCATCCAATGGATCTCTCAGGTGAAAGGCTGATCCAATCCCTGAAGATCTTGCCCTCCAAAGTAGTGGTGCAACCCCTACTGCAAATGGTGCTCATAAATAACACAACCAAGGAGATGGACTGCGCTGTAGGAGATAGAGGATGTTTGGCCTGGTGCAAAAGATGTACAATCAGCTCAAAAACCTCCTATACTAATCTCTCGAAGAAATAGGAACTCCCTCCTCTGAAAGATAAGCCAAGAAGAGGTGTTGTGGAACCCTCCACTGCAACACCCAGCAACACTACATTATACTTTAGCATAAATAACGCAGTGAATGATGGTAGTGGCTTTGGCCTTGAGCCAAGATGTGGAGAAATGAAGTGCAATCCTTCAAGAGGCCTCTCAAGAAGGATAGGAAATCCTAAACAATAATCCCTCGTGCTAAGCACCACTGCAACTCAACTGAACAGTCAGAGAATGCAAATAGTCTAATCAGAAAAATGATCAAATGCTCAAAGATGTCTCACTATGGCTGCCTCTTCCTCCTTATATGTAAGTGAATGAATTTTTGCACTAGAACCCACACATTAGGGTTTCTTCCACAAAGAATATTCCTCCCTCTCAAACTGCGCTGTCTTCTCATGCAAGCTACACGTCTTAGGCAACGCCGTTGACTTGGTAAAACTTGACCTTGTCCTCATGCAATTGCCCCTTTTCACACTGGAAGGTGCAAAATTAAGCTACTCCATTGATCTGTTTCACACTATGAGGGATTTTATTCCTACTCATGGGCCTTTTACCCATTTTATTCATCTCCTAGATGAAATAAGCAAAAATTAATATTCCAATTTGCTGCTTGCAAATTTTGGAATATTACAATCCTCCCCTCTCAAAGATTTCTTGTCCTCAAGCAAGTGCAAGGATAGACTGAATTCTTCTTTCCTCCTCTCCCTTTAGCATCCATGTATGATGATATCCTCTAATGAAGTGATTCTATCTCATCAATCAAGCCTCCACATTTCCCCTCCTCAGCATGCAAGTTAGCTATCAAGCCATCATCATGTAAAGGTGAAATACTCAAGAGGATAGAAAAGTGATGTCTAGAGGTCCCTTTGAAGAATGGGATCTGAAATAAAATGGGAACTATATTTCCCATATGGATCCTCCATCTCCAAGCTATGAGCCATGCAAAATGAGTCACCTTCCAACTAGGAAACTCCTGAAAGCTGTCATCCACCTTTGGCTCCGGCAAAGTAGGTGGGATGAAAATCTGCACATGGTAGAGTATGTAGCCTACCCCACGCCATCCATCTCTCCATTTTCTAGTTCTAGGCTGCAATAAGGTTGCCCTCAAGTGGAAAGATGAGGAATAGACCTCCAAATATCTCTCCTCCAACACTACAAATCATGTTGGCCCACATATCCCCATATATGATGAATTGGAAGTCATCAACATATGGAATCTCATCCATCATAATATGGCTCACCTCATTAAGTGACAACTGTGTTGTTAAGGTAACTATATCATATCTAATGTTCCCCTTAGAACATGTAGTGCAAAAAGTGAGTAATTTCTCCCTCAAAGGACACATCCACACAATGTGTCTCTCTCCCAAGCATGCTCCTCATAAAGTCAGCAACAATAGAACCATAGGGAGAAAAGACGAGAACCATTCTTGCTGCCATATTCAACAAATGAGAAGGAAAATGGTCCCTCAAAAGTAACCAACGCAGCTTGACCCTCAACTGCCATAGAGACTGATAAAATGAGTGGCTTCTCAACCACCTTCTTGCTACTCCAATATCCTCATAAGTATGGAGGAAGTGAATGATGTAAGGTGTACAGTGAGCATGTCCCCCATAGTGTATCTCTTCCCCAAGTCCTCCTAGGGAATGGCCATCACTCATGCTTATGGCCTCAACTAGGCCATGAAGCTCTAAAGAAAGAATGTTCCTCCTTGGAGCAACATCCTGCATATGTATGGTTAAGGGACATACATCATATAAATAATCATCACCCTTACCATATGTTCTGCTCATACAAGTGGAGTGGCTCATAAGTGAGTCTCCTCTCATCTTCAAAGAGAAAAGAGGTGGTTGTGCTAACTCTCTCAAAAATTCATGTCTCTCCTCCATCTGCATCTAGTCCATGCATCTACTCATATGCTGATATATATCCTCCTCAAAGCCTATCCAAAAATACCCCTCCATGATGATGTGATATGCTCTCATAGAATGTGTGTGGCTGAAAAGGAAATCCATATGTGCTGCTTGTAGCAACTTCTCCTTGAGCTTGGAAGCTCTAGGAAATAAGATCCTACCATGATAGTAGATGACCTCATCTCTGATTGAGTACCCCTCCTCATGCAACTAGCCATCCAAGATCATGCAAGTAAAAAGATCCTTGGAATACTCCACCAACAGTTGGGAGCTCCAATATGGATCTAACCTCCATAGTGACAGTGCTGATGATCTCTCATGAAGAGCATCTGACATATGGTCATCCTCTTCTCTAACATCTCCTATGCCAAAGATGAAAGTTGGAAGGTTGCTATCCTTCCCCTGCTGCTTCTGCCACTGCGCAAAATATGAAATGGAGTTGGGTACTAATAATGTTGAGAGAATGCTTTCTCTCTCTCCTTGAGTCTACACCAGACTCTCAGCGCAGTATCAAGCTCTCCCAAGGTTCCCACTCCTCTGAAATCACTGAGTGGTGCCTCAATAGGTGAAGCATCCATCCTCCTCTACTGCTCTAGTGGTCTCCTCGGAAAAATGTCTCCATGCAATGAGACATCCTCAACAAGAGATGATTGAATATATGAATGGAGAAAACTCTCCATGCTTCCACTGTGCAATCCAATCACCTTCTCAGGTGCATCAAACTCCATATATGAATAGGGATGTGTACTCCTCATCTCATGATGCTAGGTCTTCTCCCTATCTCCTACTTGTGTCTCCATGGTTTCACACCTCCTCAACAATGGCATAGGTAAAACATGAGTTGTGCCTTGATCTCCACACATGAGATCCTGGGGAATTCCTTGCAAAGATGCAAGCATCCCTCTATTTGGAGCCAGAGCTCCTCCTTCCTCTGCATGGGGTGTTAGATAAAATCCAGATCTAACAGCATTTTTTCCCTCAATCTCTGCAACATGAGTGGGCAACTCTCCAATGATTGGATCCCTTTTTGAAAAAGAGATCTCCATGCTCCTTTGCTCAAAGGTGTGAGATGAAAACCTTTCTTCCGGAAAAGTATGGTGCAAGTTTTCATGCAAGGGTTTTAATTGATTTTTTTGGTTTTTCTCCATCATATGTGTTTCATGAATATTTTTATCAAATATTTCCACTAATGCCTTAGTGAAATTTGCATAAGATGCAGTGTTTACATTTCTTAAAGAAAAAGATTCAAAGATCCACTAGGCATAAGCCTTACCTCTCAAATGCAGTGCTACAACTTTGATGGCTTCATATTCAAGAATGTGGTGTTGCTGCAAAAAGGTGTCTAACTCATCCACCCAAGCTTTGGCTAAACATACAGGTGAACCTTCAAAGGTAGATAGATGAAATCTATCCTGCTACTCTTTTCCTTTCACCTTCATCTTGCAAAACTTTGAAAAACTGAGATGATCTCTGAATTTTTGAGTTTGAGACTCATATTATTTCAAGAAATCACTAAGGGTTTCCCTCCTAGAAACCTCTTCTTCTCTTTCCATCTCTCTTCTGGTAATCCTGGGCATGTGACTGCGTTGGGTATTAGGATATGCAGCTGCTTGCTCACACTCCTCATGTGACAATCTAGAGCTTGCTTTTGAATCAAACCCTCTAGGAGATTCTCTATATATCTTCCTCCTGATCTCCTTGAACTCTTCATGAATCATATGTGTTGGTATCACCTTGGTTACAATTCAAGGAAAATAAAATGGCAGTGTAAAATCAAGCAAACTTTGGAGCCAGACCCTTCTTCTGGGGCACTGGGAAGACTCTGTCTCTCTATATGTAAGGGATATCTGTGTGTTTGTATTATTACAGGTTGAGCTGGTTATGAAGTAGTTTTGGTTTTAGTTTTTTAGGTTGCCAAGGAATGAGAAATTTGATCAGAGATATGAGATAGGTAAAAAGATGTCAGATTAACTGGGCTATGGGGTCAAAAAGGTCAAGAAAGCTATCAGATGGTGATACAAGGCTGTTGAAGGGCCGATTTGATTCAAGGTAGAAAGGATCTTTGGGAAAAATGGAGTAAATGGACATCAATTTTGTGAACAACAAAGAGTTTCAAGCATAACTAGTTTAATAGCAGACATAAACATGGTAGGGAAAACCATTAATCATGCAAGATGTAACTATAAGCTAATCAATACATAGAAATAAACATTCAAGCCATGCATAGAAGTATATGACCCTCTAACTTTGGGAAATGGCTATCAGACTTTGGGGAAAACACTTTAAGGAAGACAAACAACTTAACTTACTATGCTGGAACGCCTAAACATAGTACTTCAAGTTATTGGGCACTTTGAACAACAAGATTTGCATAGTTTTAGGCAAAGGGCTAGATCGAAACTAGGCCTCCTTGGTTCAACAAAATGATAATCTAATCAGTCAAAGAGAAATTTCATGGATGGAACTATAGCTAGCCATAGGTAAGCAGAGCGTGCCGTAAATCATACTTATCATGTATAAAACCATGAATGAAACAAGCAACAATATCCTAAGTATTAAAGAGCAGTCAAGAATTCTTTAATGTTACTTAGGAAGAAGAAAACAAAGAAGCTATGAAGAAACAGGAAATTTGAGGTGCCTCCATGGGCATATCTCAAATTTGTTCTCTGCTGATCTTTAGCAAGCAAAAAACATGTATTCATGAACAGAAACTAGAAGACAACAACATAGGAAGAGACACTATACCATTCTACCAAGTCATGGAATCCTACATACAATCCTTCTTCATTCATCCTAGAGCATCCAAGAGGTGAATCCAAAGCATAAGACAAGTATTTCTTCTAAAGCTTATAGCACGATATATTGCTTTCTAAGTCACTTTGTTTTACAATGAGAGCCTTTGGAACATATAGGCTCAAGTGAGGAAAACCTCATGGTTCAACTTGCATCCTCATTGGCCTCATCAAAATATCTAAACTTGTCCTTGAGGCTTTGCAAAGCCCAAGGCACAAAATATCTCATAAAATATCTAAAAAATGATAAAAAAGGGAATTAAATTTAATTTACACAACTTCTCATGTGCAAAAATAGCTAAATGCACATTTGGAAAAAGCAGATTTTAGAGGTTCAAAAATTACAAAAATATCCAAAATTTATATCAGCAAAAGGTCCCCCACGCCAGGCACATTTGGCAAACTTTCCGATGTTGAACGAGACTCATGATATACGTTGGAAAGCTATATAGGTCTACACTTTGAAACAACTGAAAATTTCCCAATCCAATGCCTAGAAGTCCTCCAAAACTGCACCCTCGTGTGTAAAAACCAAAAATTAAGGGCCGGTTGATAGATCTGGGCAGAGGTGCAAAAAGCGAGCATTTTTCGCTTACTTGAGGGGGCAAATGGTCTCCAAAGTCCTGAAAATTGCTGAGGGTGTTTCCACTGCATCCAATGATACTATCTCCTCTCCTCCTTTGACGAATTATCCAAAATGAATAGGAAAGGTTTCATGAGTTTTGACCAAAAACTCAAAAATGCCAAAAACCAAAACATGTCAAAATGCGCCCAAAAAATCTATATGACCCTCAAAGGTCTCCAGGCAACATGTAAGCTAAAGCGTAAACCAAAATATGAAGTCCTGATGTGTCTCCCTTCCCTTTCCGTGCCGGGTGCTTCCCTTTAACCTCCTTGAGCTTGTCTTGGGCAGCTTTTAACTTGCGACGGGCAAATTGATTTAGCTTTTGGTAATGCTTTGTCATCTTCCTTTGAAGCTCTAGATCCCTGTTCCTTCAGAATGTTGTCTTTCCTCTTGGCATGCAACTCAAAAAATAAGCTTTAAGAAAAAAAACACAGTCAATCAGGATACACAGTCAATAGTGATTTTTTCTGTGTTTTGTGGTAAGGGTACCTTGCCTTCTGGTGTTTTGAGGATAACAATATAACCTTGTTTTTAGACAAAGGTAAAACCACAATCTTCTTAATTCAAAAAACCTGCTTTCTTCTTTGTAGGCCACTTAAACAATAGATTCAGCAGTATGAAGACAGTCAACCATAAAGGCATCTACACAGTCCAAAGTCACTGTGTAAAAGGATAAGAGGATAGAGTTTTTTTTTTTTTTGATGTAGTCATAAAAATCCTATAGTATTCAATCACAACAAACTCCTCCTTAAAAAAATTACTGCCCTCTTTACTTCACTGTTCTTCACACAAATTTTTGACCAAAACATCTCTAGATGTAGTGGTGGCTTCACTCACTGATGATGCTTTATGGAATGAAAGGTCACAATACCACTTTTGTCCTTTTAACAAACAAAGGAGGCTTTTGGAAAGTCACCAAATTTTATCTAATGATCACTGTGTAAGAAGAATGACCCACTATTTTGCTCCTTAAGCCCTATGCTCCTATATTTCATCACAGTTTGAGGGCAGTTACAAAATATTTTCAATCCAATCTCAACAGTTTTTAATGTTTCACCCTTAGCCAGCATGACCATAGTCAATCTCGTTTTTTCTTTAAAATAAAAACACCAGACAAAACTATGATTTCCACCGTGATTTTATACCCTTTCACTCTACTCAATAGTCTTTGCAAAGGTCATGGAGGCACATAAATACCTTTAAGATCGATGGTGTTGTCTTGCTGGAGGAAAAGAGTGGCTTTACCACTTGTTGGAGGCGTTCAGATGTTGCAAAAAAAGCGCGGCACTTTTAAAGGAGAAAATGCCATGCAGTAAAGTGTGTCGGGTCACTGTCGGGCCGACAGGACCAACGCCCACAGGCGCGCCGCACCACCGTTCATTCCTTTGCAAATTTTGCATTTAAATGCGTCGCGCACTTGTACAGGCACGCCGTGCAACCATTAACCTTTGAAAACTCTATTTTTCTACTTGAAAATATTTTCTCTGGTCTCGAGGGTAGCAAGAGGGGTCTTGTTGGTGTGTAAAATGTGCGGGCAATGGTCCCTACCTCTTGTATTTGAAAAAGGGAATAAACCCTTTGGTGCACTTAACGAGGGTTTTTGAAAAACATTCAACAAGGCTTTTGTTTTAAACTCAAAACATGAAGTTCATGCTTGTGGTGATATCAAAGCTAAGACTCCCTTTCTTTTTCTCAAACAAGATCATAGTGACAATGCTTGTTTTCTATAAGCTAGTTCTTCTCCTCTTGGGAAGGAATAACCCTTTTGAGAGAGTTTTATTTTAAACTTTGACTGTCTCTCACTTGGAGGGAAAAATGTCTCTTTTTGTGGTAGTGGCATGTAAACTTTTCCTTCAATGATTTTCAGAAACTGA
The DNA here is from genome assembly GCA_034641835.2 of Pinus albicaulis. Taxonomy (NCBI): domain Eukaryota; kingdom Viridiplantae; phylum Streptophyta; class Pinopsida; order Pinales; family Pinaceae; genus Pinus; species Pinus albicaulis. The sequence goes on along the minus strand of CM076583.1, from coordinate 538,830,274 downwards.
GAGAATATGCCAAAGTTCTTTTTGTACTTTATGAACCTGTATACTTATTTGCAGTGCCCTTTGCTGAGGAAGAAACTGAACTTTCACCTCAATAACCCTTTTATACTTATGGTGCTTTGTATGAAAAAAGGACATCTGCAGAGGATATTTTATGTTGCAGGAGGTTTTCTTTCACATTTTGACAGAGGTCCCCTTTCCCCTTTGCAACATAAACTAACACCTTGCTCTGGATGTTATGAGGATAGTCTTGTTTACAGTGTAAAGTGAAGTAGATGACAAGTGTTGTTGAGTTTCCCTTTCTTAATGTGGGTGAAAAATGCAGTTGCATTTACCCCGGATTTTCTACTATTGTCCATTTAAAAGGAGATTTCTTTAACACTTCTCTCTTCACTAAAATTTCATTGACATGGTACCTTTGACCTTTTACAGAGAACATGCCTGTATTTTATTTGAAACCTTTTCCAGAATCTGGAAGTATACCAAAATCCTCCTTGCATATTTTGTACTACTGTGTTCAGTTGTGTTGCCTCTTAGGGAGAATGAGCTCAGATTTCCTTTGTCAACTGTAATAAGCCTATTTAAAAGACACCCTTTTATGAGTAAAGAGACCAGTACTCTTTAAAACATAATCATCATTAGTTCTTTTGCCTGTGTAGTGATCTATCTCATCAACCATTTTTCAAATTTGTTTTGTTGAAACTGCAGACTGTCTTTTGACAGAAACCTTGTTAAGAGATAAGTTTGACTCCTTTGATTGCAGTGGTACCCCTGCTTTCCTTTTTGGTCTTTTCCATTGTTTGTCTGTTTCGACTATCTCTTACTGTCCCTATTACTCATCTTTGATCAATCAAACTTGAAAACCGTCAATGCCTTGGCCCTCTGCTTATGAATGAAGGAGGCGCTTTCGAAAACCCTCTGCTTATAGATGAAGGAGGTTCTTTGTCATGTCATATCAACAGCCTCTTGACAGAGTTTCTTTTTCTTCTGCTGTCCTTTCAGGCCTTGAATGATGTTGCAAGAGCTTGATGAGAAACTCTTTGCCCTGTAGATGCATCTGAGGCTCAAGATTACATTTAGAAGCAGCTGTCTTCTCATGTGGAGCCAAGAATTGTCTTCTGAGATGCTGATATGTTTTTATCCTTGAAAGATCCATCAAACACTGTAAAACACCTAAAATCAACTTGAGATTATGGTCTATGTATTTCTGAGACTTAAGGGTGCATTAGTGGCGCGACCTAGGGCTGTGAACAACTTCATTAGCAGAGTAGGAAGGTCTGTGATGACTGGTATATAGCAGATGGAGGTTTTTTTGCTCTTGGATAGTTTTCCAAGGGTGAAATGCCTTAAAGTGCCACTTCCTAACTTAGGGGAGGTCCTTTGAACATATTTGGATTGTCTCTTTAGAGCTGATGGGTAGACTAGTATGGCTGAGGCTAGGTAGGATTTGATAATGGGGTTTCAGCTCGTCATGGGCGGACTGAGAGGTAAGAAGGAAAAAATCTTATGGGTGTTTTCCCAGCTGGAAAATATGACAAATTTTGGATCAGCTGTTGAAAAACATGGCTGTTAGAACTAGTCATCACCAACAAGTGAAAAATACTGATGACTAACAGTGGCTCCATTTGGGGAGGGCAGCTCCTTTTCAGGAGGTGTCCAGAATTTGAGATCTTTGGCTTATGAAGACCAGTGCCTTACCCATTGGTGCAAAATTTCATTCTTCCCTGATGCTATTTCTGAAAAGTGACAGCATGATTAGCATCAATGATATTTCTACCTACCCCACTATCTTTCCTAACATTTTTTCTTCTTTTTGGCGCATTTGAACTAGCAGCCTTTTAACAACATATATTTTTTCTTTTTGCAAAATGAACCTATCTAATTATACACTTATATCAGCTGGGAGTTCAGATTAAACTGGTGAACTCCTTCATTACTCTACCTACGCTAGATCAACTGTCAAGATTAAGATGTTTGACAGTATTTTGTTTTCTAATCTAAAACACGAAATTTAAAAGATGATCAAATCAGGATTAGACAGTCTGATTTGTCATGTATTTGCAGCATAAAAGACAAGTTGCACACAAATATTATTCTGCATGAAATGGAAACTAGGAAAATCAGGGCTAAGATGCATAATTTGTTTTTCATCCCCGCTTCCCTCTTTGGTTTTGTTTTGGGCGTGTGGAACCAGTATCTTTTCCTAATCTACTCTCTTTGATAAGTCAAGCTTACACAATGTTGACCATCTTTTTCACTCACTAACTTATCAGCAAATAAATTTAAACATGTTCAGCTATGATTAGGCTAGATAGCTGAACAAGACATTGAAGTACTAGTAGCGGCATTTAGACTTGCTCGCTTTTCGAAGGACTATTTTTTGGAACATGGGGCTTTACCATTGCTTTTTAGAAACTGCCCTCTTTTTCTTTTTTTTACTATTTTTTGTATTTTCTGTTTTTTCACTTTTTCTTCAAACCATCTAAAACTGGAAAGATGTTCACAAGGCTTAGCTTTAACTATTTACCTATCCTAGCCTAAACTATACACAACATACACATTTGGTGAACTCTTCTTTCCAATGTAACCAGTCAAGTAGATGATTACATGGGTGATTCTGGTTTAGTTTTTTCATGATGCAGAAATAATGAAAAGGCCACTCCCATTTGGTTTGTTTTTGGACAGTAGTGCTTAAGTTTTTTCTCATTCTTGGCAGCAACTTGTTCATGATAGAACCCACTACTCCTTCAGATTTCTCAAGGAAAACAACAAATGGATCTTGGAATAATACCTGATCTAGAGGATTTGAGATATAGGCTTCATTCAGGACTACTCTTTCTTCCACTTGACTATATTTGGGACTCTCTCGGTAAAGCAACTCTTCCCCTTGCTCATGATCACTTGAACTATCAGACTCATCATATATTGCAGTGTAGTTCTCTTGCCAAGCTGATGTGTTTTGATAGGGCGGGCTGAAAACTGTGTGAAGGTCATCAGGTTGATGAACAGGGATACACTTTGACAGTAAATTATCTTGAAAGGATAGTGTGACAACTCTCATGTGTTTCTCAACCTCTATTTCTTTATCTGTAATTTGTAACTCAATGGAAACTAGTGGCTACAAATCTAGAGTTAAGGAAGATTCCATGTTCAAAATTACTTCTTCAACCATTTCAGGAAAAGGCTTCTCATTTACAACATGCTCAGGAATTTCATCATCCTCCTCAACCTTATCATCAAAGCTGAAAAACTGTTGATTTCCAATTATGTGAATGTTATCTCTGATGGACTAAAGTGAAGTAGAATAGAGAGTCTGAGACTCTTCACTTACTTCTAAACTCTCAAGGCTCTCCTCATTAGTGTCATAGATGACCTGTAATGGCTGCTCACTTTTCTCAAGTTTATGAAATTGAGCTTCCTCCCAAAAATCAAAAACTGAGTTTTCTGCAAAGTTAGATTATGCTTGGAAATCATCATCATTATCACAATATTGATCAAACCTTGGAAAATCATCATTATAATTAATGTTATCAACCATGCATATTGGACTATCATATTTCTTTTCTTCAAATTGATTTACAAATCTATTTTTTGACTTATGATATGCAAGATTAACAGGAGAAAAATTAGAAAAGTTGTGGTTATGTGAAGTTTCAGAGGTTGTCTGCATGTTTATAAGTTGATCTATTTCCTCTTCAGTTAAAAAGGGAGGCATTTTCATTTCTCTACAATAATCTTCTTTCTCTTGGGAAAACTGATTTGAAAGATGAATGTCTTTTTGGGCTTCACCTATGAGGGATGATGAATCATCAATCATGTCCTTAGAGAGATCCTGTGGGTTCTCTTTCATTTCTTGCTTGTTTTCATCTTCAACCAATTCTTTGTGATGTTGAGGATAGTTAGCATGTAATTCATGAGTTTTTTCTGATAGATTTTCAGGAGGCCAATTTGCTTTTATGAACTCAAATGACTCCCAGCATAAAGGTAGAGATCCTACAGGTTTTGCTTTATCTTCTATCTCAGATTTGAATTCCTCTTCAATCAACTCTTCTTGATTTAGGTGAGAGCTAACTTGAGCAGGGTTTTCCTGAATAACTGCTGAGAGATCTTTAGGGTGAAAATTTTCTTTCAAAGTCTGGAATGATTTAAAGCATAAGGGTAGAGAATCTAAAGGTTTTGATTCTTCTTTCATTTCAGAATCTGTGATTTCAAAATGGCTGATTGTTTCTTCAGAGCATTCCTCTATGTTTTTATTTGCAACTTTCCCATTTGGCACATTTTGTTTATAACTCTTGTCTTGTGATAGTCGAGTGTGTTCAACCTAAGGAAGAAGTGTAGGTTGGTTTGAATAAGCAGTGTTAACCTTGTGTTTTTCTCTTTTCCTATCAAGTAGATGCTCTAGTTTTCCTAACATACATACCAATTTTTTCAACTTTTCTTCTGAAGATACTAGTCTCTCTTGATTTTCTTTGTCTTTCTCTATTATTCTTAGTTGTGCCTCCCTATTTAGTATGTTGAATTCTACATCAACTGCTATCCTTTGCATTTCTTCTAGGGTCAAAGGATCTTTGTTTCTTATCTGGAAAACCAACTCTGGGTCAAAAGAATCTGGGTAGTGCAAGAGAGCACATCTGAGGGGTGGCTTTAGGTTAGCAGGCATTGCATGGTATACTTTATTGACCCTGGCTGAAAAGTTTTGTATTGTTTCCCCTGGTTGTCTTTTTAACTGATTGTACTCCTTTATGATGAGAAATTTATTACCTATGACCACCCACCTATCTAGGAAGATTTGAGTGAACTGATGAAAATTTGTAATGCTTGCAGCGGGAAGGTCTTTAAACCAATTCTTAATTTTTCTTTGTAATGATAAGGAAAACATTCTAATACGCACATTATCTTCTTCTATGTCATAAAGGTCAAGTAAATCCTCAAGATTTCGGGCATGCTCTTCAGCGGTGACTTTGGAGCTTTCTCCATCAAATATGGGTAATTTATTTTGAAGATTTGCAGGAAGGGCTTGAAAGATGGGAGGTAAAACCAGAGGCTTGTATCTTTCTAGGACCTTTGTGGATATAGGTAGTGTAAAAAGAGGTTCGTGACTGTTTGAGGTTTCAGCCAGAGTGGGAAAGGTAGCATGAGGCTCATGTTTTGCTAGGTTTTCCATAGGTGAATCTGGGGTAAGCACAGGTGTACAAGCCTGCTCATGGTCTGAAATTTGAGGCTTAGCTTTTTGAGGTTTGAGATCTTTCCAATGATCAATGTAGATCTCATTGGTGTATTCCAGATCAGGCTCAAAGTAGGATAGAACATAGTTATAGGTAAAGACAATAATTTCTTGAATCCAACTAAGGCCTGAGTGCTTTTTCTTTCTAGGATGACCGGTCATGTTTTAGGTTCTTCCTCCAGTGGAGTCTTTAGGTCTATTGAGAGTTGTGGAGTCGCCAAGTGGAACTTGGTTGTTTTTTAACAGAGATGTAGCTATGGTCCACCACCAGTAACTAGGGAAAACTAATCTGGGAATGTTTTGGAGTTTTTCTGAGTTTTATGTGCAGCCTATGGTTTATTAAAGTATTCTAAACTTGTTTCATCACTTTGCTAGGGTGGTGATAACAAAAAGAGTTTACTCTAAATGATCTTATGGACTGCTTGCTTGTTTAAGTATCTAAAGGACTAAAGAGTCTATAAGAGTTTGCTAGACTGTCATGTACTCAGTGTCCCACCATCTCCCGCTATGTTAGTGAGCGATGGGATAGGTTGATTGGATAGTAACCTAGAGTTCGGTAAAATAGTAAGGCCTACTGGAGGCTAGTGGAGTCGCCGGGTGGAACTTGGTTGTTTTGAGATATGTGTGTATGGTCCACCACCAATATTGACAAAAACCAATCTAAGGGAGTTTTTGGGGTTTTTTGAGTTTTTATGTAATCCTAAGGTTTGGAAGAGTGTCCTACAGCTGAGTCATCATTTTGCTAAGATGGTGAAAAAGCTAGCTTCTACTCTTCAAACAACACTTAAGTTTTCTAAGTTTGATTGAGACTTCGAGAATTCTAAGGTGTACTTAGATTGTCACTAAATCGGAAGGTCCCACCATGATCGTTACTATGTCAGTGAGCGGTGGGATAAGTCAATCAGATAGTATTCTTAAGGCTGCTAGAATGTTTAGGGAAACCAAGTTTGTTTATTACTCAAAGTCCCATCGTGATCGCCATTATGTAAGGGTCTCGTGATTTGGCTGATTGGCAAGCCAAATGACAGTGTAACATCAAACCAAGCTTTGGAGCCCGAGGACCTAGCCTTCCTGGACTCAGAGAGGGCTCTCTCTATATGCGTAAGGGATATCTGTGTGTTTGTTTATTGTGCTCTGATTTTAGGCTAGTTATGAAGTAAGTTTTTGATTTTTGTTTTTTAAGTTGTGAGGGATGAAATTGATCAAAGATATAAAATAGATAACAAGATGTTAGATTAACTGGGCTATGGGGTCAAAAGGTCAAGAAAGTTATTAGATGACGATACAAGGCTGTTGAAGGGCCGATTTGATTCAAGGTAGAAAGGATCTTTGGGCAAAATGGAGTAAATGGACATCAAGTTTGTGAACAACAAAGAGTTTCAAGCATCACTGGTTCAATAGATAACATAAACATGGTAGGTCAAACCATTAATCATGCAAAATGTAACTATAAACTAATCAATACATAGAAACAAACATTCAAGCCATGCATAGAAGTATAAGACCCTCTAACTTTGGGAAATGGCTATCAGACTTTGGGGAAAACACTTAAGGAAGACAAACAACTTAACTTACTATGCTGGAATGCGTAAACACAGTACTTCAAGTTATTGGGCACTTTGAACAACAAGATTTGCATAGTTTTAGGCAAAGGGCTAGATCGAAACTAGGCCTCCTTGGTTCAACAAAATGATAATCTAATCAGTCAAACAGAAATTTCATGGATGGAACTATAGCTAGCCATAGGTAAGTAGGGCGCGTCGTAAGTCATACTTAGCATGTATAAAACCATGAATGAAACAAGCAACAATATCCTAAGTATTAAAGAGCAGTCAAGAATTCTTTAATGTTACTTAGGAAGAAGAAAACAAAGAAGCTATGAAGAAACAGGAAATTTGAGGTGCCTCCATGGGCATATCTCAAATTTGTTCTCTACTGATCTATAGCAAGCAAGAAACATGTATTCATGAATGAAAACTAGAAGACAACAACAAATCAAGAGACACGATACCATTCTACCAAGTCATGGAATCCAACAAAAATCCTTCTTCATTCATCCAAGAGCATCCAAGAGGCAATCCAAAAGCATAAGACAAGTATTTCTTCTAAAGCTTATATGATCATATATTGCTTCTCTTCTCAAGTTCAACCTTTTTTTACAATGAAATCCTTTGGAGAATATAGGCTCAAGTGAGGAAAACCTCATGGTTCAACTTGCTCTCCCATTGGCCTAATCAAAATATCTAATCTTGTCCTTGAGGCTTTGCAAAGCCCAAGGCACAAAATATCTCATAAAATATCTAGAAAATGATAAAAAAGGAAAAATAATTGACTTTGCATCATTTTTCATGTGCAAAAATAACTAAACGCACATTTGGAAAAAGCAATTTTTAAAGGTTCAAAAATTACAAAAATATTCAAAATTTATATCAGCAAAAGGTCCCCTGAGTTGCCGGCAACATTTGGCAGCCTTCTTGATGTCGAAACGAGGATCATGATAGTTCGTTGAAAATCTCTAGGTGTCTACTTTCCGGAAAAATGAAAATTTCCCAATCCGATGCATGAGTATAGCACTGTGTACTTAAAAAACCAAAAAATTACAGTCTGCTGATAGAACGGGCAGAGTGTGCAAAAAGCGAGCAGTTTTCGCCATTTTGAGGGGGCGAATGATCTCCAAATTTCCTAAAAATAGCTGAGGTTTTGTTCCTGAAATTATGGCATCCAATGATACCATTTTCCTCCTTTGACGAATTCCCAAAATGAAATGGCGAATTTCATGAGTTTTGACAAAAAAACTCAAAAATGCCAAAAAACCAAAATATGTCAAAATGCGCCCAAAATTGGTGAGTATGACCCTCAAGGATTCCTATCAACATGCTCTGAAACAGAAGCCAAAATTTCAAGTCCTGATGTGTCCTTCTTCCCTTTCCGTGTCGGGCGCTTCCCTTTAGCCTCCTTTAGTTTCTCTTGGGCAACCTTTAACTTGCAACGAGCAAACTGATTTAGCTTTTGATAATGATTTGTCATTCTCCTTTGAAGCTCTAGATCCCTGTTCTTTCATAATGATGTCTTTCCCTCCTCTTGGCATGCAACTCAACAAATAAAATTTAAGAACAAAAACACGGTCAAACAAGATACACGATCCAATAGTGATTTTTGTGTTTTGTGGTGAGAATTACTGCTGCCTTACGGTGTTTTGAGGATATGATATAACCTTGTTTTTAGACAAAAGGTAAAACCACAATCTTCTTAATTCAAAAACCCTTCTTTCTTCTTTGTAGGCCACTTAAACAATAGATTCGACGTGTAGAGAACAATCAGCCATAAAGGCATCTACACGGTCAAAGTCAACGTGGCAAAAGGATAAGAGGATAAGAGCTTATTTTGTTTTTGATGTAAACGTCATAAAAATGCTGTAGTATTCAATCACAACTCCTCCTTAAAAAAATTACGCCCTCTTTACTTCTTTATTTCTTCACACAAAGTTTTGACCAAAACACCTCCGAATGCAAAGGTGGCTTCATGTACTGATGATGCTGTATGGAATGGGAGGTCACAATACCACTTTTGTCCTTTTAACAAACAGAGGAGATTTCTGGAAAGTCACCAAAGTTTATCTAATGATCACTGTGTAAGAAAAATGACCCATCGTTTTTCCCTTTAAGCCCTGTGCTCCTATCTTTCATCACATTTTGAGGGCAGTTACAATGGCTTTTTAATGCAATCTCAACACTTTTAACGTTTCACCTTTAGCCAGCATAACCACAGCATATCTTGTTTTTTTTTTTTTTAAATAAAAACACCAAACAAAACTGTGATTTTCACGGTGATTTTTATCTGCCCTACTCTATCAGCAGTCCTTTGAGTAATCGATACACAAATACCTTTAAGATCGATGGTGTTGTCTTACGGAAAGGTGACTGCCACTTATTGGAGGCGTTCGAATGTTTAAAAAAAACGCGGCACTTTTAAAGGAGAAAACGCACGCGAAAGTGTGTGTCGGTCTGCTTGTCGGGCCGACGGGACCAACGCCACGGGCACGCCGCGTCCTCTCAGTATCGCATGTAACCATTAAGCAACTTCGCTCTTGTTATAAAATTTGAAAATATTTCTTGGTCTCGAGGGGCGCAGTAGAGGGTCACATTGGTGTGTTTAAACGTGAAAATGTGCGGGGCGATAGTCCTATACAATATTTGAAAAAGGGAATAAACCCTTTGGTGCACTTAACGAGGGTTTTTGAAAAACATTCAACAAGGCTTTTGTTTTAAACTCAAAACATGAAGTTCATGCTTGTGGTGATATCAAAGCTAAGACTCCCTTTCTTTTTCTCAAACAAGATCATAGTGACAATGCTTGTTTTCTATAAGCTAGTTCTTCTCCTCTTGGGAAGGAATAACCCTTTTGAGAGAGTTTTATTTTAAACTTTGACTGTCTCTCACTTGGAGGGAAAAATGTCTCTTTTTGTGGTAGTGGCATGTAAACTTTTCCTTCAATGATTTTCAGAAACTGAGAGAATATGCCAAAGTTCTTTTTGTACTTTATGAACCTGTATACTTATTTGCAGTGCCCTTTGCTGAGGAAGAAACTGAACTTTCACCTCAATAACCCTTTTATACTTATGGTGCTTTGTATGAAAAAAGGACATCTGCAGAGGATATTTTATGTTGCAGGAGGTTTTCTTTCACATTTTGACAGAGGTCCCCTTTCCCCTTTGCAACATAAACTAACACCTTGCTCTGGATGTTATGAGGATAGTCTTGTTTACAGTGTAAAGTGAAGTAGATGACAAGTGTTGCTTGAGTTTCCCTTTCTGAATGTGGGTGAAAAATGCAGTTGCATTTACCCTGACTTTTCTACTATTGTCTATTTAAAAGGAGATTTCTTTAACACTTCTCTCTTCACTAAAATTTCATTGACATGGTACCTTTGACCTTTTACAGAGAACATGCCTGTATTTGCTTTGAAACCTTTTCCAGAATCTGGAAGTATACCAAAATCCTCCTTGCATATTTTGAACTACTGTGTTCAGTTGTGTTGCCTCTTGGGGAGAATGAGCTCAGATTTCCTTTGTCAATTGTAATAAGCCTATTTGAAAGACACCTTTTTATGATTAAAGAGACCAGTAATCTTTAAAACATAATCATCATTAGTTCTTCTGCCTATGTAGTGACCTATCTCATCAACCATTTTTCAAATTTGTTTTGTTGAAACTGCAGACTGTCTTTTGACAGAAACCTTGTTAAGAGATAAGTTTGACTCCTTTGATTGCAGTGGTACCCCTACTTTCCTTTTTGGTCTTTTCCATTGTCTGTCTGTTTTGACTATCTCTTAATGTCCCTATTACTCATCTTTGATCAATCAAACTTGAAAACAGTCAATGCCCTAGCCCTCTGCTTATGAATGAAGGAGGCGCTTTCGAAAACCCTCTGCTTATGGATGAAGTAGGTTCTTTGTCATGTCATATCAACAGCCTCTTGACAGAGTTGCTTTTTCTTCTGTTGTCCTTTCAGGCCTTGAATGAGGTTGCAAGAGCTTGATGAGAAACTCTTTTCCCTGTAGATGCATCTCAGGCTCAAGATTACATTTAGAAGCAGCTGTCTTCTCATGTGGAGACAAGAATTGTCTTCTGAGATGCTGATATGTTTTTATCCTTGAAAGATCCATCAAACACTGTAAAACACCTAAAATTAGCTTCAGATTATGGTCTATGTATTGCTGAGACTTAAGGGTGCATTAGTGGCACGACCTAGGGCTGTGAACAACTTCATTAGCAGAGTAGGAAGGTCTGTGATGACTGGTATATAGAAGATGGAGGTTTTTTGGCTCTTGGATAGTTTGCCAAGGGTGAAATGCCTTAAAGCACCACTTCCTAACTTAGGGGAGGTCCTTTGAACAGATTTGGATTGTCTCTTTAGAGTTGATGGGCAGATTAGTATGGCTGAGGCTAGGTAGGATTTGATAATGGGGTTTCAGCTCGTCATGGGCAGACTGAGAGGTAAGAAGGAAAAAAGCTTATGGGTGTTTTCCCAGCTGGAAAATATGACAAATTTTGGATCAGCTGTTGGAAAACATGGCTGTTAGAATTATTCATCACCAACAAGTGAAAAATACTAATGACTAACAATATGTACAGATTTAGGAATAATCTTGGTAAGCTTATCCCCTTTTTATTCTCCAAAATATGGAGTCTTTCTCCTGCTTATTTCGTTGTCTCCTTGATGAGAATAGGAAGTGCAGGGTTCTTCCTCTTCTTTTTGCTTATCCTCCTTGGGGAGGTTCTTCATGGATCTGAAATATGATGAGATAAATCCCATACTCTTCAATCTTTTGATCTTCTTTGGCTTAGACTCACAGGATGAGCCAAGAAAGCAACTCTGATATCACTGTAATATCCCAAATCTGGAACAGCTAGCAAGGCATGACTGGAAAACGCATTTTACATTAATGGCTGCTATAGGAATTGAAACCAATACCTATATCCCTTATAACAAAGTGTCTAAGTGCTAAATCCAAGAGGAGGCTCCAAATAAATCCTTCTAAGTGGGTTAAACAGATCTCCCACACTTGGATGTCCTCAAAAAGTGCCCAATGAGGGGACTGCAACAATACTTGAACAAGGATTGAATACACATCATTATTTTAATGAGCCATGACACATGAAGATGTAAATAGTTGATAAATGTATAATATAGAATCAAGAGAGTACAATTCTTTGAGGAATCACTCACTCAAGCTAGGCAATGAAAGCCTCAATAAGACATGTACACCAAATGTGGCAAAACACTGCTACATAAATATGCCCTAGCTATGACAACACTATCTATAGGAGACACTGCAACATATAATATGAAAATAAAATGATATAGCAGTATCAGCTCAAGAAAGGTGGGGGATCAAGCTCTCAACCACTGAAAATGACAATACAACAATAATACACAATCCTTGGAAGGATTGGCTGCAATACATGTACAAATGGAAAATCTGTAGAAATGTCGGAGTTGCTGGGTAGCAGCTGCAACTTAGAAAATAAAAGTGGATGAAGATAGATGGAGATGCTACATATGGTGCATAGATCTCATCCAATGGATCTCTCAGGTGAAACGCTGATCCAATCCTTGAAGATCTTGCCCTCCAAAGTAGTGGTGCAACCCCTACTGCAAATGGTGCTCAGAAATAACACAGTCAAGGGGTTGGACTGCGCTGTAGGAGATAGAGGATGTTTGGCCTGGTGCCAAAGATGTACAATCAACTCACAAACATCCTATACTGATCTCCCGAAGAAATAGGAACTCCCTCCTCTGAAGGATAAGCTAAGAAGAGGTGTTGTGGAGACACGGTTTGGGAAATGAGCTTACTACATTGTTTTGCAGTAACCAAAGAGATAGCGGCAGGAGGTGGTACCTCTGGTATCCTGTACAACTTATTTCCCAAAGTAACAATAACGGCACGAGGCCGAGACTCATACACAGCATGACGCTTCCACAAGTATGGTTGTCCTAATAATACATCAGAAACATCAATAGGAGCAACGTCACATAGTACCTCATCCGTGAAGGGCTTGATGCTATAGGGAAGGCGACACTGCCGGCTGACGCGAAGATCTCGTCCTTGGTGAAGCCACCCAATGGTGTATGGATGTGGGTGAGCTGTGGTCGACAAGCCCAACCGCTTCACGGCGTCTGCTGAAATGAGGTTCTTTTGGCTCCCATTGTCGACAATGAACTGTACCGGGGAGCCCTTTACCCACATCTGGGAGTGGAAGAGACGTTCCTCCTCCTCTGGATCTTCCGGTTCCTCCTTCTGGATCTTTGTAGTGGCAACAGTGGCGTTGGGCTCTGCATCAATAATCTATTTCCATTTTTCATTCCCCTTTTCAGGTTCTGATTCGGAGTCAGAGCATGCATCTGACTCAGAAGCCCTCATCTCGGCCACTAGCGACTGCTTGGCCCGACACTCACTTGTGTTGTGAGTGGAGCTCTTATGGAACTCACACCACTTTCCCGTGTCCTTCTTTGGCTTTGCGATGTTGTTCTTTTCTTGTGGCTTCGATGAGTTGTCTTTAGCCGCCATGCCTTGGCTCGGTCCTTTGTTCTGCGGTTTGGAAGCACCTTTCCCTTGCTTTTGATTCGCAGATCCAAAGTCTCGCTTCTTCTGCTTGAATTTCTGCTCAATCTTGGCAGCATACCGGTATGCCGTACCAAGAGAGGAGATGTCAAGGAACTCCATTTCCTCCTGAATGAATTTGTGCAGATAGCTGCGATACTTTAGCACCAGATGTTTCTCTGAATCTTTGATACCCAACTTTGTGCGCGGGGTATGGAACAGATTCGTCAGCTCATGCACATCTTGATCCCTTTGTTGTCGCAGCGTGGTCCATTGTATGTACTTGTCCTCATAGCTCCCCACGGGATAGTACTGTTCCTTGACGGCGTCTCGGAAAGAATTCCAAGTTGGTATGGCCGAGAACAGAGAGGGTTCTGTCTGGTCCTTGTTCTCACATTAGGTTTCCCACCAGTCCTTAACATGGGGGGTAGCTTTGAGGAGTGCAAAAATAATCTTCTCCCGGTATGAAAAGTCATGAACAGAGAAATATCCTTCTAATAGATTCAACCATCTATCTACGGCATCTGCGTCTATTTGACCCTCAAATATGGGAATGTCAAAATTCACTTGTACCTTAAAAGGAGTCGCACCTCCAGAGTGGCTGCTGGATGCAGATGCGCCGCCGGTGGGCAGCCGTTGAAGGATCTGAGCAAAGTTATCCATCATCGCGTTCCTTTGTTTTTCGAGGGCCTCCTCGAGCAATATTTTGATAGGATCTCCTACTCCCTCATCTTTCTTTTCATCCCCCATGGGCGTGTTGTCGAGGTTTGCCAGTGACTTGCAAAGGTTCCACCAGATCGAGCCCTAGCTCCTTATACCCCGACCTCGTTGGGGACATGCAAAGAAGGATCGAGAAAAAGTAGACCGCTCTGATACCACTGATCCGGATTTATGCAGGAACGCAACAGAATAAACATATAAACATAAAGACAGAGATGCGGCGGAAATAATACTTCATTTCATTAATATCAAAGAACTGAAATTTGCTTACAGACAGAATGGAAATAAAACTAGCTAGTGCGGCGGTAGCTATACCTACCACGAGAGATGTAAGGCTACGGGTCTCGAAGCGAGTTATTGAGGCTCGAGGGCCTATTTATTATTGAGAAACAATGGAGAACCATAAACATCCAAAAACCTAGCCCTAGGAGATGAAGCGCCAAAACTATGGGCCCCGTTTGGGTAAATTGGTGTTTCAACTTCCCAGGGACGTAACTTTGGCATACTATCTCCGTTTGACGCACATGATACATCATTAGAAAGCTCTATCCGAGGACTACAACTTTCACCACAAATATCATTTTATAACAGAATGATATTTTCTGGAGGCGCGATGCCCAAAAAATGTCGTTTAGGGCCTCAAAACGGCTCCGGAAGTTCAGGACCCGAAAAACTGCTAAAAATAGTAAGTTATGCCAAAACGGAAAAACTGAAAGAGACAATGGTGGGGGCCCGAGTGGAATAGGCGGGTGGCCACCAATATCCACCTGGATCATTCCTCCCCCCTTAGGAAGCAATGGTCCCCATTGCGTTAAGTTCCTCCATGAGATGAGGAAATTTCTGGTGAACTTGGTCCCTGGTGAACCACTTTCCTTGGTGCAGGAGTTGGCCAGCTTTGACAACCCGATACAGTTGGATCTGCTGTTGACGAGTGTTCTTGATTTGCGTGTCCATGATACAATCTGTGGTGGCCTGTTCCATGCAGTCTGGGTTTAAATCTGTTGGTGTGAGTTGTTCTGCAATGTCCGAGGTGTCCAGCAGAGGTGGAAAGTAAGGACGAAGGCGATCCACATTGAAGACTGGGTGCAGACCAAGGAATGGTGGAATACAAAGCTCGAAGGCATTGTTACCTACAGCCTTGGTGATGGTGTACGGCCCGTATCGGAGCGGGCGAAGCTTGCGGTGAGGTCCAGTGAGGCGCTCCTTCTGCAAATGTAGCCATGCTTTGTCGCCCACCTGGAAGTGGTGTGGCACCCGGTGTTGATCATGGCGCTGCTTGTACTTTGCATTGGCTCTGTCCAATATATCATGAACCTGTTGGCGGATGTGTTGAATGCGCTCGATGAAGCTACTTGCTTTGTCGACTTCAGACTGGACGTGCGCTGAATCGGCCTGAGCAGCTGCAAATGGCATGGCTACGTCAATGGGACATAGTGGCTGGAATCCCAAGCCCACCTGAAAGGGGCTATGGCCAATTGAACTGTGGAGAGCCCGGTTATAACTATGTTGCACATAAGGGAGGCTCTCGTCCCATGTGCGTGGATGCTTTGAATTGTACATGCGCAGAATGTGTACAATCATTCTGTTGACGACCTCTGTCTGGCCATCTGTTTGGGGATGGAAAGCTGTGGACTTGGTGAGCTTTGTGTCCAACATTGACGAGAGGCTGGACCAAAATGTGCTGAGGAACCTGCTATCTCGATCTGATATGATAGACTGTGGGATCCCAAAGTGCACCCACACTCGTTCAAAGAAGAGTTTAGCAGTGGCTTCTGCTGTGATATTCTTCTTACAGGCCGCCATGATGGCCATCTTCGAGAATCTGTCAACGACCACGAAAACACGGTCATTTCCATTCTTAGTAGAAGGCAGGCCCGACATGTAATCCATGGAGATGGATTCCCACGGTCGACTAGGGGTAGGTAGTGGAGTATATAGGCCTTGCTTCTTGATGGTCGGTTTGGCAATGGCACAAGCAGTGCAGGATCTGATGTGATTCTCGACATCCTTTCAAAGGTTCGGCCAATAGAAATACTTCTGTAGTATTGCTACTGTTTTCTCGACCCCGAAATGCCCAGCGACTCGACTGTAGTGTGCTTCCCATATCATCTTGGCACGCTCGCTTGAAGGAACACAAAGGTGTCCCAGGTGACATAAAGTGCATCTTGGAGGTGAAAATTTGGAACTTGCGTACCCCCCAAGAGTGCCTTGTAAGTGTGGCCGAATTCTGGGTCAATCTCATAGAGAAGCGGCCAATCAGAAGTCTCGTGCCCACAAGAGTTGAGCACGGTGGTGAGCGCCACGATCGGTGGTCGGCTGAGGTAGTCTGCAACATTATTGGTGCTACCCTTCTTGTACTTGATGTTCAAATGAAACTATTGCAAATATGTGGACCACTTCTGATGGCGATCATTCTGCAACTTCCCTTGTGTCTGTATGAACTGCAGGGGCCGGTGGTCTGTGTGGATGATTTTTTCCTTCCCCAAAATGTAATGCTTCCATTGTCGATAGGCTTGCACAATGGAATACATTTCTTTGTCATAGGTGGGATACTTGTGAACTGTCTCAGACAATGTCTCACTGTGATATGCCACTGGATGTCCCTGTTGAGTAAGAACTGCCCCAATAGCATAGTCAGAGGCATCTATCTCGATCTCAAATGGCTGTTGCAAGTCTGGTAAAGTGAGCATTGGGGCAGAACAGAGGCGATTTTTCAATTCTGTGAACGCCTTCTGTTGAGGTTCCGACCAAAAATTTTTTTCTCTCGCTCCTCCCTTGGTGACTTGACTCAAGGGCCAAGTGATATGAGAGAATCCCAACACGAACCTCCGATAGAAATTAGCAAGACCCAGAAAGCTGCGAAGCTCTGTTATAGTGGTTGGGGGTGGCCAATCCCGAATGACTTGGATCTTGGCTGGATCCACATGCACCCCCCTTTCATCAATAATGTATCCCAGATATTGAACCTGGGTCATGCCAAACGTGCACTTCTCCAAATTGGCACAAAACTTGTGTTGCCGCAGTGTTTGGAGGACTTGTCGGATGTGATGAAGGTGCTCTTCCCAAGTCTTGCTGAAGATCAGAATGTCATCCAAGTACACCACTACGAATGAGTTGGTGAATGGCCGCAAGATGTCGTCCATCGTCCTCATGAAGGTTGCGGGAGCATTCGTCAACCCGAAAGGCATGACCAGCCATTCAAAAAGGCCTTCCTTAGCTTTGAAGGCAGTCTTCCACACATCATAGGGTTCAATTGGTACCTGGTGATACCCAGACTTCAGGTCGATCTTACTGAAATATTTTGCACCTTGGAGTTGGTCCAGAAGGTCATCAATCCGTGGGATTGGGTACCTATTCCGGACAGTGATCTTGTTCAGCGCCCGATAGTCAATACAGAGTCTCCACGTACCATCCTTCTTCTGTACCAACACGATCGGGCTCCCACAGGGCGATGAACTTGGTCTGATGTGACCTTTCTGCAACAGCTCCTGAATCTGCCTCTTGATTTCATCATTTTCCAGAACAGAGCGTCGATAGATCGGTCCATTGGGTAGTGGCGCACCTGGGGTCAGATCAATCGGGTGCTTGACCTAGCAGTGCAGAGGAACCCCTGTGGGTGAGGTGAAGATGTCCTCGTACTCCTCCACGACCTTATCCATTTGTTGTTGTCGTGCAGAGGGGCCCTGTCTGGAGGTCGTGGCCCCAGTCTTCTTCTTGCCCTGGGGGCGGATCATCAGGAAAACGAATTTCCTGGTTTGGGAAATGAGCTTACTACATTGTTTTGCAGTAACCAAAGAGATAGTCGTAGGAGGTGGTACCTATGGTATCCTGTACAACTTATTTCCCAAAGTAATAATAACAGCACGAGGTCGAGACTCATACACAGCATGACGCTTCCACAAGTATGGTTGTCCTAATAATACATCAGAAACACCAATAGGAGCAACATCACATAATACCTCATCCGTGAAGGGCTTGATGCTATAGGGAAGGCGACACTGCTGGCTGACGCGGAGATCTCGTCCTTGGTGAAGCCACCCGATGGTGTATGGATGTGGGTGAGCTGTGGTCGGCAAGCCCAACCGCTTCACGGCGTCTGCTGAAATGAGGTTCTTTTGGCTCCCATTGTCGACGATGAACTGTACCGGGGAGCCCTTTACCCACATCTGGGAGTGGAAGAGACGTTCCTCCTCCTCTGGATCTTCCGGTTCCTCCTTCTAGATCTTTGTAGTGGCAACAGTGGCGTTGGGCTCCGCATCAATAATCTGTTTCCCTTTTTCATTCCCCTTTTCAGGTTCTGATTCGGAGTCGGAACATGCATCTGACTCAGAAGCCCTCATCTCGGCCACTAGCGACTGCTTGGCCCGACACTCACTTGTGTTGTGAGTGGAGCTCTTATGGAACTCACACCACTTTCCCGTGTCCTTCTTTGGCTTTACGGTGTTGCTCTTTTCTTGTGGCTTTGACGGGTTGTCTTTAGCCGCCATGCTCTGTCCTTTGTTCTGCGGTTTGGAAGCACCTTTTCCTTGCTTTTGATTCACAGATCCAAAGTCTCGCTTCTTCTGTTTGAATTTCTGCTCAATCTTGGCGGCATACCGGTATGCCGTACCAAGCGAGGAGATGTCGAGGAACTCCATTTCCTCCTGAATGTATCTGTGCAGACAACTGCGATACTTTAGCACCAAATGTTTCTCTGAATCTTTGATACCCAACTTTGTGCGCAGGGTATGGAACAGATTCGTCGGCTCATGCACATCTTGATCCCTTTGTTGTCGCAGTGTGGTCCATTGTATGTACTTGTCCTCATAGCTCCCCACGGGATAGTACTGTTCCTTGACGGCGTCTCGGAAAGAATTCCAAGTTGGTACGGCCGAGAACAGAGAGGGTTCTGTCTGGTCCTTGTTCTCACGGTAGGTTTCCCACCAGTCCTTAACATGGGGGGTAGCTTTGAGGAGTGCAAAAATAATCTTCTCCCGGTCTGAAAAGTCATGAACCGAGAAATATCCTTCTAACAGATTCAACCATTTATCTACAGCATCTGCGTCTATTTGAGCCTCAAATATGGGAATGTCAAAATTTACTTGTACCTTAAAAGGAGTCGCGCCTCCAGAGTGGCTGCTGGATGCAGATGCGCCGCCGGTGGGTAGCCGTTGAAGGATCTGAAAAAAGTTATCCATCATCACGTTCCTTTGTTTTTCGAGGGCCTCCTCGAGCAATATTTTGATAGGATCTCCTGCTCCCTCATCTTTCTTTTCGTCCCCCATGGGCGTCCGTCGAGGTTTGCGAGGCTGATCTTGCAAAGGTTCCACCAGATCAAGCCCTAGCTCCTTATACCCCGACTTCGTTGGGGACATGCAAAGAAGGATCGAGAAAAAGCAGACCGCTCTGATACCACTGATCCGGATTTATGCAGGAACGCAACAGAATAAACATATAACCATAAATACAGAGATGCAGCGGAAATAACACTTCATTTCATTAATATCGAAGAACTGAAATTTGCTTACAGACAAAATGGAAATAAAACTAGCTAGGGCGCTGGTAGCTATCTCTGAGAAGAGATGTGGCGGCTACAGGCCTCTGAACTGCATTACAATGAGGCTCGAGGGCCTATTTATTATTGAGAAACAATGGAGAGCCCTAAACATCCCAAAAACCTAACCCTAGGAGATGAAGCGCCAAAACTATGGGCCCCGTTTGGGTAAATTGGTGTTTCAACTTCCCAGGGACGTAACTTTGGCATACTATCTCTGTTTGATGCACATGATACATCATTATAAAGCTCTATCCGAGGACTACAAATTTCACCATAAATATCATTATAGAACAAAATGATGTTTGCTCGACGCGATGCCAAAAAACGTCGTTTAGGGCCTCGAAATGGCTCCGGAAGTTCAGGACCCGAAAAACTGCTAAAAATAGTAAGTTATGCCAAAACTGAAAAAATGAAAGAGACAATGGTGGGGGCCCAAGTGGAATAGGCGGGTGGCCACCAATATCCACCTGGATCATTCCTCCCCCCTTAGGAAGCAATGGTCCCCATTTCGTTAAGTTCCTCCATGAGATGAGGAAATTTCTGCTGAACTTGGTCCCTGGTGAACCACTTTCCTTGGTGCAGGAGTTGGCCAGCTTTGACAACCCGATATAGTTGGATATTCTGTTGTCGAGTGTTCTTGATTTACATGTCCATGATACAATCTATGGTGGCCTGTTCCATGCATTCTAGGTTTAACTCTGTTGGTGTGAGTTGTTCTGCAATGTCAGAGGTGTCTAGTAGAGGTGGGAAGTAAGGACAAAGGCGGCCACATTGAAGACTGGGTGCAGACCAAGGAATGGTGGAATACTAAGCTCGAAGGCATTGTTCTACAACCTTGGTGACATTGTACGACATAGTATCGGAGCGGGGCAAGCTTGCGGTGGGGTCCAGTGAGGCGCTCCTTCTGCAAATGTACCCATACTTTGTCACCCACCTGGAAGTTGTGTGGCACCCGGTGTTGATCATGGCGTTGCTTGTACTTGGCATTGGCTCTGTCCAATATATCATGAACCTGTTGGCAGATGTGTTGAATGCACTCGATGAAGCTACTTGCTTTGTCAACTTCAGACTGGACATGAGCTGAATTGGCCTGAGCAGCTGCAAATGGCATGGCTACGTCGATGGGACATAGTGGCTGGAATCCCAAGCCCACCTGAAAGGGGCTATGGCCGATTGAACTGTGGAGAGCCCGATTATAACTATGTTGTACATAGGGGAGGCTCTCCTCCCATGTGCGTGGATGCTTTGAATTGTACATGCGCAGAATGTGTACAATCATTCTGTTGACGACCTCTGTCTGGCCATCTGTTTGGGGATGGAAAGCTGTGGACTTGGTGAGCTTTATGTCCAACATTGACCAGAGGCTGGACCAAAATGTGCTGAGGAACCTGCTATCTCAATCTGATATGATAGACTGTGGGATCCCAAAGTGCACCCACACTCATTCAAAGAAGAGTTTAGCAGTGGCTTCTGCTGTGATATTCTTCTTGCAGGCCGCTATAATGGCCATCTTCGAGAATCTGTCGACGACCACAAAAACACAGTCATTTCCCTGCTTAGTAGAAGGCAGGCCCGACATGTAATCCATGGAGATGGATTCCCAAGGTCGACTAGGGGTAGGTAGAGGAGTATATAGGCCTTGTTTCTTGATGGTCGGTTTGGCAATGGCACAAGCAGTGCAGGATCTGATGTGCTTCTCGACATCCTTTCGAAGGTTCGGCCAATAGAAATACTTCTGTAGTATTGCTACTGTTTTCTCGACCCCGAAATGCCCAGCGACTCGACTGTAGTGTGCTTCCCTTATCATCTTGGCACGCTCGCTTGAAGGAACACAAAGGTGTCCCAGGTGACATAAAAGTGCATCTTGGAGGTGAAAATTTGGAACTTGCGTGCCCCCCAAGAGTGCCTTGTAAGTGTGGCCGAATTCTGGGTCACTCTCATAGAGAAGCGGCCAATCAGAAGTCTCGTGCCCACAAGAGTTGAGCACGGTGGTGAGCACCATGATCGGTGGTCGGCTGAGGCAGTCTGCAACATTATTGGTGCTACCCTTCTTGTACTTGATGTTCAAATGAAACTGTTGCAGATATGTGGACCACTTCTGATGGCGATCATTCTGCAACTTTCCTTGTGTCTGTATGAACTGCAGGGGCCGATGGTCTGTGTGGATGATTGTTTCCTTCCCCAAAATTTAATGCTTCCATTGTCAACAGGCTTGCACAATGGAATACATTTCTTTGTCATAGGTGGGATACTTGCGAACTGTCTCAGACAATGTCTCACTGTGATATGCCACTGGATGTCCCTGTTGAGTAAGAACTGCCCCAATAGCATAGTCAGAGGCATCTGTCTCGATCTCAAATGGCTGTTGCAAGTCTGGTAAAGTGAGCACTGGGGCAGAACAGAGGCGGTTTTTCAGTTCTGTGAACGCCTTCTGTTGAGGTTCCGACCAAAAAAAATTTTCTCTCGCTCCTCCCTTGGTGACTTGACTCAAGGGCCAAGTGATATGAGAGAATCCCAACACGAACCTCTGGTAGAAATTAGCAAGACCCAGAAAGCTGCAAAGCTCTGTTATAGTGGTTGGGGCTGGCCAATCCCGAATGACTTGGATCTTGGCTGGATCCACATGCACCCCCCTTTCATCAATAATGTATCCCGGATATTGAACCTGGGTCATGCCAAACGTGCACTTCTCCAAATTGGCACACAACTTGTGTTGCCGCAGTGTTTGGAGGACTTGTCGGATGTGATGAAGGTGCTCTTCCCAAGTCTTGCTGAAGATCGGAATGTCATCCAAGTACACCACTACGAATGAGTTGGTGAATGGCCGCAAGATGTCGTCCATCATCCTCATGAAGGTTGCGGGAGCATTCGTCAACCCGAAAGGCATGACCAGCCATTCAAAAAGGCCTTCCTTGGCTTTGAAGGCGGTCTTCCACACATCAGAGGGTTCAATTGGTACCTGGTGATACCCAGACTTCAGGTCGATCTTACTGAAATATTTTTCACCTTGGAGTTGGTCCAGAAGGTCATCAATCCATGGGATTGGGTACCTATTCCGGACATTGATCTTGTTCAGCGCCCGATAGTCAATACAGAGTCTCCACGTCCCATCCTTCTTCTGTACCAACACGATCGGGCTCCCACAGGGTGATGAACTTGGTATGATGTGACCTTTCTGCAACAGCTCCTGAATCTGCCTCTTGATTTCATCATTTTCCAGAACAGAGCGTCGATAGATCGGTCCATTGGGTAGTGGCGCACCTGGGGTCAGATCAATCGGGTGCTTGACCTGGCAGTGCAGAGGAACCCCTGTGGGTGAGGTGAAGATATCCCCGTACTCCTCCACGACCTTATCCATTTGTTGTTGTCGTGCAGAGGGGCCCTGTCTGGAGGTCGTGGCCACAGTCTTCTTCTTGCCCTGGGGGCGGATCATCAGAAAAACGAATTTCCTGGTTTGGGAAATGAGCTTACTACATTGTTTTGCGGTAACCAAAGAGATAGTCGTAGGAGGTGGTACCTCTGGTATCCTGTACAACTTATTTCCCAAAGTAATAATAACAGCACGAGGTCGAGACTCATACACAGCATGACGCTTCCACAAGTATGGTTGTCCTAATAATACATCAGAAACATCGATAGGAGCAACGTCACATAATACCTCATCCGTGAAGGGCTTGATGCTATAGGGAAGGCGGCACTGCTGGCTGACGCGGAGATCTCGTCCTTGGTGAAGCCACCCGATGGTGTATGGATGTGGGTGAGTTGTGGTCAGCAAGCCCAACCGCTTCACGGCGTCTGCTGAAATGAGGTTCTTTTGGCTCCCATTGTCGACAATGAACTGTACAGGGGAGCCCTTTACCCACATATGGGAGTGGAAGAGACGTTCCTCCTCCTCTGGATCTTCCGGTTCCTCCTTCTCGACCTTTGTAGTGGCAACAGTGGCGTTGGGCTCCGCATCAATAATCTGTTTCCCTTTTTCATTCCCCTTTTCAGGTTCTGATTCGGAGTCGGAGCATGCATCTGACTCAGAAGCCCTCATCTCGGCCACTAGCGACTGCTTGGCCCGACACTCACTCGTGTTGTGAGTGGAGCTCTTATGGAACTCACACCACTTTCCCGTGTCCTTCTTTGGCTTTACGGTGTTGTTCTTGTCTTGTGGCTTTGACGGGTTGTCCTTAGCCGCCATGCTCTGTCCTTTGTTCTGCGGTTTGGAAGCACCTTTTCCTTGCTTTTGATTCGCAGATCCGAAGTCTCGCTTCTTCTGTTTGAATTTCTGCTCAATCTTGGCAGCATACCGGTATGCCGTACCAAGCGAGGAGATGTCGAGGAACTCCATTTCCTCCTGAATGTATCTGTGCGGACAGCTGCGATACTTTAGCACCAAATGTTTCTCTGAATCTTTGATACCCAACTTTGTGCGCAGGGTATGGAACAGATTCGTCAGCTCGTGCACATCTTGATCCCTTTGTTGTCGCAGCGTGGTCCATTATATGTACTTGTCCTCATAGCTCCCCACGGGATAGTACTGTTCCTTGACGGCGTCTCGGAAAGAATTCCAAGTTGGTACGGCCAAGAACAGAGAGGGTTATGTCTGGTCCTTGTTCTCACAGTAGGTTTCCCACCAGTCCTTAACATGGGGGGTAGCTTTGAGGAGTGAAAAAATAATCTTCTCCCGGTCTGAAAAGTCATGAACGGAGAAATATCCTTCTAATAGATTCAACCATCTATCTACGGCATCTGCGTCTATTTGACCCTCAAATATGGGAATGTCAAAATTTACTTGTACCTTAAAAGGAGTCGCACCTCTAGAGTGGCTGCTGGATGCAGATGCGCCGCCGGTGGGCAGCCGTTGAAGGATCTGAGCAAAGTTATCCATCATCGCGTTCCTTTGTTTTTCGAGGGCCTCCTCGAGCAATATTTTGATAGGATCTCCTGCACCCTCATCTTTCTTTTCGTCCCCCATGGGCGTCCGTCGAGGTTTGCGAGGCTGATCTTGCAAAGGTTCCACCAGATCAAGCCCTAGCTCCTTATACCCCGACCTCGTTGGGGACATGCAAAGAAGGATCGAGAAAAAGCAGACCGCTCTGATACCACTAATCCGGATTTATGCAGGAACACAACAGAATAAACATATAACCATAAATACAGAGATGCAGCGGAAATAACACTTCATTTCATTAATATCAAAGAACTAAAATTTTCTTACAGACAGAATGGAAATAAAACTAGCTAGGGTGCTAGTAGCTATCTCTGAGAAGAGATGTGGTGGCTACATGCCTCTGAACTGAGTTACAATGAGGCTCGAGGGCCTATTTATTATTTAGAAACAATGGGAAATCCTAAACAGCCAAAACCCTAACCCTAGGAGATGAAGCGCCAAAACTATGGGCCCCGTTTGGGTAAATTGTTGTTTCAACTTCCCAGGGGCGTAACTTTGGCATACGATCTCCGTTTGACGCGTACCATACCTCGTTAGAAAGATCTATCCGAGGAATACAAATTTGGAACGGGCAACATCGGTCCATGGACCCATGTTGCCCTCCGTTTTCCCAAAAAAAGTCGTTTAGGGCCTCAAAACGGCTCCGGAAGTTTAGGACCCGAAAAACTGCTAAAAATAGTAAACTGTGCCGAAACTGAAAAACTGAAATAGACAATGGTGGAGCCCCAAGTGGAATAGGCGGGTGACCACCAATATCCACCTGGATCATTCCTTCCCCCTTAGGAAGCAATGGTTCCCATTGCGTTAAGTTCCTCCATGAGATGAGGAAATTTCTACTGAACTTGGTCCCTGGTGAACCACTTTCCTTGGTGCAGGAGTTGGCCAGCTTTGACAACCCGATATAGTTGGATCTTATGTTGGCGAGTGTTCTTGATTTGCATGTCCATGATACAATCTGTGGTGGCCTGTTCCATGCAGTCTGGATTTAACTCTGTTGGTGTGAGTTGTTCTGCAATGTCCGAGGTGTCCAGTAGAGGTGGGAAGTAAGGACGAAAGCGATCCACATTGAAGACTGGGTGCAGACCAAGGAATGGTGGAATACTGAGCTCGAATGCATTGTTCCCTACAGCCTTGGTGATGGTGTACGGCCCGTATCGGAGCGGGCGAAGCTTGCGGTGGGGTCCAGTGAGGCGCTCCTTCTGCAAATGTAGCCATACTTTGTCACCCACCTGGAAGTTGTGTGGCACCCGGTGTTGATCATGGTGTTGCTTGTACTTGGCATTGGATCTGTCCAATATATCATGAACCTGTTGGCGGATGTGTTGAATGCGCTCGATGAAGCTACTGGCTTTGTCAACTTGAGACTGGACATGAGCTTAATTGGCCTGAGCAGCTGCAAATGGCATGGCTACGTCAATGGGACATAGTGGCTGGAATCCCAAGCCCACCTGAAAGGGGCTATGGCCGATTGAACTGTGGAGAGCCCGATTATAACTATGTTGTACATAAGGGAGGCTCTCGTCCCATGTGTGTGGATGCTTTGAATTGTACATGCGCAGAATGTGTACAATCATTCTGTTGACGACCTCTGTCTGGCCATCTGTTTGGGGATGGAAAGTTGTGGACTTTGTGAGCTTTGTGTCCAACATTGACCAGAGGCTGGACCAAAATGTGCTGAGGAACCTGCTATCTCGATCTGATATGATAGACTGTGGGATCCCAAAGTGCACCCACACTCGTTCAAAGAAGAGTTTAGCAGTGGCTTCTGCTGTGATATTCTTCTTACAGGCCGCCATGATGGCCATCTTCGAGAATATTTCAACGACCACGAAAACACAGTCATTTCCATTCTTAGTAGAAGGCAGGCCCGACATGTAATCCATGGAGATGGATTCCCACGGTCGACTAGGGGTAGGTAGTGGAGTATATAGGCCTTGCTTCTTGATGGTCGGTTTGGCAATGGCACAAGCAGTGCAGGATCCGATGTGCTTCTCAACATCCTTTCGAAGGTTCGACCAATAGAAATACTTCTGTAGTATTGCTACTATTTTATCGGCCCCGAAATGCCCAGCGACTCGACTGTAGTGTGCTTCCCATATCATCTTGGCACGCTCGCTTGAAGGAACACAAAGGTGTCCCAGGTGACATAAAAGTGCATCTTGGAGGTGAAAATTTGGAACTTGCATACCCCCCGAGAGTGCCTTGTAAGTGTGGCCAAATTTTGAGTCACTCTCATAGAGAAGTGGCCAATCAAAAGTCTCATGCCCACAAGAGTTGAGCATGGTGGTGAGCACCACGATCGGTGGTCGACTGAGGCAGTCTGCAACATTATTGGTGCTACCCTTCTTGTACTTGATGTTCAAATGAAACTGTTGCAGATATGTGGACCACTTCTGATGGCGATCATTCTGCAACTTCCCTTGTGTCTGTATGAATTGCAGGGGCCGGTGGTCTGTGTGGATGATTGTTTCCTTCCCAAAAATGTAATGCTTCCATTGTCGACAGGCTTGCACAATGGAATACATTTCTTTGTCATAGGTGGGATACTTGCGAACTGTCTCAGACAATGTCTCACTGTGATATGCCACTGGATGTCCCTGTTGAGTAAGAACTGCCCCAATAGCATAGTCAGAGGCATGTGTCTCGATCTCAAATGGCTGCTGCAAGTCTGGTAAGGTGAGCACTGGGGCAGAACAGAGGCGATTTTTCAATTCTTTGAACGCCTTCTGTTGAGGTTCCGACCAAAAGAATTTTGCTCTCGCTCCTCCTTTGGTGACTTGACTCAAGGGCCAAGTGATATGAGAGAATCCCAGCACGAATCTATGGTAGAAATTAGCAAGACCCAGAAAGCTGCGAAGCTCTGTTATAGTAGTCGGGGCTGGCCAATCCCGAATGACTTGGATCTTGGCTGGATCCACATGCACCCCCCTTTCATCGATAATGTATCCCAGATATTGAACCTGGGTCATGCCAAACGTGCACTTCTCCAAATTGGCACACAACTTGTGTTGCCGCAGTGTTTGGAGGACTTGTCGGATGTGATGAAGGTGCTCTTCCCAAGTCTTGCTGAAGATCAGAATGTCATCCAAGTACACCACTACGAATGAGTTGGTGAATGGCCGCAAGATGTCGTCCATAATCCTCATGAAGGTTGCGGGAGCATTCGTCAACCCGAAAGGCATGACCAGCCATTCAAAAAGGCCTTCCTTAGCTTTGAAGGCAGTCTTCCACACATCAGAGGGTTCAATTAGTACCTGGTGATACCCAGACTTCAGGTCGATCTTACTGAAATATTTTGCACCTTGGAGTTGGTCCAGAAGGTCATCAATCCGTGGGATTGGGTACCTATTCCGAACAGTGATCTTGTTCAGCGCCCGATAGTCAATACAGAGTCTCCACGTCCCATCCTTCTTCTGTACCAACACGATCGGGCTCCCACAGGGCGATGAACTTGGTCTGATGTGACCTTTCTGCAACAGCTCCTGAATCTGCCTTTTGATTTCATCATTCTCCAGAACAGAGCGCCGATAGATCGGTCCATTAGGTAGCGGCGCACCGGGGGTCAGATCAATCGGGTGCTTGACCTGACAGTGCAGAGGAACCCCTGTGGGTGAGGTGAATATGTCCCCGTACTCCTCCATAACCTTATCCATTTGTTGTTGTTGTGCAGAGGAGCCCTGTCTGGAGGTCGTGGCCACAGTCTTCTTCTTGCCCTGGGGGCGGATCATCAGGAAAACGAATTTCCTGGTTTGGGAAATGAGCTTACTGCATTGTTTTGCAATAACCAAAGAGATAGCGGCAGGAGGTGGTACTTCTGGTATCTTGTACAACTTATTTCCCAAAGTAACAATAACAGCACGAGGTCGAGACTCATACACAGCATGACGCTTCCACAAGTATGGTTGTCCTAATAATACATCAGAAACATCAATAGGAGCAACGTCACATAATACCTCATCCTTGAAGGGCTTGATGCTATAGGGAAGGCGGCACTGCTGGCTGACGCGGAGATCTCGTCCTTGGTGAAGCCACCCGATGGTGTATGGATGTGGGTGAGCTGTGGTTGGCAAGCCCAACCGCTTTACGGTGTCTACTGAAATGAGGTTCTTTTGGCTCCCATTGTCGACAATGAACTGTACAAGGGAGCCCTTTACCCACATCTGGGAGTGGAAGAGACGTTCCTCCTCCTCTGGATCTTCCGGTTCCTCCTTCTGGACCTTTGTAGTGGCAACAGTGGCGTTGGGCTCCGCATCAATAATTTGTTTCCATTTTTCATTCCCCTTTTCCGGTTCTGATTCGGAGTCAGAGCATGCATCTGACTCAGAAGCCCTCATCTCGGCCACTAGCGACTGCTTGGCCCGACACTCACTTGTGTTGTGAGTGGAGCTCTTATGGAACTCACACCACTTTCCCGTGTCCTTCTTTGGCTTTGCGGTGCTGTTCTTTTCTTGTGGCTTTGACGGTTTGTCTTTAGCCGCCATACCTTGGCTCTGTCCTTTGTTCTGCAGTTTGGAAGCACCTTTCCCCTAATTTTGATTCGCAGATCCAAAGTCTCGCTTCTTCTGTTTGAATTTCTGCTCAATCTTGGCAGCATACCGGTATGCCATACCAAGCGAGGAGATGTCGAGGAACTCCATTTCCTCCTGAATGTATCTGTGTAGAAAACTATGATACTTTAGCACCAAATGTTTCTCTGAATCTTTGATACCCAACTTTGTGCGTAGGGTATGGAACAGATTCGTCAGCTCATGCACATATTGATCCCTTTGTTGTCGCAGCGTGGTCCATTGTATGTACTTGTCCTCATAGCTCCCCACGGGATAGTACTGTTCCTTGACGGCATCTCAGAAAGAACTCCAAGTTGGTATAGCCGAGAATAGAGAGGGTTCTGTCTGGTCCTTGTTCTCAGAGTAGGTCTCCCACCAGTCCTTAACATGGGGGGTAGCTTTGAGGAGTGCAAAAATAATCTTCTCCCGGCCTGAAAAGTCATGAACCAAGAAATATCCTTCTAACATATTCAACCATCTATCTACGGCATCTGCATCTATTTGACCCTCAAATATGGGAATGTCAAAATTTACTTGTACCTTAAAAGGAGTCGCACCTCCAGAGTGACTGCTGGATGCAGATGCACTACCGGTGGGCAGCCGTTGAAGGATCTGGGCAAATTTGTCCATCATCGCGTTCCTTTGTTTTCCAAGGGCCTCCTCGAGCAATATTTTGATAGGATCTCCTGCTCCCTCATCTTTCTTTTCGTCCCCCATGGGCGTCCGTCAAGGTTTGCGAGGTTGATCTTGCAAAGGTTCCACCAGATCGAGCCCTAGCTCCTTATACCACGACCTCGTTGGGGACATGCAAAGAAGGATTGAGAAAAAGCAGACCGCTCTGATACCACTGATCCGGATTTATGCAGGAACGCAACAGAATAAACATATAACCATAAATACAGAGATGCAGCGGAAATAACACTTCATTTCATTAATATCAAAGAACTGAGATTTGCTTACAGACAAAATGGAAATAAAACTAGCTAGGGCGCTGGTAGCTATCTCTGAGAAGAGATGTGGCAGCTACAGGCCTCTGAACTGAGTTACAATGAGGCTCGAGGGCCTATTAATTATTGAGAAACAATGGATAACCCTCAACATCCAAAAACCTAACCCTAGGAGATGAAGCGCCAAAACTATGGGCCCCGAGAGTAAATTGGTGTTCAACACCGGGGGACGTAACTTTGGCATACTATCTCCGTTTGATGCACATGATACATCATTAGAAAGCTCTATACGAGGACTAAAACTTTCAGGGCGAATTTGATCATCAAATTTGCTAGTAAAACGATGCTCAAAAAACGTCGTTTAGGGCCTCAAAACGGCTCCGGAAGTTCAGGACCCGAAAAACTGCTAAAAATAGTAAGTTATGCCGAAACTGAAAAACTGAAAGAGACAATGGTGGGGGGGCAAGTGGAATAGGTGGGTGGCCACCAATATCCACCTGGATCAAAAGATTGTCTCACTATGGCTGCCTTTTCCTCCTTATATGCAAGTGAATGCCTCTTTTCCCTGGAACCCACACATTAGGGTTTCTTCCACAAATCATATTCCTCCCTCTCAAACTACGTTGTCTTCTCATGCAAGATACACCTCTTAGGCAGCGCTGTTGACTTGGTCAAACTTGACCTTGTCCTCATGCAATTGCCCCTTTTCACACTGGAAGGTGCAAAATTAAGCTACTCCATTGATCCCTTTCACACTATGAGGGATTTAATTCCTACTCATGGGCCTTTTACCCATTTTATTAATCTCCTAGATGACATAAGAAAAAATTAATATTCCAATTTGCTGCTTGCAAATTTTGGAATATTATAGTCGGACAACTGTCCTACTACATTGATGGTGGGGGTATCTTTCTTCTTTCTCCTAGGTTTATTAAAGAAATTTTCCTTGATGAGCCTATTTTAAATGTGGAAATCCTCAATGGCCTAGAGAAGGAGTATTTTTACACACAAATTTTTTAGTTCTCCCAAAAGTTCAGTTTCCTCTGGGGTATGTTGACTAGAGTGGATCAAGCACTCATGAAAAGGAGGTCGTTGGATCTGTGTGTTACTTTCTTCCTTTTCATCCTCAACCTCTGTAGGTTGATATGGAGGATGATTGTTTGAGATTACTCTTTCCGACCTGAGATCGATATCATGTATCTCCATAACCTAAGCTAGATATAATGTCTCTCCACTATAAACCTATTATGCCTACTTGTTGTTCGGGTTCAGATTGGGTTGTGAAGGCATATGAGGCAGCTTGGGTGGATCAGAATGAGTGATATGAGGTTTAAGTTGGGGTGGAGGTAGTAGAGCAGGTGGTGGATTATGCTGAGCCCCCCACCCTTGTGATGGGTTGCACCATTGAGGTGGTTGAGGAAAATATTGTTGAAATAGTTGGTTCATAGGTTGAGGGTGATATGGAGGGTTGTAGGGCCAAGTAGGAGGTGTAGGCCATGATGGAGAAGTGGAGGTGTACCAGGACTTCATTGGTGCATTCTGATTATTATGGTAATATGAGTAAGGTGCCTCTTGAATACCCTGCTGATATGACCTAGGCCCTTGAGGCCTTCTCTAATTTATTAAACGAAGTTGCTCCAGTCCTACTTCCCCACCTTGATATACAAACATGAGCCTAGGTAAGGAGGGACATTTATCTATGGCATGATTCTCTTCACAGACTAAGAAAACCTCTATAACATTCAATGGAAATTTATTTCGAGGGTGTTTTCTAGTACATCTAGGGTAGAAAATAGCCAAGGCTCTTTATGCTTCCTCTTGCTTCCTCTTGATCTGCATTATGTCCATTTGCAAAGAAAAGGTGTGCAGCATCTCACTCTTGAATTCCTCCAACATATTTCCAATCTCATGCTTGATGGAGGTGGAAAGGGAAGGGGTGTTGGTCATACTTTGGCTAGCTCTACCTTTCTTCCTAGCTGCCCTAGAATGGTTCCTAAAGACAATTTTGATGTCCTCATAAGGTAGCTAGTAGATATCTCCTTTTGATATTATATTAAGGGTTTTTATCACCTCCTCCCTGATCCCTCGAAGAAGTACCAGTTTAATTGATCCGGGATCAAGGGTGAAGTTGAATATTTTATAATTTAACTGGAATATTTCTTAATAATCTTCTAGGGATTCATCAGGCCCTAGATTCATATATTTCCTCTTTATTTTCCTTGGACCTATAGTAGTCTCTTTACTTATTGTTAAAGGCCTCTTGCATCTATGCCCAGGTAGTGAGGCTATTCCTCTAACAACTCCATTTTTTATTTTTTTTAAATTTCCGTACTTAATCCTTGCTGGTCTCCTTAACACATTGTCCTCATGATATCTCTACTATTTTTTTAGGAGTCTGATTTCATTTTAACTTTCATTAAAATTATCATGGGTAACAATTTTTCCCATATACATATATCCACCCCTAATATCTATGGGATCATTTTAATTTTATCATATGGTACTCCTCTAACCTTATATGACATTATAAATATATTTCTACTGACCATCACTATATCCTTTATGCTATGGTATAATTGCACATAGTTTGACCCATGAAATGATATATTTTTTATAAAAATTATGATGGTTATATACTTTATCACCTTATTTCTTTCACAATTATTAACCTAAAGTTCTACCACCATATATACATTTTGGATTTATTAAACCCATGCTCTGCCATACTAGTACTTTGAATTCATAATCCTAACCCTCTTGTTGACTTGTTCCATTAATAGGTTCCCATGTGGCACTCTCATGTGGCCTCACATGGCTCTCTTACTCTTTTCGAGAAGCCACCTATACGATGGAGATTGTTTGTAGGAGATAAATGGTTGTGCATTGTTGTGGAAACCCTAAGGGGTTTACTCTAGGTTCTCTGCCTCCTTTCACATTTGGTTTTGTGGCTCGTGGCGGTCTCGTTCTATAGAACCTCCACCTCCATGGTCATCATGTACTTGTTTTTCCTAAGGTTTTATCCCTTCCATTCTCTTTCATTTTCATCGTAAGAATATGCCTCAATGTTTTGAACCATAAGGCAACATTTTCAGAGGATTATGCGTAATTTTTTTCTCCACTGGTTATGTAAGGAGTGAGATTCACTTGACACGGCAAAGGGATTTTCTTCTAATCTGAATTGGTAAGTAATTTCATGACTTTTAAGTTATTTTTAAAAGTTCTTCCCATTATCTAGTTGATTCCTCACCATCTATGTATGGCATTTTGCAGAGGGGATGCATACTATAGAGAAATTACACAGAGATTTATGTGATTCTTCTTGTTCCTCTAGGTAATGTATTTGTTTTTTTATTTCTTTCATTTCCACACTCTATGTATTTATAGTTGTCTGTATGCTAAAAATATACGTGGGGTTTTTGTTTACATATTGTATAGGAATCCTATGCCATTTATTCGAGAATCTAGGTCGTGATCTATTCTTTTCCTTGTGGCGACAGAGCTCCCTCACCACGCTCATAGCTCTTATCCCTCCGTCAAAGAGGTAAGCCCTCCTTTGGTGAGATTTATTCTCGAATGTAAGGAGTTCAGTAGTTAAAATGTTGTCTTTGGTTGTATTGCTATTTTCTCCCAAAGTTATGGTTTCTATGCATATGAGTCGTTATAATTTTGAAACCCCTTCCTACCCAAGTCTTAATTTCTTTAATGGTTATTTATGTGATATTTGAATGAGGACTTCTAGTTTCGACAAAATTGAAATTATTTTAAATGCACTGTTTTTTTTTTCCATATTACCAACCAGATGTCAAATTTCCATTTCTAGTATTCAAATTTCCTTCTTAAGCAGAGTCCCTCTAAGTTATAATGCTACCAGAGTTGTTTTTTCTTTCCTCTTATCATACATTCGCCCCCAGCATGGCTCTGTGTGCATAGTCTACGTGAGACGAAGTAGTCTGGGATAGACAACATAGCTTAATAATTGGAATTGATATCAGTATGAATTTCATTCTCCCAACGTTATTAGAGTAACATGGTTTTACAGTTTATTGGTTTAGTTTAACATTGGCTTCACTCCAGAATCTAGTTACGTTGCTTAAATAAAGTTTTAGGTTTTTCCATTTGCTTTACGCTACATAATTCCTCTATGCTGTGTGAAATTTCCTCTTTCCAGCACTATGTTTTAGTTTTTCCTTATTGTTCATTTAGCTTTTTACCATGTATGTTAGGATTTGATTATTAAACAATTCTTTGTATCTAAAACTTGTATTTTTTTTGTGAACTATGTTCTATATGAAAAACCACGGAAATCCTTTTTCATGCACAGTAACAATAGAGGTATATGTATTCTCAAGAATTTTTTATTACATTTATTCATTAATTTATGTACTTCATGGGATCACAACATGTTCATCCAACCATCTTATTACTTTGTTTCAGCTATTTAGATATGTTGAATGTTGTTAATGTATGATATCATGAAGCCTTCACTCAGTTTTCAATGTACTACTTAATTTCTGATTTACACAATGGTTTATAATTTATATTTACTCACAACGTATTTAGGTTTATGTAGGTATGTGTTTTATTACATATAATTGTTGAGGCTACAATCCTTCACTTTATATGTTATCTCATTTGATTTAATTCTATAAATCCTTAATCTTTCTCCTTTATGGAGTTACATAGCCATTAGTTTCACTTTGGTTATTTATGATTTGGCAGTATTTCAATATGCTTTTTTACTCAAATTTATTTATTTATTAACTCCCACAGCCACAATGGTTTTTAATTCATAGTATATGCACTGGTACGTCGACTAACCCACTTATCTTCAGGCGGCTTGTGAAGGGTGTATAACCTGGGTTCTTCCTCTAAGGTAATACACAGTCTCTTCATGCAAGCTTGCTCTTATCATGAGGTTTGGCACCATACTCTTGTTATTTATCAGTTCCTTTTTCTTTCTACTAAACATATAATTTTAGTATAGTATTTCCATGTTCTACACTTGTTTTCAGCTAAATTTTTGTGTTCTAATATGGGTAACCACTACTGAGGTTACTTATGTTTTTCGAGTTTAGACAAGTATTCCAACAGGAAGACATACTTAACTACTCAATTTAGTTCAATTATAATTAATTACTATTTAGTTCTTATTTATATGTCTTCATTTTATATGTTGAATCACCCTTACTTACAACTTCCCTAACTGTATGTGCAGGAGAAGAAGAAGTTAGAGAAGAGTATACTCAGGTAATTTAAATCTCATTACCTGTATTCATATATTGATAGTATGATTTCACTTTATGAATTACTCAATTTTTTTTTCTAAATCTAGACTTGCCTTTTGCAGGTTTGCTCTCAAGTATTTGAATTGAGTTACAGGTTTCAGCTGTCACCCTTCAAGCTCAGGATGGAAATATTTTTACTTTTTATGTCACAGGTCGGTTACCTGCTATTTCATCCTGGTTCTTTTATCACTTGGTCTAGTCCATCATGTTTAGAATTTATGGGTCAAGGCCATGCTTGGTCTTTGGCCATAAATTATTTTGATGTAAACCATTCACATATCTATGTAGATGATAGTGAGACCCTCATTACATTCAGAGATTTGGATACTATTTATTTAATAATTAAATTTACAATTTGTTCCTCTGTCATGTACTGCCTCTACTAGATTTTCACTATGAAATATAACCTCAGTGTTTTTCTATAGCTTTCTGATTTATATAAGTTGGTCCAATTTGGTACTTTCCTTGAATATTTTTCATATATAAGTTCTTTCTTTCCACATGAATTCACACATCAAAATATAAAATAATTTTTACTTTGATATGCATTCGGTAAGTAAGATATGAAATCCTTTCACTTTTATATGCATTTGTATAGTAGAATATAAAATCCCTTTTCTTCTTTATGCGTTCATGAAGTTTCTTATAAAATATTTTACTTCTACATATATTCATATTGTTGCATATGCAAATCTATATTTAACTTTTATATGAATTGATACTCATTAGAGTTTGTTGACAATATTACTTTATGGAAATCTCCCATGCATTTATACTTAATATTGATTATTAGAATATGAACTTTCCCTTAATAATGATTATCAGAATAGGACCCTTCCCTCAGTTTATATCAAATCTTATTTTTATCTTGTTAGGTCCTTATATTACTCGTATAGTCCCTTATTATTGTTAGTGTAACCCCCTTATTGGTATTATTTACCCCTGTAACCCCCATATTGTTATTATTGTGCCCTTAAATTATTATTGTTAGGTTGGCTAGGATTACATTATGGCCCACTAGGATTACATTGTGGCTCCATGGACTCCTATATATAGAAAGGAGGTTTTGTAATTTGTATCATCCAAGAATTGTTCATTCATGTAATGTATTGGAGGTTGTACCCTCGAAGTGGCTTATTTCTAAGGCATTGATATCTATTTTCTTCTATTTTTGGAGCTGGTTTCACAACATTGGGTATCAAAACTTTGGGATTCTAGGGTTTCGCTGCTCCAAAAAGGTCATCGTGGCATTTTCGCTATAACTTTATTTATACGAAGGTTCAGAAACTGAAATTTTTAGAGTACGAAGCCAAAATCTTGAGGAACATCATCGCAAAATTTCAGAGCTTGGTTCGCAATATTTTTGGAGATATGATCTATGGAAGGTAGGTAATTTTGTAGGCTCCTGAATTTAGCCTAAATAGGTCATTGTGGAATTTTCGCTATAAATTTGTTTCTATGAAGGTTCAGAAGCTGAAATCCTGAGGAACATTGTCGCACAATTTCAGAACTTGGTTCACAATATTGGCAGAGATATGATCTGTGGAAGTTAGGGCTTTTTCAGGCTTTTGAATTTCATCTCAAAGAGGTGATCATGGGAAAATCTTCATAACTCTCTCTCTAAGCATCGGATTGGAATGCTGTAAAAAGTGACCACAATTACATGGACTTTAGTTTTCTATCTATCAATTTCAGAGCCAAAGGAGGAAATAATGACACGTGGCAAGTCGTACAAGTTCACCCTACTAAACTAGTCCATAATTGGGTCATTGTGGGATATTGGACATAAATTTGCCTTGAAGAATCGAAATCAGATCAGACCTGTGGCATTTGAAAGAAGCATCAGAGGGCTACTACAAGGCTGAATTTCAGATATTAAGGATCCGCAATTATAGAGATAATTCAATTTCAATATCTAACTCCTCAAAATCAAGTAAAAGGTATGTATTTGTTTTTCCGAATTGCATAAGTCTTGTTTTAAGAATCAAGTTGAATTGATTCCAAGGGCATATTGTAGAATAGATATCAGTATTGGATTCTAAAATGGCCCATTAAAAAGAATTCAACACCCATATAGCCTTTATAAGGCTCTACTACGACTCATGAAGACGAAGAATGGCAACATGACATATCAAAATTACAAGAGCAAGTGCAACAAATTTCACTCTCGCAAAGAGCAACAAAAAATGACATGGAAGTTTTGAAGAAAGGCATGGAAACCAAGATGGATGGTTTGAAGAAAGCCATGGAATCTAAGATGGATGGTTTGAATAATGGCATGGATGGCATGGAAGCTAAGATAGATGGCATGGAAGCTGGCATGGAATCTAAGATGGATGACATGGAAGCTAAGATCGATGAAAAAATGGAAAACATGAAGAATGATCTAAAATCATACATGGAAGGTTTGAAAAAGTTGATACAAGAAATGTTTCCTAATGGTGAAAATATAGTAGAGGAAACTCATGATGAGAACAAAATAAATGTTAATCGTGATTTCATAAACTCTAATGTTGGAAGCAAGACCGACCATATTCCAAAAATGGATATGAGGAAATTTGATGGAAAGGATCCTGTAACATGGATACTACAGATGGAGCAATATTTTGATCTCAATAATGTGAAAAACACACAAAAGGTACGCATCGCAACTTTACATTTAGAACAAAATACATTTGTATGGTATCGATGGCTTTGTTCCCGTAAAAAAATTGTCACTTGGTCAATTTTTACGGAGGAAATGATAGCACATTATGAGGATACAAAGAACAACACCTTCTTTAGCCAATTGATAAATCTCAAAAAAAAGTGTTCAGTGGAGGAGCACATTGAGGACTTCCAAAAATTTAATATAAGGGTAACTGATACTCCATAGGAACACATGATTGATCTCTTCATAGGTACTTTAAAGGATAAAATCCAGCATGAAGTTCGTGTTTTGGAACCTGATTCATTGGAGAAGGCATTTAGGTTGACAAGAAAAATTGAATGTAAAATTATGGCGACAAGGAATCCTACCACTCACTTCTATAAAGAGGGAAGTGTTGCTACTCCTAGATTTCCACAACCTACAAGGTTGACACCACAACAATTCGAAGAAAAAAGAGAAAAAGGGCTTTGCTACAGTTGTGATAGAAAATACACTAAAGGTCATGAATGTGCTGAGAAGAAATTATTTTACATAGATTGTGAAGAGGAAGAAGAAAATGAACAATAATTTTCAAAAGAAGAGGGTATACACCAGGAACCAATCCTAGAAGAGGAAGAAATGAGTCTGACCATATCATGTAATGCATTGGCAGGAATTACCACTCCTCAAGATGTTAAGATAGAAGGACATATCAAGAAGGAAAAGGTAAGAGTGTTGATTGATTCAGGTAGTACCCATAATTTTATTCATTTTAAGGTAGCCAAGGAATTGAATTGTTTCCTATACCCAGCACCAGAATGCCAATTGATGGTTGCAAATGGAGGAACTATAAATTTCTCTAGAAAATGCCATAATATCAAGCTAACCATGGGGGAATATGTATTGAATAGTCCAATGCTTTCGATTCCTATGGGAGGTGCTGATGTGGTACTAGGAGTACAATGGTTACAATCTTTGGGGACGGTAGCTTTTAATTTTCGAGAAATTTTCTTGAAATTTTTTTCAGAAGGTAAGGAAGTTTAATTACGAGGTATTGCAGGGAATTCAGGAAAGATAATAAGCTCTAATTTCATGACAAAGCTTCTAAAGAAATAACAACGAGGCGTAATTGCATAATTATGCTCACTAGAAGTTCCAACATCAAAATCATCTATTTCTGCAGATCTCCAAAAAGTCTTGGACCATCATTCCAAGGTGTTTGAAACTCCCAAAGGACTCCCACCTATTCGTGATCATGATCATGCTATTCATTTTATTCCCGGAAGTGTTCCTCCAAACATCAGGTCTTATAGATATCCTTATGTCCAAAAGAGCGAAATTGAACGTATGATTGCAGAAATTTTAGAGGTTGGTATAATTCAACCTAGTCAAAGTTCTTTCTTTGCTCATGTAGTATTGGTACACAAGAAGACTGGATCATGGCGCATGTGTCCAAATTAAAGGGAGCTCAATAAGCTCACCATTAAAGATAAATTTCCCATTCCTGTGATTGATGAATTATTGGATGAATTACATGGAGAAATTTATTTTACCAAGTTGGATCTTCGTTCAAGATATCACCAAATTAGAATGAAGACTGAAGATATTCCAAAAAAAAAAATTCAAAATCATGAGGGTCATTATGAATTTTTCGTCATGCGTTTTGGCCTTACCCTTGCACCTTCTACATTTCAAGGATTGATGAATTCCATTTTCAAACCCTTCCTTAGAAAGTTTGTGCTAGTATTTTTTGATGATATACTAATCTACAGCAGGTCTTGGAAGGATCATGTTCAACATTTTGACAGGGTGCTAAAACTATTGCAGGAGAAACAATTGTATGCAAAAACATCCAAATGCTTCTTTGGAGTACAAGAGGTGGAATATCTGGGTCATATTGTATCTCACGAGGGTGTTAAGTTAGACCCTAACAAAATTAAATCCATTAAGGAATGGAAAGTCCCCACAACCATTAAGCAGTTGCAATGATTTCTCGGGTTAACAGGGTATTATCGCAAGTTTCTTAAAAATTATGGGAGAATAGCAGCACCTCTAACAACATTATTGAAGAAATATGCATTTTCATGGACTCCTGAAGCAACTAAGGCCTTTCATTAGGGGAATTTTGAGGTCTAAAATGGGCCTCCTTGGGAAATAATAAAATAATAGCTAAACCAATAAAATAATATTTATGAATTTTCAATTCACTTTTTGCACCACAATCCATGTAACCATAGTTAAATTCAATTCAAAAGTTGTACCAAAATAAAATTAATAAAAAAATTGTATTGATGTGACTATAATAAGAATGAACTTTTCAAGAAAAATTCATTGTCATTGAACAACTAATGCATTTGTCCTTTGTACTTAAATAACTTAAAATAAATGTTTGGAAGGACAAATGCATATAATATGTTCGTAATTTTTTAAAAGAAATGGCAACCTTACCTAATGGGAAGACACTTCAAGGTAAAAAATTATCATGATAGTCTTAAAAACTTTTTGGAACAAAGACTATGTTCAGAAGACCGGAAAAAATGGGTCACAAAGATGTTGGGTTATGAATTTGAAATAATCTACAGAAAAGGGAAGCTAAATGTTGTTGCAGATGCACTCGCAAGAAAGAATGAAGAGGTGGAAGCATTTCTTTGTGCCATTTCTTTTATCCAACCAGATTGGATAACCGAAGCAAGGGATGAATGGAAGAAGGACGAAGAAGTGTGGACACTCATTCAAAAGTTGTAGCAAGATCCTAGTACATCTGATACATTTAGTTTGAAAAATGATTCCTTATGGTAAAAATATCACTTATATATTTGTAAGAATTCCCAAATAAAACAAAAGATTCTTTTGGAATTGCACACTTCTCCTTTAGGAGGACACTCGGGATTTTTAAAAAGTTACCACAGGGTGAAGAAAGAATTTTTTTGGGATGGCCTTAAATCTGATATTCAAAATTTTGTGGCGGAATGTTTGGTTTTCAAGTAGAATAAAGTTGAGACAATTAAGACCCCATGTCTTCTAAAACCTTTATCCATTCCAAGCCAACGTTGGGAGGATATTTCAATGGATTTTATCACAGGTTTACCTAAGTCTGAAGGAAAGAGTGTCATCATGGTGGTAGTTGATAGACTTACCAAGTATGCACACTTTTGTGAATTATCTCATCCATTTAAAGCTAGTATAGTTGCTACTACATTTATGGAAACAATTCAAAAGCTACATGGAAACCCAAAGGTTATTGTGAGTGACAAAGATCTCATTTTTACTGGAAATTTTTGGATGGAGTTATTTTCTTCTTTGGGTACTCAATTAGCTCATATATCATCTTATCATCCTTAATACGATGGTCAAACTGAGATAGTAAATAAATGTTTGGAAGGATATCTTCTTCTTTTTTGTATCTGATAAACAAACACAATGGGTCAAGTGGTTACCTCTCGCTGAATGGTGGTATAACACTTCCTTCCATACTGCAGCAAAAATGACCCCATTTATAGCACTTTATGGATATCATCCACCGTCCATCACATCATATTTAAGAGAAAATTCGAAGGTTCAAGTAGCAGAAGATCACATCGTGCATCAACAAGAAGTTCTCCAACTCTTAAAGGATAACCCGAATTTGGCACAAAATCGAATGAAACATGCAGATCAACATCACAGCGAGAGAATTTTTGATGTATGAGACTAGGTATCTTTACGGCTACAACCATACAAACAAATCTCCCTCAAGCAAGCTAAGAAGGATAATAAATTATCGCCAAAGTACTATGGTCCTCACAAGGTGTTGCAAAAAATTGGTACTATGGCATACAAATTGGAGCTTCTTGCTTCTTCACAAGTGCATCCAATTTTCCATGTTTCATGCTTAAAGAAGGTTATAAGTGAAAATCTTCCAGTTCAAACAATATTTCCTGAACTTGATGAGGAAGGAAAAATCATATTGGAACCTGAAGCGGTCACGGAAAAAAGAACTCGACAGCTACAAAATCGATCAATTTTAGAGTATCTCATCAAGTGGAAGAACTTACCCAATGAAGATTCTACATGGGAGGATGATAATTTTATACAGAAGCACCCAGAGCTACTCAAGCGTTGAGGACAACACTTTTTGAAGGAGAGGGGAATGTTAGGTCCCTATATTACTAGTATAGTCCCTTATTATTGTTAGTGTAACCCCCTTATTGTTATTATTGTACCCCTGTAACCCCCATATTGTTATTATTGTGCCCTTAACTTATTATTGTTAGGTCGGCTAGGATTACATTGTGGCCCCATGGACTCCTATATATAGAAAGGTGGTTTTGTAATTTGTATCATCCAAGAATTGTTCATTCATGTATTGTATTGGAGGTTTCCCCCTCGAAGTGGCTTATTTCTAAGGCGTTGATATCTCTTTTCTTCTATTTTTGGAGCTGGTTCCACAACATATCTATTATCAATTCTTTGAGTCTGTGTAACATAAATAGAGACTTCATTGTATTTAATTACAGAGAGGTCACTTCACAATACACATGAAAAAAGGACATGTTACAATACACATAAGTACTCACTGGATATTCTAATAAACATTTATGGGTTAATTGTACATAATAAAACTTTGACCTCTTGTCTAATATGACATGTACAACTACCTACACATCAAATCATGTCTCCAAGACAAAATTCTACATGTAATTTAGGACCAGTTCTAATATCTACATCAATTTTGTAACATCAGAACTTCATTAGAAAACCACAATAGGTACATACCAATGTGTAAAGATAAATTTTCCTCCCAACCATGAGCTTCTCCTCAGCTCTCCCCTGAGCAGAGACCAATATTCCCCAGTGTATACAACCCCTTTGTCACACTCGTGATGGATCTTTTAAACCTTCTTTCCCTCAACCTGTTTCCATCATGGCATCTCGTTATTATGGGATGTTGTTTCCCATAGCCTAGGCTTTTATTTTGTATTTTCCACAAAATATTTCCTTAAAATTTGCTTTTCCTTAGCACAAATTTTCTTACCTCTTCTCAATAACTTTATGCTTTACTGAGGATTTTATTAGATATTTTTCTCCCATATAATAAAATTATTTATTTAATTTTCTCCAAAGATTTTCTGGAGAGTTTTGGGAAAGTTTTGAATTCTAGTCCATCCTCATGGATAAGAATTTCCTGGTCTCCATTACTCTGTCTTAACCACATTAACATTTAATTCATAATTATTAATTAATTTAAAAATAAATATGTTCATACATAATTGTTCCATAGGTCCACCTGGGCCTTGGGTTTATTTACACAACATAAAAGTTGTAAATCGGGGGTATTACAGTTCCCAAGCGGACCCATGAACTAGCGCAAGGCCGCATCCTTGAGGGTGGATGGGAATAGATTCATATTTTGGTCATTTGAGGCATAGTCATAAGTCTGGCAGATAATAGAAAATTCAAACATAAAGGTGTCAGGATCCTCAAAGGTAAGTCCATGGAAATGTGGAAGGGCTAAGGTACTGATGTTCTTCATCCTAGTTTCCCCATTGGTTTCTCTAATGGGAAAGACTCCTTGGGTCTCAGTCCCAGCCATGTCTTGGATTGGTGAAGTAGGTTCCTTAGGTGAAGCAATTTCTCCTTCTTCTTCTCCAATAGGTTCTTCAAAGTGTTCAAGAGACTTACCTATGGTGTGTCCAACCTCACAGTCACTGAAGAAGAGTGAAGGGTGACTGTGTGGGGATGTGGGGGCTCTCGGTAAAAAAATTCCTTGGTTATCCCTACTCCTACAAGGCATGAAATTCAAGTAGTTTTTTTTTTCTTTGGAACTGCATGTAAAATAAAAGCAGAAAAGAGTGCTAAAACATAATAAAAACATCTACTTAGACACCTCCCCGACAATGATGCCAAAAAGTGGTGAGCCCTGGTATTGTACCAAGAGTGTTGCAACTCCCAAAGGCTACTCTACTTTACTTTATCAACTCGGGGTTCATACAAACTTGGAGGTGGCAGTGCTATATACACAGAAAATGCATTCTACCCATGCCATCTTCTTCTGAGTCCTATGAAGGGGTTCTATTGCTATGGTTACTGAGTGAATTTTGTCACACTTCTTAATTATATCTAGAACTAGAAATGACTTAAAACCATTACTTTATCAAAATCAAAGGACTATTCTAAAGAAATAATATACATCTAGCTATTTTGCAATGAAGGAAATCTACAATTTAGGCTATTGCAAGAAATAGAAGTAAACTAGGAAATGTTCATGAAGAAAATTGCTGAATTGAAATTGCAGAAAGGAAGACTAATCTACTCACTCATTATTGGGCCAAATGGCTAAGTAAAATATAACTATTTTATGCTTAACCTCTATGCTCTAAAAATGCATCTAGTCATGAGCTAACTATGCTTGTAAATACTATGTTGTGCAGCAAAAAAAAGAGGCACTAAGGTGGCTTAAGAAAGTCCTGGACTCATGGATTCAGAGTTGAAGTTGTCTTGGATGTTGTGGTAGTTTTAGGTTAGGTGGAGGATAGTTTCTGGGTTGACGGAGAGGCTTACTGGCACTGCTACATGATCTTCTACAGGTTTCCTGTAGTGCTATAGGATGTCTTGTGAATGCTACAAGAAACAGGTCGAGCGTTTTTTGAGGCCAAAATTGATGAGGAAATGGGTAGGGAAGGTGAAATGAAGGTGTATTTAGGTGGATCGAAGGTTTCTAACCCCTTGGCCAAGATCAA
The DNA here is from genome assembly GCA_034641835.2 of Pinus albicaulis. Lineage (NCBI taxonomy): Eukaryota > Viridiplantae > Streptophyta > Pinopsida > Pinales > Pinaceae > Pinus > Pinus albicaulis. Next base: position 538,785,628 of record CM076583.1, on the reverse strand, counting down.
AACTTCTCTCAAAGCTCATCTTGAACTTATAGGGTTTCTCTTGGTGTGGTGGTGAAAATCTCAAAAAAAGGACTGAGGGAGATTTTATTGAAAGAATATTGGTGGAAGGTGAGAAATGGAGTTAGGGATGTTAGTGGAGTCCTCCTTTGCTGCTCTACTCAAACCTGCAATCAAACCACTTATTCATGAAATAAACATTGATAAATTTATTATGAAGAAGATGGAAAAGATGAGTTGAATTTTATAAGAAAACCTACTTATGCATTCAATGATCCAGGTGGAATAATCAGGTACAGGTACAAGTGGCCTGAGTAAAAGGCTCAAAAATCAAAGTGTTCGGATTGTTATCGAACCAAGTTCATGTTGTAGATCTCGTCTTTCTGATTCCAACGGTGCAGACGACACTCGATTTCGAGTCCGTATGAGGAAGTTATAAGCGGTCAAAGTTTGAGGTTGACTTGGTGACTGGACAGCCTTAAGGAAGGCGCAAATTCGAATTTTTCTGGCCAGCGGATTCCGGCAAGCTCAGGCCAGATTTCGGGAAAAATTGTTGCCTGGTTAAAATGACTCCTACAGTCAAAATCAGATTTTTCAAAAATGCACAATTTGTTTTAACAAAACAAAAATGATTTAAAAAAAAGGGTGACGGGTGGTCAAACCCCGTCGAACCCCTCTCCACATATACGTGGCACCATATTATGAGCTGACAGGAATCGAACCTGCCCAGCTGCAAGGGCCGGCCCGCTCCACGGGCGGCCCAACCAACGGCCACAATCCAAATATATATATATGGCAAATATGTTTTAAAACAACTCAACAAACAACGTTCCAACGGAACCCGACAACCATATATATGTAATATATATATATATATAATGGTTATATGTTAAAAAATGTAACGTATGTGATATATGTTCAACCATATCAAGGTTAATGCGTGTGCGGAGTTGGTGGGGCGGGCTGCCCAAGGCGGGTCCGAATCCCGTTTAAATTATATTCGTTGGGTTCAAAAACAAAAGTATGCCAAGTATGGAGGGACGGGACTTGATCCCCCGGCCTCTCCTTAACAAATTACTAAATTTTACCAATGCGCCAAACGGTTGCTTTGTAAAATCTTCCCGTGATACTCTTATTTGCTACATGTCAGCTATGGTCATACTGATAGGAGTCTTTCTTTATGTATGAGAGTTCTACAGTGGAATATCTCTTAAAGAAGTCAAGCCACTCCTGCGTGAGGGCGATTTTTCCTTGTATGTCATAGGAAAGCACATCCATGTACATCTTCTTCATACAACACATAATGCAGTGGCCTACACCATCTTGACACTGAGGCCCGGAGATGTAGTCCCTCCTGGACGAACTCCGTCATCAAACGTCGTGTTCTTATGATTGCTGATCTTGTTCATTTATGTTCCTCTTATTTACAGCTACAATTGTTCATTTTAGTTCTTTAACGTCTTAATTAAATGCAATTCTATTTATCAGCTGAAGTAAAAGGTCTTGGTTAAGGGTATTAAGATTTTACCCTGGATCAAGTGGTATCAGAGCAGGTATTCTTGCTGGTTGGATTGCAGGCGTGAACATTGAACGTTTTCTGATTTGAGCCATGGAGAGTGTCAAGGACATGTATGAAACCATGCTCAGGGTGTCCTAGAAAGCGGACATGCTGTATGAGGCTTACGAAAAACAAGCAGCAGAGAACGAAGAATTGAAGACCCTCCTACACAAAGAGGAGGACAAACAACAGTTGCAGCTTCAGTTGCAAGCCACAACAGAAGCGTGGGAAGATTGGAAGCGCAACAATGAAATTCTGCAAGAAGATCATGTTGCCTTGATGGCGTTCATACATGAAGAGAAGGAGGAGAAGCAGCAATTGCAGCTTCAGTTGCAAGCCATGACAGAGGCGTGGGAAGAATTGAAACGCAACAATGAAACTCTTCAGAGAGATCATGATGCCTTAAAAGCATTCCTACAGAAAGAGAAGGAGGAGATGCAGCAGTTGCAGCTTCAGATACAAGCCGTGTCTAAGGTAATGACAGAAGTGAAGCACGATGAAGGCTTACAACAGCTTTCTTCATTTGTTTTGCAATCAACACCTAAGGTGAATAATGTTGATTTTTCTCCAGTTTATTCACATGATATAATTTCAGTTGGAAGTGTGGAGATACCCATCACAGGTACCGGCATGAGGCTCCTCACTAAAATGGGGTACAGAGGAGGAGGACTTGGCATTCGTGGCCAAGGCATAACCGAACCTTTGGAGGTTGTGCAACGACCTAGTTATGCAGGTTTGGGGTACACCGGCGAAGGATGTTCGAAGGACATCAAGGGAAAACAGATAATGATGAACTCTCCAAGGAAGAGGAATGATAGGGACACTTCGCCATCGTTCCACGGTAGTGCACGTTGCAGTGAAGGAACCGAGGCAAGCTCCCATCATCATGATGGCACCAGAGACCACCACAGAAGGTATACTAAGTCTCATTATTCTAGAGTGCATTTTGATTACAAGAATGTCGATAACCATGGTCGTAAAATATGGCATCGTAAAACTTGTTATTTTTGTGATTTAAATAACCATGTGATTTTTTAGTGTTGGAAGAGGATGGAAGCGCAAAGAAGGAAGAGGCACAAAAAGCCTTCTCCCCAACAGGAAAAGAAATCAGTTAAGAAAGTTTGGAGGAAAAATAACTTTTGCACCCATTGCGACCGGACTGGCCACCAAAGAGCCACATGCTGGAAACTTCATCTAGAGCAACGCCGTAAAGCCAAAGAGCCCGTGCATCTTCAATTATTCAATTCAATTATTCTTTCATGAATCTTAATATATTGTTCATTAGTGGTTTGTTGAAGGTTGCAACAAGAAACAATGAAATTGGCATCCGGAAGCAACATCCTTGATCCTAGTGAAAATTAAGCACCTACACTAGGTGGGGCCCACACAGGCTATTTTTAGGTGGAGGTATATTTACAGGTAAATGAGAAAATTCTATTTCTAGATTATTTCTATTTATAGATGTTGAGAAAATTCTATTTATAGATGATGTTCTATTTATAGATGTATGTGCGAGTTCTATTTATAGATTGCATGTCTAAAAATAAAATGCATGTCGATTATTATTATCCCTTAATAATAGTTGGACAATAAATATTAATCTATTCTCATGGATCACTTGGAATCAGTTAACTAACGTGTCAAACCAGTTAGCTGAAGTAATTTCGAGTTCTAAGGTTGGTTGGTGGGACATGCAAGTGGACTTAGTTGTAACTGAGTGATTTGAAGTTGTAAAAGAGTTGGATGTGTAGTTATGTGAGTTGTAACGTAGTTTAACTCAGTTAAGTGAGTTAAACTTAGTTGTGCTAGTTGTAACTAGTTGTAACTAAAGATACACTAGTGAGAGATCAGTGAATTAAATATTAAATTAATTCACATAGAGTGATCTCACATGAAACTGAAGATTTACTATTGTTAACTACATGCATGTCTGATCCAGTGGAGACCCAGTTGAGAGATAGGTGAAAGGGACAGTTTGACTATCTGTTGTGACATTAGTGGGTGAACTCATGAAACCACACACACATTGGAGATGCATATGAGTATTTCACAGTCAAGGCAGGCTAGAATTAATTCATTCAGAGGTTCTTGACCATTAGGGATTGCACAGTGGAGGCAGGCTATCAGGAGGCAGTAAATTGGTGCATGTGTGAGCCAATTTTTGTATGACAGTTTAAGACGATTGTATATTGTATTGAGAGATCTTGGATTAGATTTTTGTACGAGATTATTTCATGATCCATGATATATACATAATATATGATAGTGGGGTTTTTATCTTTGTGCTTTCCCGATAAAAACATCTGTGTTATGTATGATTTCTCTTTCTTCATGTGTTTTCAATTGGTGATTAAATTTCCGTAAAGATTTAAGTAGAAGGATTTTGTATTTAACATTGGCATATAATTGTTAGATCAGGAGAATCCATGAAATACATAATTGTATTAAAATTTATACATGGTATCAGAGCAAAGAAGATTTCAGTTTTGAAGCAGTAGCTGAGTTTGTTGGTGGAAACAAATTGAATTTGCTGCAAGAATTTCTTGGTGTGATAGTTGAGTAAACATTGAAATGGATTTCAATGGTTTGTGGCTAGAGTATGCACTAAAGGGAAACTCAAACTACATTGCATGGAATGACAGGATGGAGGCGGTGATTGAAGATAGCTGCTTGAAGGAATTCATCGATAGTGATGTTCCTAAGCCCACTTCGATGGATGCTACATTACTTGATGCATGGCAAAATAAAGTAGCAAGGGCGAGGAGGATTATGCTGGAAGGTGTACGAGACCACATTGTCTCAAGCCTTCATGGGAAATCCACTCCATATGCTATGTGGAAGGCTTTGACAGATCTTTTCCAAAGCAGCAACGACCATAGGAAATTGGTGCTGAAGGATAAACTCAGAAAGATCAAGATGGAAAGGAATGACACTATTCTGGTATGCTTAACAAAGTTTTTCCAATGCAAGGATGAGATTGGGAGTGTAGGAGTAAGTGTTGCTAGTGATGATTTGGTGAGCTTGGCTCTCCTGGGACTTCCTAATATTTGGCACAGTTATGAAGACTCTGTCAACGGACAGGAAAAACTGTTGGATTGGGAATGACTGTGGTTGGATCTAGTGTAGGAGGAGTTCAGGAAGAACATCAGAGATGGCTCTTCATCAAAGCATGATGATGAAGAGGATTTTTCTTTGGATTCCAAGGTGAAGAAGGGGAAGGGGAATAAATTCCATTCTAAATTTGAGGCTGGTGAAGATGGCAAGGAGCACAACATGCCCAAAGTGAAGTGTTTTCACTGTCATGAGTATGGACATATTGCCACAAATTTTCCACATAAGAAGAAGAACAATATGGTTGTTGGAGCTGCAGTTGGTGAGGCTCTTGCCTCGTAATTTGAGCTTGAATTCTCATTGGTCGCATGCATGGTTTCAAGTGCATTAGGATCGGGGTGGTACTTGGATAGTGGTGCTTCCTTTCACATGACGAGAGATAAGAAAATTTTCAGTGACTTGGTGGAGAAAGATATCTAGATGCATATTGAGTTGGGTGACAATGGACGATACAGTGTGGTTGGCATTAGTACCATTACCTTTCAGAGGGAATCAGGTAAACTCTTTCATTTAAAATATGTTATGCATGTTCCAGGTTTGAAGAAAAAATTAGTCTCATTCGCAATGTTAGAGGATAGAGGCTATAATTCTGTCTTTAGTGAAGGAAAAGTTTTCTTGCGACACAAAGCAATAGGGCAAGCCAAGAAGGTTGGGGTTTGACTTAAGAATCTCTATAAACTTGATGTATATGGGTTTTCTACTGAGCTTCCTATTGTTGGGAAGTGTGAGAAAGTCATGCAATTGACGGTTGAGAGGGAGAAGGATTTGCATGCAGGTAAGAGTGAACCTCGGGATGTGGAGCAACCACTAGATGAAGATCATGGAGTGGGAGAAACCACTCATGTAGAGGAATTTTGTGCCAGATGGGCAGAGGGAGTGCATGCAACTATACCACCAGGTGAGAGGTGGGGTAACATGCATGAATAATCCCAAGAAGAAATTTCTGGGCATGATTCATTGAGATGGTGTAGATATCATGAATCGAACCTGACTATGAGGATCCCACAGAGTAGCAGTAGCAAGATCAATTGGATTGATGCAGTCAGATGTCATGAGGACATGAAATCAAAGTGACAGTGTCGAATATTGGAGCATGGATCAAAGTTGACAGCAAGTGTAGAGTGCATGGATGCAGAGGTCAACAACGCAGTGGATCTAGAAGACATGTGCAGTTGGTACTAGCAGAAGTCAAAATACTTTGATGATAGATGCATTATATTGATTCAGTTGTTTGGAGGCTATTAAGTTTCGAAAGTGTTGCATGTGCGAGAAACACTAGAGAAGTGTTGCATACAAGAGTTGTAGGGCACATGCATGGAGTTGCATCACGCATGCATGGAGTTGCATGTTGCATGCAAGGACATTCCTTTCTTGTTGAGAGGAAGTGTTGAAGGTTGCAACAAGAAATAGTGAAATTGGCATCCGAAAACAACATCCTTGATCCTAGTGAAAATTAAGCACCTACACTAGGTGGGACCCACATAGGCTATTTTTAGGTGGAGGTTTACTTATAAATGCATGAGAAAATTCTATTTATATATTTTGAGCAAATTTTATTTATAGATTATGTTCTATTTATAGATGTATGTGCGAGTTCTATTTATAGATCGCATGTCTAAAAATAGAATGCATGTCGATTATTATTATCCCTTAATAATAGTTGGACAATAAATATTAATCTATTCTCATGGAGCACTTGGAATCAATTAACTGAAGTGGAAAACCAACTAGTTGAAGGAATTTTCAAGTTCTAAGGTTGGTTGGTGGGACATGCAAGCGAACTTAGTTGTAACTGAGTGATTCAAAGTTGTAACAGAGTTGGATGTGTAGTTATGTGAGTTGTAAAGTAGTTTAACTCAATTAAGTGAGTTAAACTCAGTTGTGCTAGTTGTAACTAAAGATATACTAGTGAGAGATTAGTGAATTAAATATTAAATTAATTCACATGGAGTGATCTCACATGCAACTAAATATTTACTACTATTAACTACATGCATGTCGGAACCAATGGAGACCCAGTTGAGAGATAGGTGAAAGGGACAGTTTGACTATCTGTTGTGACATTAGTGGGTGCACACATGCAACCGCACACACATTGGAGATGCCTATGATTATTGCGTAGTCAAGGCAGACTATAATTAATTCATTTAGAGGTTCTTGACCATCAAGGGTTGAACAATGGAAGCAGGCTATCAGGAGGCAGTAAATTGGTGCATGTGTGAGCCAATTTTTGTATGACAGTGTGAGACGATTATATATTGTATTGAGAGCTCTTGGATTAGAGTTTTGTATGATATTGTTTCATTATCCATGATATATACATAGTATATGAAGGTGGGGTTTTTAGCTTTATGCTTTCCCGGTAAAAACATCTGTGTTATGTGTGATTGATCTTTCTTCATGTGTTTGCAATTGGCGAGTAAATTTCCGCAAATATTTAAGTAGAAGGATTCTATATTTAACAGTGGCATATAATTGTTAGATCAGGAGAATCCAGGCAATACATAATTGTATTAAAATTTCTACATGGTTTTTGGTTTCTAATTCATGAAGTAGTTTTGTAGAGAAGGACAAACAAGTTCTCCTAAGTTAGGAGCTTCTTCTGCTACTTATTACATAATTGAATTAGAAATTATTTAGTTAAGATTTATATTTGTAATATGCATTTCCTTTATTATTAATAATTTAGCTTCTAAACTTGACTATATTTGAAATCCATATATGTTGGAGATGCTTCTAAGTTATACAAGCCTGGATTGATAATAAAATACCTGTGTTAGTTTACTCAATAAACAACCCAACATTTTTGGCACCGTTTTCAGGGAAGCATATTTCGAAGTGGTCAATTAGGAAGATAAAAAAAAAGTAAAAAAAAATACATAAAAAACAACAAAAACATAGTTTTTCTTTTAAGTTATGTTTCTTTATGCCTAGGGATAAAGATAAGAAGGGTAGATTCGTTAAAAAAAACCCCCCAACAATTCATCCATCCACAGGACTAACAACACCAGTTGCTAGAAAACTTACTTTAGAGGAGTTAGAGGAAAAACAAAGATCAGGACAAAGATTAACTCTAGTTGAAAGACAGATATTGTTAGCCTTGGAAGTAAAAAGAAAGTAATCACCAAAATAAACTCCTTCCTTAGGAAAACAAAAGGAAACAAGAAAACCAGTTGTTGAACAATTAGAGAAACTTGTCCTTGAACAAATTAATATAGTTGAGGAAACTCCAGATCAACCTCATATTGAAACATTACATATATCTTAATAGGAAATGGCTGAAGAAGGAGAGGGATTTAATATGCCACTTATGACTCTTGAACATAAAATTGAATATAAGAGACGACAAAGGGAATGGAAAATGAAAAGAGATGAATAAAGGAGATTGGAGGAAAAAAGAAAGAGAGAGGAAGACAGAAGAATAGAAGCACTCAGAAGGATAGAGGAAGAATAAAAAAGAGAAAATGAAAGAAAAAGACTACATGATAATGAACAAGAAAATAATAATGATCAGGAAGCTACTTTTGGCTTTTCAATATTAGATACCAGAGCAATATTAGGAGAATAAGTGAAAATGAAAAACATTCCACCTTCTGTATTTCCTAACCTTTATGGAATGTCAACAGAATATCCTAATTCATTTATGTTCAAGTTTGATATCATATGTAGAAATTATGGATACATGGATGATACACAAAAGCTTCATCTCTTTCCTGGTACTTTGAAAGCAACATTATTAAAATGGTTTATGGGTTTAGGAGAACATACAATAGCTTCTTCAGATGATATGAAGAAGTTTTTTCTTAAAAATTATCAAGATTATTGCAGGGATGGAGACTCAAAAGAAGACATTTTTAGAATGACACAAAAATAAGATGAAAGTTTGGAGGAGTATTTAGAAATATTTCTTTACAATTTTCAAAAATCCAAACAACATTCTCTAAATCCCGATACCATCCACACAATATTTCTTAAGGGTATCAGAGATGAATATTTAAATATCCTTAATGTGATGGGAAAAGGAGATATCTCCAATCTACCATTTGATGAAATTGTTGAACTTTGTCAGAAATACTCTAGGGGAAGAGAAAAAAGTGGAAAGAGAGATATTACATCAAGAGCTTCCAAATCTGCAGCAAGTGCAGTAACAAGAGCAGAAATAGGAAGTGTACTAGAAAATTTCAAAACGGATCTCTTAAGAACTTTGGGAACACAATTAGATGTTTTAAAAGCTAAGAAGAGGAATGAAGATCAAGATGAAATCTTAGCAATATTTTGTCCAAAGTGTAGTAAAAAACATCCACTTAGGGAATGTCCTTGGCAAGGTATACAAGTGTGTGGACTTTGCACAGAGAATCATGTAACTAAAAACTATCCTAAATTAATAGAGTCTCAAATGGAAGAAGTGCAAGGGGTAGATTCTCTCTACTATATGGCACAAAGGAGACCTTGGCAACCAAGAATGCCTCAACAATTCCCTCAACAAAACCACTAGAATCAACTGAAAAATTGTCTTAAATTGAAAGAGTTGCAAATGGAAGAAGTGAAAGGGGTATATTCTCTCTACTATATGGCACCAAGGAGACCTTTGCAACCAAGGATGCCTAAAAAAAAACCCCAAAATTTTCAATATCCTCCTCATAATTCATGGAACACTCCAATGCCATTGCAGGCTTGGCCTCCACAACAATATCAAAACCAACCTACACAAGGTTGGAGGGGATATGGTTATGGAAACCAGCCACCTCAGCAAATATACCCTCAAAAATATGTATATAAAAAACCATACCCTCAATACCAACAATTCCAACAACATCAACCAATGCCATTTCCAACCCAAAATCATGCACCAATGCTAACTCAACCTCAGCGACTTCAACTGCCTTCTAACCAACCACCTCCTAGAAAAACACAATTTATAGCTCAGTCAGTAGCTAATCTAAGTAACAAGTGGATAAACCAGCATGCAATGTGGAAGAGGCAACATACTATCCTACATATTCCATTATTCCCATACAATATGTCCAGTTAAGGTCTGGGAAGGTGTTACATAAATATTCTCCTCCAATAATAGAAGAACAAACTAAACAAGGAGAACAGAGGCAATAATATCAACCAGAACAACAAATTCAGAAGGGTAAATCTATTATGACTCAGACTCCACCGTATCTAGAGAGGTTAGTACAACATAAAATCCCAATATCTCTGCCTGAATTTGATATTCTACATGAATTAAAAAATACGTATGTCAAAATACCTTTGTTGTAGGAAATAAAAGATATTCCAATATATGAAAAAAATAAATGAGTTGTGCATCAAGAAATTTGGCAGAAGGAAAAGAGATCCACCCACAATATAGGTCATTGGAAGTTTAGCTAGTCTCATGTCTACAAATACAACCATTGAAAAATATGTTGATCTAGGGATCCCTATGGTTACCATTTCGATAAACAATTTTTCGGTACCAAACAGTTTAATAGACTTGGGAGTAGCTATAAATATATACAACATTCTTGCTGATGGGGCAGTGTTAACAATACCTTTGTCTTATAGATCATAGGGGTATCACCGTATAATTCCTCATTTTCAATAGCTCTAAATTTAGGAGACCATCCATTAATTTTAGGCAGACCATGGTTAGCCACTACAGATGCCTTCATTAGATGCAGGTCAGGAAGTATGATTATTGCACATGAAGATGAAAGAAAACATGTTACATTGTATCCTCCAACACAATATCCTTCTTTATTATCTGATTGATGGAGAAGAACAACAAGAACTTCAATCTATTCTTAGTATTAATAAAGTTTATAATTTTAGAGAAGAGGAAGAAAATGAGGATTTATAAGATCTTTTCATGTCAGAACCAAATATTTTGGAGCAGTTTAGAATAACACAATATGAAGCTACAAGTCACCTTTTAAATCATTGTTTTCAGGAAAATTTTACAATTCAATCACTGCAAAATTCATTTGAAAGTATTTTTCTTGTTAACTTAATTACCAATTCAAAGAGTAAAATCATCGAAATCAGTCCCGGAAGAAATTTGAATATTGGTAATAACTTACAATCATCACAAGAACAAGAGGTAATAGCACTGTTACAAAAATACTCAAAATATTTTGCCTGGGATTACACAGACATGCATGAGATTCATCCAAATACATGTATCTGCCATATTTATATATATGCTCAAATCAAACCTGTAAGACAAACGCAAATAAGGATGAATCCTATGATGAAGGAAACAATGAAAGAAGAATTACAAAAATTGTTACAAGTCGGATTTATTTTTCCTATTTCTAATAGGAAATGGGTTTCACCCTTAGTTGTGGTGCCTAAGAAAAATGGAAAGTGGAGAATTTGTGTAGAGTACAGAGAGCTCAATAAGGCCACATTTAAAGATCATTTCCATTTACCATTTATTGATCAAGTACTATATTCATTACCTGGGAAGAAATTCTTTTCATTTCTTGATGGATTTAGTTGATACAATCAGATAAAGATAGCATTGGAAGGTCAAGATAAAACAAAATTTACTTGTCCATAGGGAACATATGCATATAATGTTTTTCCCTTTGGTTTATGTAATGCACCTCCTACTTTTCAAAGAGAAGTCCTTGCAATATTTGTTGATCTGATCCATGAGTGTGTAGAGCTCTACATGGATGATTTCACTGTGTATGATGGAACATTTGATGATTGTTTAAAAAATCTTGAAAAAGTTTTGAAAATATGCATAGAGAAAAATCTATCACTCAGTAATGAAAAATCCTTTATGATGTTAACTGAGGGAATATTGTTGGGACACCATATTTCTTATTCAGGAATTAAGGTGGACCCAACAAAAATACAAGTCATTGTGAATTTAATACCACCAACAACACAAAAGGAAGTAAAAATTTTCTTGGGTTATGCAGGCTACTATAGTAGATTTATTGAAAATTTAAGTAAAATAGCTTTGCCTTTATTCAAGTTACTTGCAAAATATATGGAATTCCAATGGACAAATGATTGTCAAAATGCATTTGAGAAACTAAAAGAAAAATTGTTAGTTTCACCCATTCTTCAAAGGCCTAATTGGTCATTTCCATTTCATATATCAACTGATGCATCTGACACTGCTATAGGAGCATCACTTGGACAAAAAGAGAATTAGTTTAATTATGCCATATACTTCATAAGAAAAAACTTAACACTGGTAGAACTGAACTATAATGTTATAGAGAAAGAAATTTTAATTGTAGTACATGCAATTAATAAATTTAGACATTACATAACGGTTTATCAAGTATTCATCCACATGGATCATTCAACCATAAGATATTTAATGAAAAAAGCAATTACAAATGGCAGAATTACTAGATGGTTGTTATTGATGCAAGAATTTAACAGCACTGTACAAGATCGACCAGGTAAGGATAATCAAGTAGAAGACTTTCTATCAAGACTTCATTCACTTGGTGATCCAAATATAGTTTCAGATAATTTCCTAGATGAACATATATTTTCTATAACTGTCAAAACTCCATGCTTTGCAGATATAGCCAACTATTTATCATCTGGAATCCTACCATCCCATTACACAAATAAATAGAAAAGAAAATAATTAGATAAAGTGCTAGATATAGTTGGGTCAATGGTGACCTCATTTATACTAGTTCTGATATGATAATAATAAAATGTGTTAGAGAAGACGAGATTATAGATATTTTGAAAGCATGCCATGACGAGCCATGTGGTGGTCATTTTGCAGACAAGCAAATGGCATACAAAGTGCTCAAACTTGGCTACTATTGTCCAAAAATCTTCAAAGACTCCAAGGCCTATGCAAAGAGATGTGACAGTTGCCAAAGAATTGGAATACTAGTGGCATCAGATGAAATGCCATTAAATCCACAAGTACTCATAGAACCATTAGAAATGGGCTCTAAACTTTGTGGGACAAATCAATCTGCCATAAAATGGAAAGAAGTACATCCCAGTATGTACATATTACGTTACTAAGTGGGTGGAGGCAAAGGAAGTGGCACGATCAACAAAAGATACAGTTGTTTATTTTCTATTTGAAGAAATATTTTTAAGGTATGGAGTTTCACGACAGATTGTAATTGACCAAGGCACACAGTTCACATCAAAGTTTCTTCGAGATCTTACATAGAAGTATAAGATCAAATAAATAAAATCAACTCCATACCATCCTCAAGAAAAGAGACAAGTAGAGTCAACAAATAAAGTCCTGGAGAATATCATGACAAAAACTATACAAATGAATAGAAAGGATTGGTCAAAGAAATTGAGAGATGCACTATTGGCATATAGGATAACATGGAAAAACACAACTGGGTTCAATCCATATCAGTTGGTGTATGTAAAAGAAGTCCTGTTACCCATAGAGTTTCAAATACATACATTCTAACTAGCAACAAAGTTGGGAATGGAATTATCTGAGGCACAACAACAACGAGTCATGGAATTAAATCAACTAGATGAGATAAGACAACAAGCAGTAGAGCACACATCTCTTGTGCAAGAAAAAAGAATAAAATTTCATGATTGATTCATCAAGAATACAGTGTTTCAAAAGGGAGACTGGGCACTATTGTTCGACTCCAGGTTTAAATATTTGAAGGCAAAGTTTACAACTCATTGGCTTGGGCCATATGAAATCGAAGAGAGATTTGAAAATGGAGATGTAAAAATAAAAACAATTGATGAAGCATCTATTTCATTTGTAGTTAATGGACATAGGCTTAAAGTCTACAATAAGCCTATAAATAAAGAGAATTTTATGAAAATGATTTCAACAGATACTGATCTGGAACTAATGGAACAATATAGCAATATGCCTCCTTAGTAACTTCAAAAATTATATATATATATATATATATATATATATATATATATATATATATATATATATATATATATATATATTATATATATATATATATAATGATAATAATAATAAAAGAGTTTGGTTGTGAAAATCCAGGTGACTGGCACAATACAAACTCGAATTCATATCGGAAAACCAACTTGTTTGGCCAATATGAATTTTGTTTTTGTTTTATTTTTACTTCAGTATGATTTTTGTAGATTTATCCTCCAAGACATTCAAGACTTGAGAACAAGTCTTAACATCAGCAAGGGAGGAGCTTGTAATAAAACTATGAAAATATTTTTAGCAGCTAAATTGAAGAAGGAACTAGAATTACAAGTACAAAGGGACCTGATACATCATTGGACATACTATGCAGAAGGGACCTGATACATCATTGAAAATATTGTGCAAAAGGGACCTGAGATATCATTAAGAACATTATCCAGAAGGGACTTGTATCATATGACAGAAGGGACTTGAAATAACAAAATTTCAAAAGGTACCTGGACTACATCAATATTCAAGCCTGAAGAACATGTCAGAAGGGACCTGAAACATCAAATACAAACTACAGAAGGGACTTGAACAATATCATCCTGAATCAATAATCGGATGCGAAAACATGAAGCAGAAATAAGTCTCTACATTTCTACATATCCTGGAAGAGCCATCATTAGGATAATAAAGACAATGTCGACCATCATTTTCACGAAGGACATCATTGACATCAAAACAATTTATGGGACTACAAGTACAGCAAGTGAAAAAATTTCTCTTAAAATTTCGATTTTTTTTTAAATATTCTAGAGATCGTTAAGACTAATTTAGTACTTGATATGCATATTTTACCTACATTTCACTACCTATACCTTCATTTCATTATATTCCTATTCATTATTCTACCCACTATATTTTATCCATATCCATTAATCCTACCCATTTAACTATCATTCCATATGCCATATTCCATATACCATATTACATCAACCCTAATTTTCTTAAACATAAGGATCATAAATGAAAGGCTCAATTATCAAACTCTTGTTGGAACTACAAAAAGAAACAAAGTTTAGTGTCATGATACAAATTTAATTTTAAAACATGACCATTCTAGGGTCATTTTTAAAATTAAATTAAACTATACCAAGATCAAAAACCTAAGCTACAAAGTACAAAATGAAAATATCATTTGATAGAATGGCACAATAATATGCATATATGACAAGCTAAGGTATGAAATGATTTATGTGGTGGATAATGAAAATGTGACATAACCTAAGTGAAAATTAAATGAAAAAATATGAAAGGACATGATGCAATGGAATGAAAGAAGATATGATGCATGGGTATGGAAAGAAATGATACATTTTGAAGGGTATGATGCATTTCGATGGGATTGGAAAGCAGCCGAGAACATGGTCAATATATGTCATGAATGAGAGATGAAAGATGGATAACATAATAAGTAAAGCCGAGAACGTGGATGATGGAGGTATACACTGTGGAGAAAGTACACAA
Organism: Pinus albicaulis; assembly: GCA_034641835.2. Lineage (NCBI taxonomy): Eukaryota > Viridiplantae > Streptophyta > Pinopsida > Pinales > Pinaceae > Pinus > Pinus albicaulis. Next base: position 538,770,560 of record CM076583.1, on the reverse strand, counting down.
AGCAGGTCAGAAAGACTAAGCCACGAGGGTATCACAGTCAGAGGTCGGTAAATGAGAAACAGTCAAACAAATTTAAAAACACAGTGATTCAACATTCAAACAAACCTTGTGTAATTAGTAAGAGCCTCCACCATTTTCAAACGACATACCTCTGTAAAATAGTGTTTTATTCACCATCTTAGCCATTACAGGCTTAGTGAGGGAGTTGAATGTCATGAAAACCATCGACACGCATTTGAAATACCTTGTGAAGAACGAATTGGATGGAGAAAAATGTAGGAAGGCTGTGGAAGAAACAATGGAAATCAAGTTGAGAGAAGCAAGAATAAGATATAGCAACAAAAGAACGGAGAGATAATAAGAGTGGAGTTGACTGGGATTTGAGCCAAGAGATCTGGCGGTCGTGTTAATCAAACACACCATCAAAGTGCAGAGATCTCATGGAGCAAGAAGGTAAGAGAAAAAACCCAGATTTTTCTCATTAAGTGAAACAAATATTCAGATAAACAAATCTTGGGATTTTGTGTGAACACAAGTTTAAACTACGAGTTATAAATGGTGCCTCTGCCACCGTTTAAACTTTTCACTACCACATAACTTGTCACAACCACCGTTCACTTAAATCTGCCACCAATAAACATGTATTTTTCATTGATTTAATGAACGAATCCTTGGAAATATTGAGGGAGATTTCTGATTGAAATTGTGTTTTCTAAACACAGGAGCTCAAGTTATCTCAGAGATATCACGAAAATTATCCCTAGATCAGGTAAATTCACAATTTCTTCATGTGTGGTTGTATGTGAAAACACAATTTTCGATTTCAATTTTGATACATACAAAGAGTATAATGTTTCCTATTTTAAACACACAATGGTGTCATTCGTTTCATTCATGAATGGTTTGTATGGGAAAATTTATTTCATTTATGTGCATAGTGATAGGGAAGGAATTTTTGATGAATTTTGGCAAAGACAGAGATTGAATTATGGGTTAAGAAGCAATAAAAACATGGTCAAAATGTTTTTTTTGTATACAGATAGCAATGTTTTATGGATACTGAAAACATAGTGAATCCATTTCATGAGTTATTTAATGAATGTTGACATATATACAGTGAGCCATTCTTTAAAAATTTCTGCACACAGTGAGCCATTCTTTAAAAATTTCTGCACACAGTGAGCTTAGGATATTTCAGATTGAATGCCTGGTGATTTTTTGTTAAGAGAGGAGGAATTTTGTGTCAATTTGAAGAACAAAAAGAAACTATGGCATAAATTTTTTAATTTTTCTACACATTCAACTCAGAAATAAAGAATTATGCATCAGAGACGGAGTAGTTTTTTAAATGTTTTTGATGAAACAAAGGATAGAATAAGAGAAATAGATTAATAAAAACATGTTTATTATGTTTTTATAATCTTTCTATATCAAATTTTTTTGTGTGTAGAAGCAGTGAATTCATGTTTTCCAAGAGAACAGAGGTTGAAGAGGATTGGTTTCATTTCTTTGACAATGGCATCAAAAAGAGGTAAGCCTTACCACCATAATGCATATGTCAACAAAGATCTAGTGCATAAATTTTTATTTTTCAAAATTATTATGATGACAGTGGAAGGACACATGGCAATTGGTTTGCAGAACACATGGCAACAATGATAGAACCAAAAGACTTCCAGATCGAGCATTAGGAAAAAGACACAATAGAAACTTTACAAAGTTGGTCTAATAGGTTTCCTTCAAAATTTTAATGGAAATAATGAGAGCATTACAAGGGAGTTCATAAATAATTACACACCGGAGAAAACTATGGTGGGAAACTAGTCATCCCATTAAATCCAGAGTCAATTTCTTAAGCCTTAGATTTTCCATTATCAGGAGAACAGTATCACAAGGGTTTTCACTTTAAATATAAGGGATGGAATTTCTTTCTAGAGAAAAATAGAAAGGGATAATTTGACAGAACTAAGGGGATTCCAAGGGAATGACTTAATGAGCCTTGGGTAGAGTTAGTGTTGATCATTTAGAAATTATTCACATGTGACAATAGGAATAGTGTAGTAAACCTTTATCATATTATATAGCTTCAGCACATCAAGGGAGATATGAAAATCAATTTTGCATACTTTTTCTCTAAAAAATTGATCAAAATGATAGAAAATGTGAAGAGTGAAACCAAACCCAAAGAGGCACAAATCCACCATAAAGGAATCATTAAAATTATTTTTTAGTATCAGTTGAGAACCAAGAGTGTGATGTGGAGAGAGTTCATAACTCAACATTAGTTTGCAGAACAAACCATAGAAGAAAAATTCAAACCAATTCAGGAAACAAAGAGTATAATGAATTCACCCCTTTATCCAAGAACAAGGTCAAAAAAGCAACAAGATACAATCATGATTGAAAGAGAGGCACCCTTCTTGTCCATTCTCGGGAGAAAAATAAGAAATACTCCAGTAGACATAAGCAGTGAGGAAAAATAACCTGAGGTGCAAATTGTTGAGACATCTCCCATAACAAAACAAGCTGATGAAATTATTGAAAGATTGCAAAAGGAGGTCTATGAAAATACATTAGAAAGAGACTCATATTTTGATAATGATTATATTGAAGCCACTTAATTTGATAAAGACACCAAAGAAGAATAAAAGGAGCAAAGCCTTAGCAAAATCAAAGAATTGACAGATCAATTGGAGGTAAGCAGGATATTGGAGACACATTTGAAGAGAGAAAATAGTACATACAAGAAAAACAATGAAAATTTGATCAAGGAGAATGAGAAACTGAATGAGGAAGTGGGAAAATTGAAAACAAAGAACAATCTTCTTTCCATGCAAGCATTTAGATGGCTCAAAGAGAAAACTCATGGAAGATCAAGTATGAAAAACAGAAAGTCAAGGCTACAATCTACAAAGAGGTACAGTATAAAGGTATAGATTCTATTTTTCAAGAAGCACAACAGGAAGCATTTGGATCAGGTACAGTATCAACATCAGAACTCGGGAGGTCTAAGAGAAAGAGGCAAGCATGAGGACATGCTTATACATCATCATGGGGGAGATGTTGGCCCTCGGTTTTGATCCAATTTTGTTTAAGTAAATACAATTTATTACCATGCTATCCATCCATATACCATCCATTTCACTCTATTTTATCCAATTAAAGCATATCCAGGTATATAAATTAAGTTTTGCAATTTTTAGAAGTTTTTATAAAAAATGAATTTTAAGTGCATTTTTGGACCAGACCAGAAAATTCCTATAATGGATTCATTGATGTCATATTTTTAGGACACTTGGGATCAAGTTGAATACATTTCTAGAAATCTTGGGAACTAATATTGGATGTACACCAATTGGTTCAGTCAAACCAAGCTTAAACATGCCCGGTCAAAGGCGGTCAAACATGACCTATTTTTATGGAAATCCCTATGAAATAGGTCAAATTTAGCATTTTATGGGATTTTCCAGATTTTGAGAGATTAGATGGATGATCTCAACCTGAATAGATAGGATAAGGATAGACATGGTTGTAGGAGACATTTTAGATGAGTTTGTTTCTTATTTCTCTATTTAATCCTAAGACATTGAAGGCATTCATATGTAGAATTTGTATAACTTCACTTTGATATTTCTGAGAATTTGGGAGCTAATTGAAGGATCTGTTCTATTTCCTTTTCTGCTGCTCTATATGGTGAATTATTGACTGATTTTCAATAGCTGAAATTAATCACAGTGTGTGAGGCAAGGGTGGAGGCCCCCCACACCAACGTAAGTGCACTTTCAAGTTGTTTTAGTTTCAATTTCCTGAACTAACTTTGTTTTATGCTTAAATTTGTTAATTAGATATATGATGATGTGTTATGATTGCTGATGAATCTAATTCTAATTTCTATTTTTCATATGAAGGGTCAACCAAGTGTTTAGGTTAAACATTCCTTCTATCTGATCAAGAACTAGAAACTAGAATTCATCTTTCTTTCTTTTAAGTGAGTTTCTGAATTTCTTGTTTTCTAAGAATGGCATTAATGATGAATGAATCTGTAATGAAGGACAACGAGGATATCCTTAGTTAGGATCCTCTCCAATTATTCTTTCATGCATCTTGATCTATTGTTCATTAGTGGTTTTTGGTTTATGATTCATGAAGTAGTTTTATAGAGAAGGACAAACAAGTTCTCCTAAGTTAGGAGCTTGTTCTACTGCTTATTACATAATTGAATTAGAAATTATTTAGTTAAATTTTATATTTGTAATATGAATTTCTTTTATTATTAATAATTCATCTTATAAACTTGACTATAGCTGAAATCCATATATCTTGGAGAAGCTTCTTAGTTCTACAAGCCTGGATTGATAATAAAATACTTGTGTTAGTTTACTCAGTAAATAGCCCAACACCCATCTTTGGAAAATTTTCAAGGTATTCAATTTGGTCATCTTGAATTTCATGATAGATTTGTTGAATGGTGTGAAGAAACTTACCTGGCAAATTCCTCTGTGACCAGGCCACATCTCATCTCTATTTTCTCAATTTAGAGTTAAACATCAATGAATGTGTATCATGGACAAATGATCATGGTTTTCGATTTTATCAATCAATTTACAAAGGTAGAGTTGTAACTTAACTATAAGAGTATTTTCTGGCATGCTTTCATGTCAGCAGACATGACCTTCTTTCTCTTGTGCATGTTTTACAGGTAATCATATTTGTTTTTGCAAATATGTTACATTGTTTATGATTGTTGATATTTATTTCTTTATAGGTCGGGAACGACTATGGTGGTTGTACTAGAAGCTTGATTTCACATGAATCGATCTCCTCCCTGGTTAAATTAGGGTTTTAGGCTTAGGGTAATTTAGACTTCGATAATTAGAGCTTTCTTATCAATTTTTTCTTATTAGATTTTTTTGAGATTCAGCAAGAAGATTGAGTTCTAGGTGAAAGGGAAGTTGACTATGAGTTGTAGGATTATTCGCTTGCACACATGCATGAAAACACTCATTGGATGTGCCAATGATACTTGCACAGTCAAGGAAGGCAGGATTGCATCAATTCAGGGATTTCATTCAGCAGGGATTGCGCAAGCAAGGCAGGATGTCTCGAGACAGTAAATTGGCTAAGTAATTTGCCAATTTTTGTATGACAGTCTGAGACAATTACCTGATGTACTAAGGGCTCTTGTGAGAAGATTTTTATATGTAATTGTTTCATGATCCATGCTTAATATAAAACATAAGATAATGGGGTTTTTAGCTGTAATATTTCCCCGGGAAATTATCAGTGTTGTGTGTGATTGATCTTTTTTCATGTTCATGTGATTAGCAATTGTGTTTTTAATTCCGCAAAATATTTGTAGAAGAGATTCAATATTTAACTTTATACATTGTTAGATCGGGTGAATCCAAGATATACATGCTTATTTTATAGTTTCTACATGGTATCATAGTACAGAAAATTACAGAAGTGAAGCCGGAGCTTATTTTTTGACTGGATAGAATTTGAATTTCCAGAAATACTTTCTTGGTGCTACAGCTGATTCAAGATCGAAATGGATTTCAATGGCTTGAGGTTAGAGTATGCACTAGAGAGAAGCTCAAACTAAATTTCTTGGAAGGATAGGATGGAGGCAGTATTTGAAGACAATGGCTTGAAGGAATTCATTGACAAAGATGTTCCTAAGCCAGATGTTGCAGATGCTGCCAATCTTAATGCACGGCAAAAGAAAGTGGCAAAGGCAAGGAGGATCCTTTTGGAGGGAGTACGAGACCACATTGTCTCAGGCCTCCATGGGAAATCCACACCATATGCTATGTGGAATGCTTTGACAAATCTATTCCAAAGCAACAGCGACCATAGGAAATTTACACTCAAAGATAAACTCAGGAAGATCAAGATGGAAAAGGAAGACACCATTCCAAAATATCTCACAAAGTTTGTCCAATGTCGGGATGAACTGGGGAGTGTGGGAATAAAATTCGTTGATGATGATTTGGTGAGCTTGGCTCTCCTAGGACTTCATAAGAGTTGGCACAGTTATCAAGACTCTGTCAACGAACTGGGAAAATTTCTAGATTGGGAATGATTGTGGTCAGATGTGGTGCAAGAGGAGTTTAGACGGAACACTAGAGATGGATCTTCATCTAAGAATGAGGATGAAGAGGATTTTTCTTTGGCTGCCAATGCAAGGAAGGGGAAAGGGAAGAAATTTCCTTCAAAATCCAAGTCCAAAGGCAAGAAGCAATACATGTCCAAGGTGAAGTGTTTTCACTGTCACGAACATGGGAATTTCGCTACTAATTGTCCATAAAAGAAGAATAACAAGAAGGTTGTTGGATCTGCAGCTGGTGAGACCATTACCTTGAAATTTGAGCTTGAATTCTCCATTATTGCATGCATGGTGTCAAGTGAATTGGGATCTATGTGGTATTTCGATAGTGGTGCTTCCTTTCACATGATGGGAAATAAGGAGATTTTTAGTGACTTGGAGGACAAAGATCTCCATATGCATATTGAGATGGGTGATGCCAAACGGTACAATGATACTGGGATTGGTACCATTACCTTTCAAAGGGATTCAGATAAACCATTTCAATTTAAAGATGTAATGCATGTACCAGGTCTGAAGAAAAATTTGGTCTCAGTCGTAATGTTGGAGGACAGAGGCTATGACGTTGTTTTTAGTGATGGAAAATCTTTCCCGCGACATAAAAAAAGAGGTCAAGACAAGAGGATAGTGATTTGAGTTAAGAATATCTACAAGATGGAGGTATATGGTTGTGCTTCCATGATGGGCAAGGTAGAAAAAGTGGTGAGCCGAGATGAGGGCGAATTGTGGCATAGGTGATTGGGCCATCTTCATCATTGAGCCTTGAAAGTCATGCAAAAAAATTATACTAGAATTCTAATGGGAACACTTGCTCTGTTAGATCAGTGCAAGGGTTTCACCATGGGGAAGTATGTAAAGTCCACCTTTCATGAGAAGGAGAACCATGCTTCGAGGTTCCTTGAGAGAGTTCACACAGACGTGTGTGGACCATTTTTAGTTGCTTCAACAACAAAACATAACTACTATGTAATATTTGTTGATGCCTTTTCTCATAAATGTTGGATCTTCTTCATGCAGAAGAAATATCAAACATTCTCTAAGTTCTATGAGTTGAAGGCATTGGTGGAGAAAGAGTCAGGATAGCAAGTGAAGGCTCTTAGGAGCGATAATGGTGGAGAAATTATGTAGCAAATAAGGAATTCGAAGAGAACTCATAGCACCTCATAACCCATAGCAGAATGGGGTTGTGGAGAGGAAGAATAGAATGATCATGGGTGCATCACGAGCAATGTTGCATGATCAGGGCTTACCAATGCATTTGTGGGTGGAAGCATGCAACAGTGCAGTTTATGTGCAAAATCGTTGTTCTCATACAGTACTTGGAATGAGTACACCTCAAGAGGCTTTCACTGGTAAGAAACCTGATGTTTCACACTTTAATATTTTTGGCTCATCTCTTTATGTGTGTGTGACCAAGGATGTCAGGAAGAAGCTGGAATCGCTGAATTTGGGATTTTTATGGTGTACACAAAAACACCCCATAATTATCATGTGTATTTTCCAAACACTAGAATGACTGTTGTGCGACGTGATATAAAATTTGATCACGGGAAATTTTTGGCGAGGGAACAGGTCTCGCAGAGAAGACCCGGGTTCAGGTCTGAGGGCCAACAAGGTTTTCTGCCGTAGTCTAGATACACGCCGGCATTTACACTCTACTCCAAAGGGCAGAGAGTCTCACCTGAGGCATGCCACGACCTTACTGTGATAGGGAGAAGATCGATATCATCCCCACAACATCCATACAGGTGAATAAAAGAAAAATCAAATTCTTAGACAATCATAACATAACATCCCATAATAGTTAAACTAATGATAAATAAAAATTTTAAACAGAGCTTATAACATCACTCATTCACACTCATAATAATGTATCTAGAACAACACTCCTTAATATACTAAGCATCAGCCATCAGAGGCGAACTATTACAAGGCTCAACTGCATATGAGCATAGAACAGAGCAAAATACAAGAATTCCCTAGGGACAGAGAGAAACCCTAGTAACCCAGAAGAGAGGAGAACAATGCAACCCAGAAAGAGCTCTCATGTGGCTCTCTATTGCCTATTCCCGTCTGCGCTAACCTCCCTATCCGTTGGCTGGCTGCCTATTTGTTCTACTGCCCGCGTGACTGACAGTCCCTCCTTTCTTCTTGCTTAGCTGTCTTTCATTTCTTTATGTTCATCGGGAGTTCACTGCTTGTTTCCTTTTGTGCCCCTCTACCGTCTATGCTTACTCCTGCAACAACTGTGACACCTGTCCTCCGCTCCTTCGCAACCTTGAAACCTTTCTGCCTACCGGGGTCACGTTCCACCATGTACTTGCCACAACTCAAAATCTATTGATTTTCAAAACAAGGGCCCCAACAGGCCCCAACCACATCCTTTTGACTCGCCCCGAGTCAATTGTCCTGTGATGTCTCCACTTCCATGGGTTTACCCAACCCTGTGCCTTGTTCTGGCTACGTGCCTTCTCCTTGTTGTCCAAACAAGGGCCCCAACTTTGGGACCTTGTTTAGAGCTGAAGCTTTGAGCTCTTGGAAGGTTGCCATGGCCCGCTGCCACCTTTGCATCAACTCATCGGTCTCAGCCGTGATTTTTGTGACAACTTCCTCCCCGACATTTGATGGCACGACGCTGAACACTGTGTTGATCTATGTGTCAGCCTTAGAGGCCAATTGCTGCATCGTTTTTGCGCTAATCTTTACGGGCTGTCGAAGCTCTCGGATGGCTTGTTTGGTTGTCGTCGAGTCTCCTTTATTTGTTGAATTTGGACCTCTAACACATCTACCTGGGCATAAAGATGGTCCAGCCTAGTTGGATCCATTTCTTCTTGTATTTCCTTGGATATTTGATGCAGTTGGGCCGAGATCGGCCGTGCCTTCACCGTGAGGGTCATTGAGTATTCTTATAGACCCTTCAGTAGGTCGTATGCATCTCTGGATGCAGTAATTAGGAATTCTTGCATCTTTGTTACTTGGTCTTGTCTCTCTGATATTTGTGTTGATTACACAATTTCTAGGTCAGGCAATGTGGGTCAGGCTGCCAATGCCACCTTGAGTTCCGCATTTTCATGGTGGAGGTTTGAATATGCCACCCTGAGGTGGATCTCCCACCCTACTACATCCGTTTCCTGCACGTCGTCTGGTATTTGACTGTCGTGGGTCGTCACTGTGGGCCATACTTCCCTGAGAACCCTGGTCACTGTTTCCAGCTATCCCTGTAGCTGCTCTTTCTCTGTTGTCAGCTGCTCACATTGTTCAGTAAGCATGCTTATCTGTTGCTACTGCTGTTCACATTTCTACTATAGCTCCGAGTGGAGCTTCTCGGCCTGCTGTACTTCCCTTTGGATGAAATGGTACAGCTGAGTTGTCCCCCATGTCTCCATGCTTTCGGCACCGGCGGTACCCTGATCTAGCCTTCGCTCCTAGAGTGGTTTCCCACTGGCAACCGATCTTGCTGACTGGTCTTGAGGTGACTATGGCGGAGTTTGTTGGGGTGTAGAGTCTGCCATATTTAGGTCTGGTCGCCCCTCTTGATCTGCTCGGTTGGGAGGTTGGAGAGAAGTAGGCTCAAGGAGTGGCCCAGCTGTGTCTTCAATTTTCTGCTCTAACTAAGTGATGAAGTTGGTAAAAGTATTCTACGGGACCACAATAGGGTTGACCGGGGGTACCACTTCCGTACCCAAGTTAACCTCCACCCCGTGGTCCCCATTGAGTATTATTATGATAACTGGATCAGAAACAGTGGCAGATGAGGTGTGTTATTGCCTAAATCTACCTCAGGCTGAAAGAAGGCAGAGTTCAGGGTAACATCAAACCACACTCAGTCTGGTAGCTAGCCCTACCAAATCAGGAGAGGGCTCTCTTCGAGTCAATCTCAACAAAAATAATCAATAGGGCTTGAGATGACTTGAAATAAAGGCTAGTTATATAGGTGAAGGAGTTAGATTTTGATTTTGGGGGTTTTGTTGGAAACAAAGGGGAAGGCAGTTTTGGGTTCGGGGATGAGGCCTAGTTTTTGCAGAGTTCTGAATGGGGCAAGGAAGGAAATTGTTTTGATGCTTTGGATTGAATGAATGGATAGTTCAGACCAGTGAGGAGCTGAAAATGGAAAGAGGCTTTCAAGAATCCTCTTCAAATAGATGAAAACATGGAAAATTAAATAAAACTGAAGGCAGAGCAAAGCAATCTAATGAATTCCACCTTTATCACTCATTTGTTTAATTTAAGAAGAAAGGAGAAGGGAAATGATACACATAAACATCAATGAACTTAAAATAACATAGAGAAACACACCATCAAAACACAGAGCCACATGGATCCCAAAGAGTGCTGCAAACCCTGGTCTATTCCTTTGCCAAAATTGCAGAGATGAAATGTACAATGAAGTGCCAAGCAATCCCAAGTGTCCAACCCTGAAAATGACTGAAGAACTACAAGATATAGACATGCATAACTCATCCCCATGCCTCTAGGGGTCGATATCATCATTCTAGGAGCTGTTTCAACCATAGCTAAACTAAGAACTGGAAAATAGGCAATGAAACAACTTGCCTCTATATGATAGGAAACTGATTCATTCACATACATTTCAATTTTTGGTGAATGAATCTACTAAGATGAGTAAAAATGTGCCAAAATTACATCATAGTCATGAAATTACATCAAGTTACATCAATAGTTACATGAAAAAGTCAAAATAGTCAAAACTAGGCGAAAATCTGAGCTGCTGAGTGAAAAATAGGCCAAATTTCCCAATGCGCCACGCCTCAAATCTCTATGCGTAGCACAACTTTGATGTTGATTTTGAGGGCCTTAAAAAAGTCCAAATTGAGTGCAGGATAGCTCGTTGGAAAGCCTCACCTGTATAATTTCCAACCCAAGTGGAATTTCTAAATTTGGTTTCCATTTTCCCCTCCAAAAATCCAATCTCCCAACACTGCTTCCTATGTGTCCAAAAAGTGGCAGAAAGGCCATTTTTGAGGTGTTTTGACCCTTTAGGCAACCCAGAACTTGTCAAAATTCTTAGGTAATGTGTAGACATGCATAAATTTTCATGAAAAATCTAGAAATGTAAAGTTTTCCTCCAGAGGAGCTTCCAATTATAGGCGCGCGCCAAGTGGCGCTACGCGTCGGGTGGAAAAATTTGTGTTTAGGCAAAAAAATTCAAAATTGACAAAAAGTTTCCCAAATTTCTTGAAATTTGGGCTAAATTTCCACCATCAAGCACTATACTGGGCCAAAGAGGCTTTGGACAAAATTTGGATTCTATCATGCCTTTTGAGACACTTTAGTGTCCTTCGTAGCCTTGCTTTCAGGATCTTGATCCTCGCTTTGCAAACATGATTTCATGCCCAATAGTGGTTCTTCATGTGCCTGAGCATGTTATTTTCTTTGTTTGCCTTCTCCAACAGCTTCTCAAGATGAATATTGACCCTCTCAAGCCAATTCTCTCTATCAGCCTCAATCTCCCGCTCAATGGGTGTCATCTCTATTTGGCTTCTTTGGGCAGCTTGCCGGTTCTCACGAATGTTTTGCAACTCCATGATTGTTTTATGATCTTCTAACTATTTGTTCCATGACTCCAAGTATTTTATGATCCATTAAGCTCTCTGCAATTTGATGGTCAATGTGTCAATCTCCGCCTTATCCTCCTGAATAGTCTCCCTCAACTTTGAGGTTGGAGAGCTCGAATCCTCATCAATAAGTATGAAATCAGTATCCTGGCCTCCTGAAGGGCCCTCATCCTGCATAGGCCTCTTACCTATGTCCTGTACCTATACTGCTAATAATGGAAACGAGACCCCTTCCACCCCAGGTGGAGATAGTACTCGGCGGGCTGCTGTAAATAATACTCTGGTGCCTCTCTGATAAGTAACAAACACTGGCACACTGACAGGTTTTGTCTCGTGACCTTCAGGCTGATGTGAAGGTTCACTTGGCTCATGAACAACCTCCGAAGGAACCTGAGGTGCTGTGAAGAAATCATGGGAAATTAAATCCTCCCATGAAATGCCCTGCAATCCAAGCTGATGTACAACCATGATCTTGATGAGTGCATAGTGATAAATAATGTTGTACTGCTGCTCGGGAGTTTTCTTCTGCACAAGCATGGTTATCCTCTCGATATTACAACACATGAAATAATGTATGTTCATCATCCTCACTCTAGTGAAATGCATCAATAACCTGATGTGGTAGGCATAGAGGCGTGAAAACCGACCCTCACAACTGAAATATCTGATAATGAGTTTCATTAGAGGCGCATAGGATTCCTTTAGGAACCAGAATGGGAACACTCTGCTGAGCTTCCTCACAAAGCTAGGCCTGATGTAAGGTTCATAATGAGCTCTGTCCACCTGCTGTCTTTTGTTCCACTATTCAGCCACATTCGGTATCCCGGTTGCTTGAGAAATGGTTTTTGGTGTCAATGTGAAATTTACACCAACAAGAGTTACCTGACCATCATGTAAATGCAATACAAACAAATGAGCCAAATCCTAATGATGATGAATCCTAGCAATCATCTCACAATACTGATAGCATGACTGCTCTCAAAAACATGCCATGGCAAGTGGGCAAGCCTGCAATTGAGTCAATGAGGTGGGCTCTTCTCTCACATGTTTTCCACCTTTATGAGGCCTTCTAGGTGCATGTAGCTCAGGATGTATCAGTGTCTGTCTCCATGATGTTCATGCAAGGTATATGTTGTCTTATATGAGAGGAAAATGAGAATTTGGCGTTTTGTTTCAATTTCCAAATATATGTCAAAGGGGAGGGACTGTAGGAGAAATAGGACAGTGGGAACAATGGGGTTTAATCAAGCAAAATTTACCTTTTGGAATTTTGACAAATGTAAGGACAATGGACAATCACTTGACTGTTTGGGAAACTTGGGGTTTGGGAATTTTTATAAGTGAAATGGGAAAGGGAGAGTGATAGAAATGAAATGACTTAAGGATAGGGATAATGGGAATGAGATGATATGAGTGGCATTAGGGATGTAAGGGGATAGAGGATGTATTGATAGTATAATAGTGAGAGGAGGAATAAAAAGTGAGAAATGAAAAAGTTTGGCACCAAAACAAATTTTAAAACTTTAACTTCAAAACCCTAAGAAGGAACTTCAACAAGAGGATAGGGTTTATAGTTTTGGCATTCAAATTCTCCAAAATTCATTTTCAAATACTTGTAAATGACAACTACAGTCTCACATGAACTTACATGGACAAATGAGAGCGAGCGATTTGGAATTTTTTGGAGGCAATGATAAAAATTTGGGTGTCGGCCCTGTGCGCCACGACAGTGGCCCAGTGCGTCGCGCTCTCCTTATGTGCCGCGACAGTTCAACTTTGCACGGTGTAGAGCGGCCCTATGCACCGCGCTTGGTCAGTGCGTCGCGACAGTGAATTTCACACACAGTCTACCCTCAAACACTGGCTTCGTTTCCTTCACTATTTCTCTTGGCTTCACTCTTGTCTTGGCTTGCAAATGGATTATTGAAACACAAAAATATATTTTATGCGATAGAATTTGATTTTTGTTTTGAAAAAACCCACTTTGTAAAGTCTGAAAACTTTGGCACTTTTCACAAAAACTCTGTTTTGTTTCCTTTGTGATTTTTGAGCTGAATGATGAATCTCTTGTCTGTATTTGCAGGGATAGATAGCATGTGATTTTAGCAAAGGTGACCAGGGCTACACCTGAATAGCTTTACAACTGAAAAACTTTGAAAATTACATTGCATTTATTACAAAAGGATAAAATAGACAATTTTTCTTCAAAACAGAGTTTTGAAGAAAAATCATTATCAAACATTATGATGATAAAAAATTTTGCGATGAAAACCTATTTGAGGCTTCCTCATGTGCCTACTGACATTATTAGACATTCTGAAGACTAAATTAATGAAACCCTAGACCTAATGGGACCAAAACCCTAACATGACTCTTTGCTAACCAAGAGACCAAAAATGACTGTAAATGATTTTGATGAACAGACACGGACCAACAGGTACATGAAATGAGGGATATGAGTGACAAGACCCTTCCATCAGATGATCCATGCTCCTAATGGAATGCAACTGACTGAACTGAATGAGATACCTAAAATGAAATGCAACAAGAGAAATTTGATCTCTGACGGAGGGATGAAGATACTGACTCTAACAAGGTGGATGGTGTGGAGCTGTGAGGTTCTCGGGAGACGGATGAGGTGGTGGATGGTAGTGGATCTAGACGATGTGGCGATATGCAGATGTTCAAAAAATCAAAGGGGTTTATGGGGGTGTGAGGTGGCAACCTGCTTGCTTCTTCTGTCTCAACTATCTGCTCTTCTTGGATCAGTACCCCTGCGCTCAACTGTCGGGGTGGATCCTCTCCTGTGAGGTCGACCAATGGAATTGATTCTACAACCTTGGCTCTCTTGGCCTTCAGTGCCACTGCATTCTTCACAACTCTAGTTTTCCCTACCAGCGGTGTGGTTGCTGGGGTTGGCGAACTGAACAATACATTTGGAATGGGTGCAAAGATGGAAGTTGTGCTTGGAGATGGGTTAGACTGGGAGACCTGGAATTCTGAAAAAGTTAGGAATGGAGTAGCACTACTCACTATTACCTGAACTACTTCATTAAAGCTTCGTACCTTCGTGTTGAGTTCTGAATGATCAGGAGGAGTTGCAGGTTCAACATCCTATTTGCTGCCTCCTCCGATGTTTCTCCTGGCAACCGGTGTGTTAGCATCCCGTCAAAGATGTACGTGTACACTCCATCCCTGATCTCCATCGCAACTCCTGGCCATGAACAAACCTCTGTGTGAAAATCTGCTTCATCAATTTGGAACTTCAGAGACCTCTTCTGGAATGCTGTTTCTGGTACACAAGTGGGTCTGAGGAACGTATGTTTGTGCATGACTCCAAACCAGACTTGCTCACTATATCCATCCAGTAGGTTTCTTGGGATCCTCTGTTGACCCATTACAATGTCGACCATTAGGCCGTACCAACTCCTGAAGGCTTCTGCATTTATTTCCTTGGTTCTAGGGTCTCCATACACCTTCCATGGTACAAACTTCATCGCCAGTGGCTGATCCTCTGCTATCTCCACTGGTATCTTGATGATAGGGAAA
This sequence comes from Pinus albicaulis, assembly GCA_034641835.2. Classification (NCBI taxonomy): domain Eukaryota; kingdom Viridiplantae; phylum Streptophyta; class Pinopsida; order Pinales; family Pinaceae; genus Pinus; species Pinus albicaulis. Next base: position 538,755,326 of record CM076583.1, on the reverse strand, counting down.
GTCCACTTCCACATGGCCAGTGCTATTATCAAATAACCATAGATAAACCCAGTTTCCCTCTTATAGTTGTCTTCACATGCCTCAAATAGCTCCTTCAACAGGAAGGAGCACCAGTTCAGCCTGGTCCCTTGGAGGTAGTGCTCCGCAACCGAAGTTGTGTCTAATGTACACTCTCCTTTGGTGTAATGTCTCATTGTCTTGTTGGAAATGAGTTAGCAAGTGAAACTGATCTCTGGCCTGTTGATTAACTCAAATTTCCCCCCCTTTCCTCCTCTTCAGGTGCCATACTTGGCATAGTAATCTGTGTCCCCTAACTTCTTCGCCTATTTCGATATAGTTTGGAACGCTGAAGATACGCCCCTTCCTTCCTGCGACAGTCCTATCAACCTATGAATGTCTTCGGCATGAATCGAGATTTCCTTCCCCAGCCACAGAGAGCCGTTTTTAATTCTGCTCAACCGGAATTTGGTGCACTGCATTGCAGCGCCTGTAATCCCAAATACTGGTAAGTTTCTTAAATTCATTATCGAGGACTACTGGATACCCCTGAACTCGAGCAGGACCCTTGTTTCTGCCCGTCCTACTTCTGTTGTATAATTTTCCATGTATACCTGCCTTTTAAGCGCAGGAAACTCAAAGGAATCTGTGATTTCCGACGAGGGACTCCATTTTCTGAATTCTGCTATCCAACTCTTGTTCTACCACCGTTGGGCTTACTCTTGTCATCTTCATTCGCCACTGCTATACCTGAAGAATAGTTCTCTGTCTCTTCTCGTGACTCTCTTCTTCTGGATGCCTTCTCTGCTCTGGTTCTACTCCGACTTCCCTTGCTCGTTCAGAGGTTTCTAACTATAACTCGGATTTTTTCGGCATTCTCACGCTTTTTTTCATGTAGGTTATGTAAGTAACCGGCACGGGTGAGGTTGATGAGACCCCATAACTAATTAATGTTTCCCTGGCTTCTCCCTTGGCTACGATCGTGCGATCAGTTAGCTACTAAGGTGGGTTCTGACACTACTGACTGTGGTTTTGGGATTTGGGCAGATGCGATGGCTGGTGGTTATGTCTAATTATGGAAAATTTATTACAGTGTGGATAATGCTAATTATGGCAATTATTTCCAAATCTTGGTGATCCTACGGACTAACACTGGTACTATGCTAAATGATGATGGGTTGATGTTCGACATGCTTTTCTTCCTGGCGTGGATGACACGCTAGACACTACCACTACCCGACCACTATTCGTTGCATTGCGGTCTTTGCAACTGAGCCGATATTTATTCTATTATGGGAAACCTATCTATGTCATCTCGGGTGCGAGAGAGTTATTGACTCTAATCTACCCTAACTACTCCTCTCGGTTGCGAGAGTTTTTTTTTTTTTTTTTTGAGAGAGAGAGAGTTATTGAAATTGAAATGAACAACTTACTCTTGGTAGGGCTTCAAGCATGCGCCGTTGACCCATACTTGTAGAACTTGGCCGTTTAACTGTGCCAATTGAACTTCTCCTGACGGTTTGATCTCTATTACATGAAATGGTCCCAGCCAATGCATCTGCAATTTCCCTGGGAACTTCTGGAACTTACTGTCATAAACTAGAACCTTTCCTCCAAATTGGAAAGTCTTGTGTTTGATATGTTGATCATGCCAAGCTTTCTTCCTCTCCTTTTCTACCGTCTGATGAAAATATACAAGGAATCGTCCTTCCTCAAGTTCCTGTAGCTTGTGCAATCACTCTTTTAAATATTCCTCTTTAGATAGCTACAACATTGTTGCAATCAGAAGGCTTGGTACCGTGAATTCTGCTGGGACTACTGCTTCTCTTCCATAAACCAACTGGAATGGCATTTGGTTGTGTATTCATTTTACCGTTGTGTGATATGCCCACAGGGTTGTTGGTATCCGTTCGTCCCAGTCGTCGCACCCCGCGTTGCATATCTTTGTCAGGACTTTTTCCAATATCTTGTTAAATGCTTCCACTGTGCCATTTTCTTGTGGATGATATGGGCTGCTTTTATAGTGTTGTATCAGGAATTGCTGCAGTAGGGACTTAATGGTGTCATTGATGAAATGTGTACCCTAGTCGCTGGTTAGGATTTTTGGGCACCCAAATCCGCTGATTATGTTTTCAAATATGAATCTAGCAGCAGTTTCTTTCGTACAGTTCCTTATCGGTGCAGCTTTTTCCCAGTGGTTCAAGTAGTCGATCGTCGTTATTATGTACCTTTCCTTTGAATATCTTGCAGTCGGCATAATTGGCCCTACAAAATCGACTGCCCATTTCTCGAATGGCTGGAGTACTTTTATGGGATGAAGCAGAAGCTCATCCCTGTGGGAGGGTCATCCTGTCCACTAACATGCGTCACTTTTTTGAACATACACTTTACTGTCCTTGTGCATTGTTGGCCACCAGAAGCCTGCTTGTAGTACTTTGCGCGCTGTTGGTTTAGCTCCCACGTGCCCTTCCGCGACACCACTGTGGCTTTCCCATAGTATATCTTCCCTTTCATGATCCAAGACACGTCTTTGAAGAACTTGGTCTAGCCCCATCTTGTACAGTTGTCCTGCTATCAGCTGATATTCTGCAGCTTGAACTACCATATGTTTTTTTTGTGTTGTAGTATATTATTGCGGACACTGTCCCATGGTGAGGTAGGTCGCTATTTCATTCAGGTAATCCGGGATGGCTTCTACTCTGAAAAGATCAAAATATGGTATTTGATCATCTAGAGATCCTCCACTTTTCACCATTCTCTAGTCGGGACAAGTGATCAGGCCCTATGTTGAGCCTTCCAAGCTTTACAATTACTTCGAATGTGAATTCTTGGAAAAGTAAGAGCCATTGGCAGATTCTCCCTTCTAAGACTGGCTTGTTTACTAAATATTTTAATGCGGAATGATCCATGAAAAATTTGAACATACCTCCCAATAGGTAGTGGCAGAATTTCTAGAGAGAGTACACCATTTCTAGTGCCTCTCGCTCTGTTGTTGTGTAGTTGTGCTCTGTTGTTGACAACATGCGACTGGAAAAATATATCGGGTGATCGACTGAATTGTCCCCCGGTTGAGGTAGGACTGCACCAAGCGTAATTTCGGATGTGTTAATGTGTACATGGAACTATTTTTCCTAGTTCGGGTGCCTAGTATTGGCGCACTTGCCAATTTTTCTTTCAACGTGTCCAGTTCCTCTCTGCAGCTTTTCGTCCACTGGAATTGTTCTGATTTTTTCAATAGTATTTCTAAGGGCGTTGTTATTTTTGTGTAGTTGCGGATGAAACACCGGTAGTAACCTGTGTGTCCCAGAAGTGACCTTAGCTGTTTTACAGTCTCCGGCGCCTCCATATTGATGATCACTGCTACTTTGGCCGGGTCTACGCAAACACCTTGATTACATACCACGTGCCCGAGCAGTGTTCCAAATGGTACAGAAAATATACACTTCTTCAGGTTCAGCGAGATCTGTAGTTGTCGACACCTATCAAACATTACTCTCAATAGGCTCGCATGATCTTTAAGTATGTTATACATAGTCTCGTTGTCCATATAGACTTCTAAGAACTTGTGAATGTATTCTCAGAATGCCGCTATCACAATTCGAGAGAAAACTGCAGGTGCATTCTTCAGTCCGAATGGCATCACATTGTATGCGAAGGAGCCCCATTCTCTAGTGAAGGTTGTATTTCTCTTGTCTTCCTCTATTATTCTCACCTGATGCTAACCTGAGAAGCCATCGATGAACGAGTATGCCTCGTTCCCTGCAACGTTGTTGAGCACTTCGTCACTAAATGGGGTAGGGAACGGATCATGGATACAAGCATTGTTTAAGATTTTGTAATCCACGCAGACTCGTATCTCGGATTTCTCCTTTTTGCTTTGTATAACTATGGGGCTTACCCATTCTTCCTCTTCTACAGGGAATATTAGTCCTGCCTTTAGCATCTTTTCAATCTATGCTTTCACTTTTTCCTTCACCCTTGGGTTTAGAAGATACGGTCTATGTTTCACGGGCCTTGCATCAGGCTTCAATATTATCCTCATTTCCCCCATATCTCCTTTTATGCCTTTGAGATCTAGTATAGATGAAGGAAACAAGTCCTCATACTCCTCAAGTAGACTGAATATTTCCTTTTTTGTTTGCTCGTCCCAGTAGTATCCAATGGTCGCCAGCTTGGGTCTGTCTTCTGTTCCAATATTTACCTTTTTGGTTCTGAGAGTCAAGAGGTGGATACCTTTTGTAGTTGGTTCTTCTTTGATGTCCCTCTCCCCCTCTGTTTCTTCAAAATACAGGTGCCTGAGATCCTCCATATTGTCATCATCCATCTCACTATTAATCTTTTGACATGCCACCTTTTGTTGGATACCTTGGTACAGAAGTGACTGCTCGTCTGTCTGTCCACTATCAGGGAAGAACAATACTTGCTTGATAGCTTACAAAGCTTGTGTAACCTACTCTATTTGTCCTTCAAAGGAGAAAAATTGTATCAATTTCTCCGCAACTTCCTGCCAATTGTGGGTCCCTCTTCTCTTTTCTTCCGTCAAGTACCAGGCCCTTGGAATTACGTCCAGGGAGTGGATAAACCTGTTCACCCACAATTCCTTAGGATAGCCATCAACTCTCCATTGTGCTTCCCATTCCTTCAGATGGGTTCTGGGGCTTGCATCCCCTTGGTACCAGTCCATCCCTCTAGGCTCCTTCTCCTCTTGAAATTTGGCTTTTATTGCTGCCGCCACCTCATCCCATCGCATCAGTGAATTGCGATGTTTACTCCACCATCTTGTAGATGTGGATTGTAATTCCATGTCCATCAAGGGTACTCTCTGGCCTTCTGGCACCATGTTTTCTATGTTGGCTATGAAAACACTTACAGTGTTCATATCTGACAAGATTGGGTATCCCTAAAATTTGGCCCCAACCCAATTGACTCTTGCAACGTTGGCACACCTCCTTGTATTTGTTTCGTAGCCTCCTTGTTGCCAATCGTCCCATGCTAGTTCGGATCCTAATTCCGAGCTTTAGATACTTCTCCAACTTACCGAGCCTTCTGTTGTCAGGTTGATGTAATCTTCCCTTCTTCTGGCGGTCATTTGGTAGAGGTGGTCCAAGAGCTGAGCATCTTCTCGGTTATCCACAGTCTCTGTATATCTCAGTCCTTGGTAGGGGTCGAGCGGATGAGTGACTCTGATTTCCCCGTCCTTGAAGATCATCAGTTCTTTCTTTAGATCAATTACCACATAATTTTCAAAAGCCCAATCGATTCCCAACAGTGCTGGGTACGGATCCTTATCCCCCATGATGTCAATGACTCCAAAGTCCGTAAATGTTTTTACCCCCGCAATGTCAACCTCAACCTCCTCTAGTCGATCGATGGGAACAATTCAATATTGGTTCGCCATCCGAATTTGAATCAGAGAGTATGTCAATCTTGGCTTCTTGAGCGCTTCCCAAGTTTTCCTTGGTAAGATGTTGATATCAAATCCCAAATCAAGCATGGTGTCCTTAATCTAGAATCCTGCCACTTTCATGATCACTCGGAATTCCTTTCCCGTCCTTCGTTTGTTTCTCTTTATTCTTTGAACATATTTCTAGTCTGCTTCTGCTGCTTCTTTTGCTCCTGTGTTTTGTCTTAGCACCCCTTCCAGGTTTTTCTTTAGCCATTCCAGCATTGGTGCATTGTTAACAATCTTCAGGAACAGATGGAACCACTCCTGGTTTAAGAATTTAGAAGTATTCCGTGTTTCATTGCCTTCCTAAATTTTCTGTAACTTGATTCCTTTGCTTCCCCCCAAGTGGGCAAACATTTCTGCTGCTTCTTGAAAAAAATGTTTCTATCGTTTTGGTTTGATCAAGAGATTTGGGATTCTAACCTGACCAATTTTATGGGGTCCATAGTGCGTGCATCCTCCCCTATTATTTTTCCACCTCGTGTCACTATGGGCACATTTTTCATTATTTTAGTTCCCATTAACCTGGGTTCTGCATTTACTAGATTTGCCCCCCTCTGTCTAGCTCTTTCCTCCCATCTTTTGTTGAGCTCCGAGCAATCAGCACCAAAGTCTCCTAGGGAGTGGACATTCTCTAGCCACATGTCCTTCCTGATCGCAGTTATAGCAGCTTACCAGACCTCTACCTCCTGCTCGGCCTCCTCTCATGCCTCCTCCTCTTCCTCGGGGAGCTTCATTTACTCTGTATGATGGCTGGTCCAACTACTCCGCTAGGGCATCCAATGCTCGGCATTGCTCGGTGCTGTGGGTGGTCGAAGCACAAAATTCACAGTATATATTATTTGGAATGTTGGAATATTTCTTTAAGATCAGATACATGCGAGGTTGATGACCCATACTTTTGCATACCTCACAATATTCATTGGTGGCTGGACTTTGTTGTGCAGGGAATCCCGTGTATTGTTGTTGTGGTGTGTATATCCCTCGGGTGTTTATTTTCACGACCCCTAATAGTGGTGGGCCCCCTTGTGCTCCTGCATCCGATGTCCCCATAGGTTGGCCCCATAATCGAGGACATTCCGTTGCTACATGTCCCTCCACGAGACAGTGCGTGCACCACACGTTTGGTCTCAGTGGTCACATGGGTTGTATTTCATTGAGTTTTTCTCTCAAACTGGCTATTTGATGCTGCAGACCCATTATCGAGGGCTCCTGTACCATTGCACCCCCGTTGAACTCTTGCGGGTAACCCTCCATGGCTTCTATCTTCATCGCTTGCTCCAGGGCATCTTGCAATGTGTCGATCCTTTATTGAGTCAGTGGAGTTCGGGTCAAGGGTAATAAAGCTTTAATGAACTAATCCCTCTGATGGTTTGGATCGATTAGATAGCTGATTTTCCCAATGGCATCCTTGAATCTCCGCATCAAATCCCAAGCAGTTTCTCCTTCTCTTTGCTTGATCTCCCAAATCTCTGATAGGCCTTGTTGGTTTGTCTGAGGTAGTTTGAATTCCTTAATGAAATCCCTCTTTACATCAGCCATGGTTGGATTCGGGTGAGCCTCTGACCATTTCATAAGCCATTGTAGGGATCTCTCCCTAAGAGTGGTCTGAAACTCTATCAACTTCCCAACATCTGGTGTCTTTCGTGCCCTCCATATGGCCTCGCAAAGATACAAGTGTTGTTTGACGTTGTCATTCCCTTTCCCAAAGAATTATGGGTACCGTGTGAGTGATCCCGCCATGCTTACTTGAATGGGTGTTACTAAAATGAAGTCGTTGGATCCTGGTTGTGAGATGGGGCCACTAGCAATCCTACTACTAGCTTGTGCTCTAGTTGGAGACTGAATGCTGTGCAATCTACTTAATTCACGTAACTTAACAAAAATTTCACTTATGGGCTTGTAGAGTACCAAGGGAAGGACGAGACTAGAGATACTAGAACTGTGGGGACTAGGAATACCTTGAGATATGGACGCCGACCTTTCTTGAAATATTTTCTCCATTGCAACGTGCATCTCCACATCAGACACCTCCTCTAGGCGCGCACCTATCACGTCGGGGTACGGAACAGGCCTATTGGTAGCAGAGCAACACTAGAAAATTTCTTTAAATTTATGAATACAATAATCCCTTTGTCATGTTCACTACATCGTCATCAAACACTGACACATGTGAGATTTTGGTTTAATAGGTAATGACTGATATAATCTAGCTAGGAAATAGGGGAAGGGAATATTTGTAAAAGATCAAGTAACATAATAGGGACACACATTGTATGTTCAATACTTCCTCGCATTATCATTAGGGGAATTTTGAGGTATAAAATGGGCCTCCTAGGGAAATTATAAAATAATAGTGGAAATAATAAAATAATATTTGATTACATCATCAAATTTTAGAGGGAAAAAGAAAAAACTACTTTTTCAAGTCGTATTTTCATCTTATCTCCCAAAGTTTTTACTCAAATTTTAAGCGAGAGTACTCGTTGGATGCAAAATTTAATTCCTCATCCAAGGAGTGCCCATGTTGCATACCTTTGATGGATCCTGCTACACGAAAAATGAGAAATACATGAAAATCATGATTGCAATCACGTTTTTTCATGTATTTCTTATTTTTCGTGTGGCAGGGTCCATCAAAAGTATGCAACATGGGTACTCCTTGGATGAGGAATTAAATTTGGTATCCAAAGAGTACCCCCGCTCAAAATTTGAGTAAACACTTTGGGAGATAACTTGAAAATATGAATTGAAAATGTAGTTTTATTATTTTATTATTTTTTAATCTTTTTACCCTTTTACTTAAAAAATGGTGAATTATTCCCCATGGTTGACATCATCATATTGAATCCTATTGGTTCTTATAAATTTTATTTTTTTGTACATTTTTCTTAGGAGGCTCAATTTATACCTCAAAATTCCCCTAATGTATCAAGACTCGATATGTTATAGGGGTGTGAGCAGAGATGTTTTATTCTACCAGTGGTTCGCCAATTGTTGTAGCCACTACATCAACACTCCAAATGTTTGGTAGATCCAAAATTTTGGGCTCCCCTTTGCTTGCCTAAGGCCTTAAGGGTTATTATCTTATTTTAAATTTATAAGTATCCCCATGACATAATTTTTATCAAACCCTATTGGTTCCCCACTCATGTGATTCATATCACTGATCAATTAGGGTTTTGAGGGTTGTTTCTCTATTAAGGTATTATATGCCTTACGCGCCCTCAAACTTCATCTTTCAATGAGAATTGAAATAAGGTAAAAGTACCTTTTATTAATGAACATGGCCTCTTCCTAATTGTATTAGGGTTTGGGAAAAATTCGCCTCACTTTCACACCTATGAAGCCCTAGATTTTCATGATGTAATTTTTAGCCATATACAACTTAAAACCAACCTCCAAGATGTAGTCCCATAAGGATTGCATCACGCCTACATTACAAATGCATCATCATGCCAGGAACCTTATGGCATGTCAGAGTCACTTGCAGTTAATGAGTCCATTAAGATACCTAAATTTTGAAGTGGCTCTCAAATTTAAGAATGTCTTCTTCAATCGTTACATTTCCAATGTCTTGATTTTATTTCTATTACATATACACCCCTTAAGTAAATGATTATTTATTTGTTCCTCATGCTTGAAAATGAAAAAGTATTATTATTGTAAATTAATTTAATGAAGTTATTTCATTCTCTTTTCAAAAAGTCAAATAAAATTAGCATGGATACACAAAAATCAATGCAACATTTACATTAAACAATACCTTAGAGTGACACCACTTGAGTTTCATGTCGTTTCCCCAAGGCATGGTATCAGGTATCATTTCAAGATCTTAAAGACAAGCTAAAATTGTAAAGGGCCTTTTAATAATTGATATCAATGTTAGCTAATTATAAAATGTGTTGGGGACCATAAATCAACCTTATAAATAAAATGGGCATCCTTTTAATATATATACAACAAGATATGAAAGGAGAACATTTTATGAAGCTCACAATACAAGGCCTCACATACTTTATGACATATATATGGGAGCACATTATCTTGACACATATATGAAAATAACGCTACTTTGGAATAATCTTGGGGTCGTATTGCAAGGAAATAGGTCACATGGAAGTGTTAAAGTAGATAGCAACATGCCACAAACTTCATAAAGGATAATTTCCAACTCGGATATTAAAACACATACGTTGCAAGATATGTTTGGGGCACATATGGCAAGAGAATCTGATGTGTATCACCCAGAGGACGAATAGATAGATAATTTTCAATGGAAACACGTTAAAAGGGTGGAATCATGTCTTACCTCATGTTGTGCCACATGTGCATGTGGGGCATGCAAGACAGAGGTTGGAGGGATTTATCGATGATCTGTGTGTATTTCATATTATGATATCTTTGCATAATCTTTAATTGTTTCATGTATTTTCACAGAGATTCCTCTACCACTTATGGAAAAATTTGTTGGATTACTTATTTTGCTGACATGCCTAGAAGAGAATGGTTTCAAACAAATTCTTTTCTACGTGTTAGTCTAGGAAGTTTCTAATTTCTTTTTGTATTATTTGTGCTTCTCATGATTGGAGTCATGACCAAAGATATGCTCAATAAAATTAGCACCATAGTGGATGGATTCCAAAGATAATGATTTTTTCATGTTGGTTCTTCAACTACATTACTTTCACCTACCACCTATGAGATGGTTGTATGTCCAAGAGCAGGAGATTAATGGAATAGGAGTATAATCTAGCTTTGTTGTTGATGGGAGAATAAAAAAAGTTGTTATGGGTTGAATTAGTTATTTTAAGCTCACTGTTTTCTCTTACGACCCTTGAGGATGATCTAGAATAGTCGCTCCATCATATTGAGATTGCATCACCACTCCTCACTAGAGTTGCGACTAGATAGGTCACAAAATTACAATTCTGAGATCAGTCAATCCATCCAGAAGATACGACCTTTCTATAATGCGACTGTGTGAGCTCCATAAGTTGTATTTGTTGGTGACATCCCTAAAACTGTGATTTCTGTGCAAGGGGCTTGCAGGTGAAACTGAAACTAAAAAAGGCATCAAAATTAATATGAAATTGAATGATGCAACTACAAAGGAGAAATACGCCTTATGACAACCTAAATGGGCATTAGAAACAATGTGTGTATACATATGACATAAAGAATGGATATCACATACCAATTGTAGTCATACTATGCTTTGTCAATCATTAAACATATTGAGAGTGTGTTGTAGGTAGTGAAAAGGCCATGGAAGGTGAAATGAGAGCATCCATCAAATATTATGCCCATAATTTTTTTTGAGTATCATGATTTTATATGGGAACGCATAAATGAGCTATTGCATTAAATACATTTAGTGTTTGTTGCATAACAATCGCCAACAACATGATAAGCCAAATGGCTAGTGAATTTCACAACTGTCATGACACTGTACAGAAAGGATGGCACTAGGTTTATATTACACATCATAAGCCATGAAGTATGTTATACAAAAGTTTCATTTGATGTTGGCATAAGAGTCTATTTGTCTTCAATTTTTTCATATTGGATCCCAACAACTAGTGAATTGGAAATGAATTCTCAGTTTGACCAGGCATTATGGTGCTCTAAGAGATCCTTCTGCTTAGTCGAAGGATGCAAGATGAGATGTTATGCCCATGGAACTTGTTTTTTATCACTCAAAATAGGTTTATGTAGCTAGATCTGAAAACACATTTCTTCATGGAGCTTGAGCTAAATCGCAATAGGAGAGGGTTTTCTTTCCTCACAAGTCGCATTTCTAGTTGAATGGGCACAAGTTGAAATTCTATAATGTGTTCATCCATAAGTCACATTTATATCTATAGGTCGCTAAATAATATTCCTGAGCCTCATACATGCATCTATATAATGCAACCTAGACTGCATTGAAACCATGAAAATTATCCTCAGGTCACATATCTCATCTATGACCTATCTACTAGCCACAAAATCGCATTATAAAGCTTTAGAAATTGAACCTGAATGTATTAACTCCATTATATTTCAACTATGTGACATGTTCCATTGCAACTAGGATATTCAATGCTACCTCTGATTGGAACTTGAAATGTGATCCAGAGTTTAAAAAATGAAATTTTAAATCAGAACCTATACACTTTATGATCCGGTGGATCAATTTTATGCTCAAAATTCAAACTTGTGAGAATGGATTGAAACCAGAACAATCACGTAGATATCATCATTCTAAATATGACGCAACTCATTTCGTGCAAAACCAACACCATATGCTCCTATAAGCAAGTTTTGTTCACTTGTGGAAACAACAAAAAAAATTATTTTGGGTTTACAGGGCTACACAGTTAGTATTTTATACTGCTAACTGGACCCTGACTATACAGGCTGACTTGGATTTTTTGACCCATCACATTTTGACACTTGGAAAGTTATTGTTGGTGTGTTTATGGAGGAATTTGATTAGTTGATGTTGGTTTTAAGTGGAATAACTGGGAGGGATCACACGGGCCAACCAGAGGTTTCCACGTGGCCTCTTAGTGGCAACCAAAATTTTGTTAAGGGTCAAGCAAGAACCCTAGGGAGTTGAAAACGAGACCTCCACTATTCCAGCTAAGCCTCATACCATCTATGCTACATTGGTTCTTATTAACTATTTAACTCAACTCTTATTTAAGGTTTAATGTAATTGGCAGCGAGGGTGGGGACTGGGGTTAACCCTCGACCCCAGTCCACAGACCAGGGTTAGGGGCTAACCCTAACCCAACATATATTGTAGTTTTAAAACCCAAATTTTATGTGGAAAATATCATGGTGGAGAAAACCTTACTGAGAAACCCACTTAATCTAAAGTTTGAAACAAATATGTCATGATGGAGGATTCAATACATAACCCCAAAACCATATAATATGGTTTAACCAGAGTTTTGGGTAAACATATGTTATACTGACTGAGGTTTGTAACCGGTTCATCATTCACATGCATGGTTAACATTTTACACCACAGCTTACATCTATTGATGCGGTAATGATTAACCATCGGTCGAGCAGTGCACATGTAGCAGCTAACATTTTATGTCACCGCCAACGCTGAACCATAGGTGGGTAGCAGAACGCATTTGGGGCAGGGTTCTGCTAACCCAACCTAACATCTACCATAGGTTACCACAGTCAGCAACAAGGGTTACAAAACTGGCAGGAAGAATCCAATGGCCCTGAGATCAACGACTACCAAAATGCCACTTGGTGCCTGATTATCCGAATACTGGGCTTACCAGCGCATTTAATCAGGCAACAATTTGCACCTAGCATAGCAGGAATCCTGTCGGCACGGAGAAAATTTGTCTCCTGTCATGGCCGACAAAGCCTCAATTTGTAGGACAGATTGCAGAAGATGCGATTTGTAGGATAGTTAGTGCAGAAACTTTGGGAGGGCATAACTCATTCATTTTTTGCATTTTTGGGAGAAGAAAGAGGCTAGATAGGGGATTTTGACATTTATGAAGCCATTGGAGATATTGTTGAAGCCATTTGATCACCGTAACTTGATGTAAACACCATTTTTTCAGCTTAATGAAAAAGTCATAACCATTGGAAGCTGGACCAGTAGATGTAGCCTAGTAGGGGTGAATTCCTTCTTCATTTGTTGTTTTGTGTTTGTTGTTATGGTAATGTTGTCTCATATTTTCTATAAAAACTGAACTTTTAATTCATGTTTATATTTTTAAGAATTTGACATAAGAGGATTAAAAACCTAATTTATTCACTTGAAAAATTTAACATAATCCTCAAGCTATCATGTACATATTTGTTTAGTATCATAGCTAGAGTTATTTGATTTTGTGAGGGTTTAATTTGTTTACAAGTGTTTTTTATGCTTACGAGGTCAAAGCTCAAGAGAGGAGAACGGAAGCTTGTGGTTTCAAGTCCTAAAATTAGTTCAAGGACAAGGAGAGAAAGTTTTCCACAATCTCCACCATAAATTTCAGCTCAAATTGTACTTGAAGCTTCATAAAGTATGCCACATGAAGGAGATCCTGAAAATATGTCAAAGGATGAAAAGGACTTCAGAAAATCATTATTTAATATGACACAAATGGTGAAAGTTCTCTATGAAGAGAGGAACACAAGGTTGCAAGGTAAGAGTTCCAATACTTCAAAGGGAGATAAGTCTTCAAAAGGAGATGGAGGGGATCGGGATAAGACTCCGAAAGGTAATGGAGGGAACGGTGAAAAACCACTTTGAAACCACCATTCTCTTCACCTCCATCCTCACCATCATATTTTTCCACAAAAATTCATTCATAAACACCTCCACATTATCCAAAAGGTCATGTTAAAACTCCATTTCTAAAACTTAACATAAATTTTGATTTACTTATGTATTATGGAGAGGTAAATGTTGAAATATTAGATAATTATATTCGTCACCTTGAAGTGTATTGCAGGACAAAAAGGATCGAGGATGATGACACTAAGATTCAACTTGCTTCATTATGATTGCAAAGTGCAACTCTTAGTTGGTGGGAATTGAAAACTCAACAAGGCATGAAGAAACATGGTAAGGTCTTAACCTCTTGGAATGATTTTGTTGCTTCCTTGAGAAGACAATTTTATCTATTATCATACATGCAAAAAGATATAATGGATTGGAAAAAATTTAGGCAAGGAAAGGAAAAAGTGTGAAAAGCTATACTCAAGAGTTTAGGAGAATAGCACTAATATTGGGTGTCTATTTGACGCCTCAAGAAACTTTGTTGAAATACATTGGATGTTTGCATAGTTACCTAAGACATACGATTCTAGTGTTTAACCCTACAACTTTAGATGAGTTTGGGTATAGAACACACATCTAGAGGTAAGAGGAAAACACGTTTCAAATGAGACAAGTGAGAATACATTTAAGTGTGGAGAGAAAGGAAAGGGTAAGTTCAAGGGAAAACGAAATAAGAATGCATCCGTCAAGTTGGAGAAAGAAAAACTCACATGCAAACACTTCTCCAAATATGTACATGATGAAGATGATTGCTGGAAAATTCATCCAGAAATGAGACCTAAGAAGTTGAAAAACAAGGAGAAGGAAAAGAAAGTTGCAACAATACAACATGATTTAGGTTTTAATTCTTGAGATGAAACAAAGATGACAACGATGGGTTTGAAAGGTAAGAACATAGAATGCACTATTTATTCAAATTTTCTTAATGATACTCAAGATGAAGAAACAAGAATTGAGCTTTTCCATATTAGATTTGTTTCAAAACATACAAAGATAGATACATTATTTGATAGTGGTTCACAAGAAAATCTTATTTTAGAGGACATTGTCAAGAAGTTAAATTTATAGACCATTTCACGTCCTCAACCCTATCCTTTAGGTTGGGTGTGTGAGAATGCAAAAATTAGGTTACAAGGAGGTTCATGCTTAGATTTGAAATCACCGCAAACTTTCTTGATGAAGTTGAACTTGATGTAATTCCACTTGATATTTGTGGTATATTTTTGGGAAGCCCATATCTTTATGATAGGAGAGAAATATTTCATCGTCGTGAGAACAAGTATCACTTGTTAAAGAATAGGATTGAGTAAATTATTAGAGCACATAGTAAGAAGATGAGTTGGTCTCTTATGAATGTTGGACAATTGAAAAGAATTGTGAATGCTAGTTAGAATTTTTCTTTGTTAATGTTAAAACATAAGGATGTTGTGAATGAGGCCTTTCAAGGAAATTCATCAACTGAAAAATATTATTGCATAGATGTTTCTAATGGGTGTGATAATATTTTTTAGGAGTCTAACATGTTGCTTCATAAAATAGGTAAACAATATGAGGTAAATTTGCAGCAGCAAAAATCATTGTTGAGAAGTGATGTGAACAAGATGCCAGTGCTAGAGAGTGCAAAGGTCAAAGATAAAATCCAAAAGAAAATTGACAAAGAGGGCATTGGGTCCAAATTTATTCTTGTGGGTTTCACAATATGTTTTCTTTGAAATGGGATGTTGCATGGTGATGACGATCACATCCGGTCAAGAATCGAGCCAAGCGCAAGGCTACACATTTCAAGCATCATCATGTCATCAATGTTCAAGGTGAGAAGAATTTGAAGTTGTTTAAATTTCCTTTGATTGATGACCAAGGAGGGAATTTGTTTGTTCCTTCAAGGACAGTTTGTTGTTCTTCATATTCTAGGAAATTTTAGCAATATGGTATCTATGAAAAAAATCAGGGTCTCCAAAATCATGGAAAATAATCAGTTTTCATGAAAAGCTCAAAATGATGCATTCAAGAAATTTTCAGCAGATCGATAATGGAAGGGTGAGGGAGTTGTACCGTCATCTATATATTGACTGATAAAGAGATTTTGGAGGTCCAAAAGCTTCCAGTGGGGAGGAATGATAGAAAAAAGAATGATCGTATATATATTGTCGTTCTGAATTTGGCACAACTCGTTTCATGCAAAAAAGACACCATATGTTGTTGTAATATTTTTTTGTTCATTTGTGGAAACGTAAAAAAAAATTATTTCGGGTTTGCAGGTTTTCACAATCAACAATTAGTACTGCTAACTAGACCTTGATTGTATCGGATGACCTGTCTTTTTTGACCCATCACATTTTGACACTTGGAAGGTTATTGTAGGTGTGTTTATGGAGGAATTTGATTGGATGAGGTTGGTTTGATGTGGACCAACTAGGAGGGACCACGTGGGCCAACCAGAGGATTCCATGTGGCCTCCAAAATTTTGTTAAGGGCCTAGCAGTAGCCCTAGGGAGTTGAACATAGGACACCCACTATGTCAGCCAAGCCTCATACCACCCAAGCTACATTGGTTCTTATGAATTATTTAACTCAACTCATATTTAAGGTAATTGGAAACAGGGGTGGGGACTTGGGTTAACCCCCGAACCCAGTCCATAGACTAGGGTTAGGGGCTAACTCGGGACCAACATATAGTTTTAAAACCCAAAGTTTATGTGGAAAATATCATGGTGGAGAAAACCTTATAGGGAAACCCACTTAATCCAAAGTTTGAAATGCCATATGTCATGGTGGAGGGTTCAATACATAACCAGACAACCATTTAATTTGGTTTAACGAAAATTTTGGGCAAACTTATGTGTTAAATCGGCAGAGGTTTGTAACCGGTTTGATGTTCACATGAATAATGAACAATTTACACCACAATTTACATCTATTGTTGTGGTAACGATAATCAACTGGCATAGAAATTCACTTGTAGACACTAACATTGTATGTCACTATTGGTGTCGAACCACAGGAGGGTAG
This sequence comes from Pinus albicaulis, assembly GCA_034641835.2. Lineage (NCBI taxonomy): Eukaryota > Viridiplantae > Streptophyta > Pinopsida > Pinales > Pinaceae > Pinus > Pinus albicaulis. The sequence goes on along the minus strand of CM076583.1, from coordinate 538,738,584 downwards.
TGGAACCTGCCAGGGGCAGGGTTCCACTAACCCGACTTGACATCGACCATAGATCACCACAGTCAGTAATCAAGGTTACAAAACTAGTGGGAAGAATCCAATGACCTCGAGATCAATAGTTGCCAAAATGCCCCTTGGCGCCCAATTAGGCAGATAATGGGCTTACCAAAACATTTAATCAGGTGAAAATTTTCACCTATTGTGGTGGGAATCCCACCAACGTGGGGAAAATTTGTCGCCTCACGTGGCCAACAAAGCTCGAATTTGTAGGAAAGATTACAGAAGGTGTGATTTGTAGGAAAGATAGTACAAAAACTTTGGGAGGGTATAAATCATTCAGTTTTTGGCCTTTTTGGGAGCGGAAAGATACTAGATAGGGTTTTTGATAGCTTTGAAGCCATTGGATCTATTGTTGAAGCCATTTGAGCATTGTGACTTGATGTAAAAACCATTTTTTGAGGATAATCAAAGAGGCCCAACCGTTGGAAGCTGGTCTAGGAGATGTAGCCCAAGAGGGGTGAACTCCTTCATCATTTTTTGTTTTGGGTTTGCTGTTATGGTGATGTTGTCTCATATTTTCTGCAAAAATTGAACTTTTAATTCATGTTTATGTGTTTAAGAATTTGACATAAGAGGCTTAAAAACATAATTTATTCACTTGCAAAATTTGAAACAATATTCAAGCTATCATATACAGATCACTCTATGAAAAAGGTTAGATCAAAAGAAATAGTTGATATATCAGATATTCCAATAAAGACATATACACACATCAGTGGAAATTATAATCTTGATGGGGCAATAAATTCATACCTCCTCGAAAGGGGAATACGAATGATGCCACCTGGGGGCTACAAAAATTTTGTGGATTACATTTTATCATTAGTTATGAAGATCCCCTTACATTTCCTGTTGCATATTATACTATTGTGCCAATAATGTTTGGAATTAAGGGGCCGAGAGGAACACTCTGGATTGTTTTTGTTCTAAAGGTTGTTCATTATTTTTTCAAATGGATAAATTCACATGCCTAGTAGAACAGTTGAGTTCAACCACAACATTGGCTATCTTTACAGTAAAATCCACGTTTGATGGAATATTAGGAGGGTGGAATTAAAGGATCAGTTATAAATCATACCTTCCGAACAAAAAATGTACCTATCAAAATTTTCCTTCGATCAAGAAAACAGAATTCAATCATTAGTAAGGGATCAATAGGATGCCATTAGCTGGCATGTCACAAATAATATAGAATTAAATCCCTATCTTGGTGGAGTATCAAATATTCTATCTCTTTTTTAGGGCACTTCTTGTAGCCGCACAGGATGAGTCTCAAATTTGGCAGATAATGGATGGATTGGTCATGATTATGACAATTTCTTGTAGTCTTCATAGGTTTGAATAAAAAAATATTTTAGCAACCATCATCACTAGTGTTGGTTAGTAGTAGCTTCGTCATGTAATCAACTCACATTGGTGCAAAGATTTTCCCACGATCATCCCTATTTTAACATTTCCTTGTTTCACATGGTGAAAAAACATCAAGGAAGAGGACATTGTGATTTTTAAATTATGAGGAGGTTGCATTGGAATAGTTATATCAATGACATTTTCAGTTTGGTAAAGTAGGATAAAACAATGATTGCATTAATTTATTAAGAAGGGATATGACAAAATATTTGTATAAGCAAATAATAAGTTAATAGGATGATGAAATTAGATACCACAAAGAGTTAAGGGAAATCAAGATTCCACTTGCAGAGGCATCGTTCATCATTTATGTCAAATGTTGCAAGGATCCTAAAATTAAACCAATGACCAAGGAAACTCAAATACACGAAAAAGACATCATCCAGTTTTAAAGCACTATGCCTCTTGGCACTATAGGACAATGAAGTTGCATTCAAAACTTATTCTTTGGATGAAAGTAGGTCTATGAATGAAAACATGATTTATAAAGCTTAGAAATACTCTGCAGAGGTCACTTGATCTGAAAACACCATTTCACAAATGGGGACTATACAAGAGTCCCAATTAATGTCTTTCTTTCAATCAAGTGATTAGGATTTTTAATGTCATTCTTTTTTGGAAAGTATGTATGACCAGTCTCATTTGTTTGCAGGTGTAATATTTTCATGCAGAAAGCTAGGGTTTCTTACAAGAAGTTGTTCAATTAGGGTTTCAACAAATAGAAAAACTGGCTCCACTTATCTTCTCGATGAATTGTGTCAACCATGATGGTAGGTGAATTAGCAGTAAAATGGACATTTAACACAATAAATGAAAATCACTACTTTTTTCATCAACTTGTATGAGTCACCATATCTTTGCAAAAAAATTGGAAACAAACATTAGATTTTCCAACAACCCTCTTTATTCTCCTCACAATTTCTCTTCTATTAATATGTACATATTTCTCATCATAATACCCACAACTATGTAGAGATAAATTGGGCATGTAATAGTCACTAAACATGAGAGAGTAGTGAGAAAGGTCATGAGTCATAAGGGTAGATGAAAGGTTACAGGAGGAGGTGAAAGGTAAACCTCCTCTCCACTATAAGTATACCCTTATGCCTAATTTGAGAGGAAATTGAGCACTACACTTAGGACTGGTAGTAGATAGTTTATTTTTGCTTGAAGAGCTAGAGGCACTAACCTCTTGGTTGCTAGTATGGTTAGTTGTGGTTGAGTCTAGGGTTTTGCATTGGATAATGATATGAGAAAACCATGTTCCACTGTTGGGATTTTATGGTTTGCAGGATATGTAATTGTATTTGTAGCAACATTAATAAGAATTTATTCATTTATGGAAATGGTTCCCATAGTACTTACTCATAGTGTTTGTACTAGTTGTCTTGTATTTTCATTGTATTTGTATGTGTTATTTCATACAAGAAATATGTTGTTGCATGTGTGTTTTCTTTTGCATATGTGCTTACTTATTCCACGCCATGTCAGTGACATATTGTGAACCAATTTTCAATTAGACTCTAACATGTTCTTGTTCATGTATTCTTGAGACAGTTTTGGCTCACTGGTCCTTCTCATGGCATACTTCATCGCATTGTTGTTGTTACTTTCTTGTACCTCTTTCTGTAGTTTTTCAATCTTGGGTTGAATTTGTCTCATTATCTGGACATTTCTTTCTTGTCCTCACTCTAACATCTCCTCATTTGATATTCAAGAGTGAAACATTCATGGTGGAAATCGAGCCCACATATCAGATGGGGCTCTTATCCCAAATAGTGTGACGTATAACTGGGACTTCACACGGGGAAGACCCCCTAGATGTTTGCGGGACATACAACACTGTCAACAAGTACCTCCTAATTGGTCATTGCACACAAGCACCTGCACCATGATTTTTGACCTTTCCATGTCCCCTTTCAAAAACACTCAAAGTGTGTTGAATCTTTGTCTCCTTGTGTATCCGACTCAACCAATAAATTCAATGTGCTGAATTGAACTTCCTTGCACACACATCTAACCAAATTCAATGATTTCTGAATGATATCTCATTATTTTTGAATGATTCATAAACAACTCCAAATAAATGTTGCATGTACAATGTGACTCATCAGTTATATCCCTACAATCAACATTTAATTGTGCATGTTTGTATAAAACATGTACGAATATGGACACTTGGTCTGAGTGATAGTATTCAATTTTTATCTCTTTATGAGGAAAAAATGTGTAATTCTTGGAAACTTCTATCACTGATAATATTTTTCCTGGATGGAATACATTGTGAGTATGCTTAAAATCGTAATCTTTCGACCCAGACTTGTGCGAGTGTTTGGCATATTTATAAATTTGGTTCTGAAACTTCCCCATGAATTCTGAAATAGGGATCACATCCTCAACATAGTTGATTCTCCTAGGTGCCAAAATTAAAGAAGATGTTTTATTTACCACAACATACTCATATCGCTTCCAGGTGACCTTGACATCTGACATCCCAAACTGGTTGCGATTAATAGGAAAGTTTATATGGAACAATGCAAATTCAAAAAATTGAGTACATCTTCTCCAACCTATACATATTTTCTTGTAAAACAACTATTTTGGTTACCTCCTGCACAATATTGATGAAACAAAATTGCACATTGTCGGGGGAGGGTATCATGATGGTTATTTTATAAAAATTCTTGGAATGTGTCATAATGAAGTCGGAATTCAATGTGATATTGGAAACTACACATTTCATAGTTTTTATTAGACCTAATAAACCATGTTTTCATAGAATTGAACATGCTTATGGATATCATGACATGGATATTTATTTCTTGAAATTCCTTGAACAGTGAAACTTCTATCATTTCTACAATGTGCTTGGCATGATATACATACTCACCTTTAGATATGTGATGTTGCATGACATGCTTTCTGTTTGGAATAACACAATATTGGCTCTCCCATAACTCTACCACAAGTGGTTTGATTCCTACTCGAACCTTATCTCATTAGGGTTTCCAGGTGATAAGATCCCAACAAGCAGCTTCATCATTTTCATTTACTTGAACCTTGAATTTGATATGCTTGTGCAATGTTTTTCTTAAGACATGGAGCAATTTCGACATTGCCAACATTTTTATTCGTGATGTAATTGGTGAAACAATATCAGTTCTAATTTCCCTATGAGTAGCTAAAACGTCAGTTTTTATTGATTTTACAAACATAGAGAATTTCTTTGATAAATTTTGAGTGACATCCACACATTTCTTCCTAATTTTAGCATCTTCAATACCCAAAATATTTGTGGCATGTTTTAGTTTCGTATGTTTAATCAACCCATGTAGTATAGAGCTTGTGCAAAAACTAAATGTTTCTCAAAACACTATCAAATGATGTTATTGACATGCTATCTAACAATGTGATCAAGGATAGTCTCCCTAAGGTCCTCTCTTGTGTTTGCATCTAAATTTTCTGTGAACCTTCCACCCCTTTCCAAACCACTGCATCTCCTCGTTATCCTATCAACATGAGAGGGAACAACCCATTCTTCTAGTGGTTCATAAAATTGATAGGGCACATCTTGTTCATCTATTGGTTGACCAAATTGATAGGGCACATATTTTTCCTCATGTGATTAATCAATTTACATTCATGCATAGTGGAATACAAAACATAAAAGAGAGTGAATCATGTATTTAATTTAGTAAAAGGTGACTGAGGGGTAGTCCCTTGAACATATCGAAGCAGTGATGCTGCAATTAAATCATATTTGGATGCCAATGTCCAATGTATAAATTATACAAACATATTTATATCAATAGATTTAATCTGATCAAGGAATGCACTAAAGCAAGATACTGAATCATTCTACAAATCAATTGCAGAAAATAAACATGATCGCCAATCACAACAAGTAAAGAAATAAATCAATCAAACCACAACACATACATTTTTCCAGGGAAAGATTGCTGCTCAAAACCCCTCTATCTTCTATTGTATATTCACCATGGATTCATGAAACAATTATAATGCACTCTTCTTACAAGAGTTTCCTGCACTCTCACAACTATCTCACACTGACCCGGACAAAATCAAACAACACTTAGCCAATTTCATGCCTCTAATCAACCTGCCTTTCTTGCACAATTCATGTGGAATGTAATCCATATTATTTAGGAATTTCAGCCTTCCAAAACTATGCAATTCTCATGGGCAATCCAATGGATTTCTTGTTGCATGCGGGCAGCCTACTAATGATACAAATGATAGTTAACATCCTTTTAACCTTTTTATCAACTGGGTATCCACTGGAACTGACATGCATGAAACTATTAATAGTAAATCATCAGTTGCATGGAAAATCACTGAATGTGAATTAAATCTAATTTAATTCTCTTGATCTCTCACTAGCTCAACAAACAGTTACAACTAGTTCAACTGACTTTAACTCAATTAATTGAGTCAACTCATTTCTCATGCATTAAACTAATCCAATAACTACAATTCGAACTCCATAACTAGTAGAATCACTATGCATGCCTCACCAACCACCCTCAACTCAAAATTCATGAGTTAAATGAGTTTATCACACTCAATTAAATATTACAAGTGATTATGAGATAATATTAAATTTTATTGTCCAATTTAATTAAGGGAAAATTAAATTAGATACATATTTCTTGTTGAATTTTAGACACTTCCTCTCAACAAGAAAGGGATTATCTGCCACCTCGATCCTGCCTCTATGGTATTCGAATTTTCTCCTAGCGAGCACCTTCATCAGAATATCTGCATCTTGATCTTCCATGGGAATGTACTGAAGTAACATAATGCACCTCTGAACACAATATCTGAGATGGTGGTACCAAATTTATATGTTCTTGGACCTATCATGGTATACCAGATTAACCGAGAGTTTAATGCAACTTTGGTTATCACAATGTATCATCATCAGATCCATCTAAGAACCAAACAAAAAACCTAGGATCTTTCTCATCTAGATGGCCTCACATGCAACCTGACTTGTTGTCATGTACTCTGCCTCAATTGAACTGAATGCCACATATCACTGCTTCCTGGTACACCAAGAAACTGTTATCGATCCTATGCTGAAGATCCCTCCTGATGTGCTCTTTTTTTCTGATGGATTGCTTGCCCAATTTGCATCTGTGAAGCCTTGAAGCTTCACTCCCTCTGTAAATTTGTACCATAATCCATACTTTATAGTGCCTTTGAGATATCTAAATACATTCTTCTTCATCTTCCAAAAGAGCTTGGTCGGCTTAACCATAGCTTGAATTAGCTAGTTAACTGCATAGAAAATGTCTGGTCTAGTGTTCACTAAGTACATTAGTGAACCCACTAGAAGCCTATAAATAGTAGCATCCACTACTTATCCTGAAGTAGCATCCTCCTTCCTCTAGTTTCTTGGAAGAGGAGTCTCCATGGGTTTACAACTCTCCATGTGAAACTTACTCATAATCTCTTTGAAATACTTGCCTTGAGAAACAAATAGCTCACCATCCCACTGTCATATTTCCAAACCAACGAAATAGTGAAGGCATCCCATGTCCTTCATTTCGAACTCCCTTGCAAGATCCTCCTTGCAAGAAGTTATTATATGCTCATCACCTGTCAAAATTATATCATCAAAATAAAGTACGATAATCAAGAGCTTACCATCAACCATAATATGGTATAGGTTTGCATCCACTTCACTTTTGTGAAACGCAACTCGGTGAAATATCTGTCAATTCTAGTGTACCAACCACGAGGTGCTTGATTCAGCCCATACAATGCTCTCTTTAGTTGGCACACATGCAACTCATTGTCAAAGATATTGAAACCTTCTGGCTACTCTATGTACACTTCTTCCTCAATAAATCCATTGAGAAACACAATTTTCACATCCATCTAATGTATCTTCCACCCCATCTGCGTTGAGAGTGCAAGGATAGATCTAATCGATGATTATCTCACAACAGGTGTGAAAGTATCCTCATAGTCAATCCCTTCAACTTGTAAGAATCCTCGGGCTACAAATCTAGCCTTGTAATTCTCCACACTCCCATCTACCACCTACTTCACCTTATAGATCCATCTATATCCAACCACTGATTTCCAACCAGTCTTGGGACAACTTCCCATGCATGATTCTTGATGATGGATTCATACTCCTCAACCATAACATCAACCCAAATTTGTTGCTACATTGCTTCCTCAAAGGAAGATAATTCTGTGTGTCTATCCCCATAGTACTTCCCCATATTACATCCCTTGCATGTGTCTATCTGTGTAAGATTACCCTTGGGAAGACCCGTAGAAATCTCCTACATGACCTTCAAGGCTCTATGGTGTAGATGGCCCAATCTCTTGTGCGATAACTAACCCTCATCCTGGCTCACCACTTTGTCTGCCTTGCCCATCAATGTTGTGCAACCATCTACATCAAGTTTATAGAGTTATTCACATGAATCCCAATATTCTCAGCTTTTCCTATGGCTTTGTGTCGAAGGAAAGATTTCCCTTCACTGAAAACCACATCATAGCCTCTATCCTTCAACATTGAAACTGAAACTAGACTATTTTTCAAGCCTGGTACATGCATTACATATTTTAATAATAAGGGTTTACCTAACTGTCTCTAGAAGGTAACTGTACCAATCCCGGTAGCACTATTCCGCCCTTCATCACCCATTTCGAGATGCATCTGGAGTTCCTTCTCCTCCAAGCTACTGAAAAGTTATTTATCTCTTGTCATGTGGAAATATGCACCACTTTCCAAGTACCACACCGATCCCATTGGACTTGACACCATGCATGCAATGTAAGAAGTCTAACTCAAATTGGAGGCCAAAGCATCACCAGCTACAGATCCTGAAGCCTTCTTGTTCTTCTTCTTTTGTGGAAAATTAGTGTCATAATGTCCATGCTCATGACAGTGAAAACACTTCACTCTGGAAATGTCGCGCTTCTTGCCTTCTTTTCTGGACTCATATTTGGAATAGGATTTATTTCCCTTCCTCTTCTTTGCCTTACCAGCCAAGACACAATTTTCTTCATCATCTATCTTAGATGAAGATCCATCCCTGGTATTTCGCCTGAATTATTCTTGCACCAAATCCGACCAAATTCATTCCCAATATGGAAACTTCTCCCTCCAATTGATGGAGTCCTCATAACTATGCCAACTCTTAGGAAGGCCTAGAAGAGCCAAGCTCACCAAGTCATCATATGCGACAGTAATTTCGATGCTCCCAAGCTCATCTCGACATTGGAAAAAATTGGTTAAATATTTCGGAATAGTGTCGCCTTCCTCCATTTTGATTTTCCTGAGCTTGTCCTTTAGTGCCAATTTTTTATGATCACTGCTACTTTGAAGCAGATCTATCAAAGCTTTCCACATTGCATATGGTGTCACTTTTCCATGGAGACTTGAGACATTGTGGTCTCGTACACCCTCCAGTAAGATCCTCCTCTCCTTTGCAACCTTATTTTCCCAAACATCAAGATTTGTGGCATCTGCTACAACAGGTTTGGGAATGTCATTATCAATGAATTATTTCAACCCATTGTCCTTCAGAACTTCCTCCATCCTGTCTTTCCACGCAATATAATGAGAACTTCCCTCGAGTGCATACTCCAATCTCAAGCCATTGAAATCCATCTTGAACCTGATCCACCTGTTGCACCAAGAATACTTTTACAAATTCGAATTCTATTCAATCACAAAATCAATTTCTTCTCCACTATAGTGACTTTTTGTGCTTTGATACCATGTATAAATTATACAAACATATGTATATCAATAGATTCAATGCGATCAAGAAATATACTAAAGCAAGATACTGAATCCTTATACAAATCAATTGCGAAAAATAAACATGATTTCCAATCACAACAAGTAAAGAAAGAAGAAAATCAAACCACAACACAGATATTTTCTCGGGGAAATCTTGCTACTCAAAACTCCTCTATATTCTATTGTATATTCACCATGGAATCATGAAACAATTACAATGCACTCTTCTCACAAGAGTCTCATGCACCCTCACAAGTGTCTCACATTGAATCAAACAAAATCGACCAACACTTAGCCAATTTCCTGCCTCTAATCAGCCTACCGTGCTTGCGCAAATAATGTGGAATGCAATCCCTATTCTTTAGGAATTTCAGCCTTCCAAAACTATGCAATGCTCATGGGCAATCCAATGAATGTCTTGCTGCATGCGGATAGCCTACTAATGATACACCTAATAGTTAAAATCCCTTTAACCTTTGTCTCAATTAGGTCTCCACTGGAACTGACATGCATGCAACTATTAATAGTAAATCATCAGTTTCATGGCAGATCACATCATGTGAATTAAATATGATTTAATTCTCTTGATCTCTCACTAATGGAACAAACAGTTACAACTAGTTCAACTGACTTTAACTCAATTAATTGAGTTAACTTATTTCTCATGCATTAAAATAATGCACTAACTATAATTTGAACTCCATAACTAATAAAATCACTCTGCATGCCTCACCAACCACCCTTAACTCCAAATTCATGAGCTAACTGAGTTTATCATGCTCAATTAACTATTACAAGTGATTATGAGATAAGATTACATTTTATTGTCCAAATTAATTAAGGGAAAATTAAATTAGACACACATTTCTTGTTGACTTTTCAACATCCAATAAGGGATGTGCGTGCTTACCTTTTTGAGAGTTGTAAGACGAGAAAATCCTTCTTCAATAGGAGGAATAATTTGAAGTCTTCGGGACCAATTTTTTGGGCCAAGGTCCACAATAATGAATACTAAATTGAGTGTAGGGATATGTCAAGAAGATGAAATTCGTTTTCCCAAATGACATAAATGTGTTTATTTAAGATGACAAGCAAAAATTATGTAATCAATGCAATAAAGATGTTATAAAAAAGTGGCAGGTACTCTGAAATCCACGCATTTGTGCAATAGGAAAAGAAAACATTCTTAAACACTGACATGTCATGTCCAATCAATGCAAGTCATTGGAACCTTTCTACAAGCCACCATCGATGGGGGTGTCAAGCCCGTAAGATGGATGGTAATCACGTACTCAGTTAAAAATAGTTATAACAATGGAGACTAGGGAGGGTACCAGCAGCCATCGAAATCCAATCCAAATATTGTTTTTTCCCACAATGGTCACCTATAGGGTAAGATACTAGGGTCAGATACTTTACCTAAGATTGGTAACTATGGTACCTTCGCTAGAGGGGGGATTATTAATTAGCCCTTGAATGGTATGTCATCAACTCATAACCAAAGTGGCGGGTAGCCACTAAGTGAGCACATTAAGAAACACACCTCGAGTTTTACCTCCTGGTATCATGGCATCACTTCTCCCAATAATTATTTTACATCTGATGATGGAGGATTTCTTAAGCTCCTTACTCATGGCTAGACATAATATGATTTCGTATTCCAATATATCAAGTAATTAATGCCAACAATTAATGAGCATTTTTTTTATGCTATACAACATGTCTTACAATTAGATAATTCAACGATTTTAGCATCTGCCTATTATATAGGGTGACCAAATTATTTGTTGGAAGCAAGTGCATTGTTGAATGAAAGAAACTATTTTATGTAGGATGCAATCTCATATCTAGATGTAACATTTTTCAATTATATGCTAGACTAAAATTATCGCTTTTCACAATAATGTAATTTCTTACAAAATTACATCCTTACAAATTACGGCCAATAACATCAAATCAAAAGTATTAAAAAAATAATTTATGAAAGGATAACTTTTACAAAAATATATACAATCTGTTTTAGCAACAATTAGGCCAAATAACCTAACACAATATTACCTAAGAATGTGAAACTTCATTAGGGAAAAAAAAATCACAAACCATCTTGCATAACAATTAAGATCCTAACATTGATCATAAAGTGAATATTAATTTTTTACCATTCAAATTATATCTACACTCTGCAATTGAATTTTGAATTAAAAAAAAATTTAAATAGATGGAAACATAAATAAATAATCCTATAAATACCTTTCAATTTGCTATTTTAAATATGAAAAGAGATCATTTTTTTATAAAATAATATTTATTATAAAAAAGAAATGGATATTATATAAAGGAAAAACATGTTTGCATAGCAGTGATATTAAAAAACATGTTATCAAAATTTATTATAAAATATATTGATCTTCAATATAATAATGGTATAGATAGGTTAGTGATGTAATTCAAGAAGCCACAAGTCCATTCAAAAATTAACATGAATAGATCTTTCTAATAGGTAATATTATGAACATAGTTATAAGGTTTCTACTTTATATTGCGTTTAGAGTCTTACTTACATGTATGGTGTATGTCTCTAACAAAAATTATTCTTAATTTTATCTTTAAAGAAAATTAAACAATAATATCTATATATATATCACGGCCAATTTCCAATTAAAAAAACAAAAATTTAGGAACAAGCTAACATACAAAGAAGAATTTGCATTAGCCACATTTTAAAAATCAATGCCTCTAAAATCTTTGGTAAACATATAGAAAAAAAATACATTTCAAGTTGAGTAAGCTCTTGTTTTTACATGGATGATCTACAATGTAAAAAAAAGTAAATTATAGACAAATCCAAAATATTTAAAGTTTAATATGTTTACTATTTAAGCTATAAGCCTTAGTGCTATTTTTTTGCAACACCTATAAGAAAATATGGATAAAATTAATAAGTCTGCTTTATTTAGTTAAGGATTGTTTAAAGAAAAAAAACTTTAAAACTGTGAGATGGATGTATTGGTGTTAATGTATGTTGCATCACATTAATATGGAATTCATACTAAAAGTTATAACATTATTTGAAATTTCGTAATCACGCATTTTTATTAAAAAATATAAATTTCACACATACACACATAATTCTTATATAGAAACAATGTTTCTTTTTCAATAATAATAATTTCAAAGGAGCATTCACTATACATTTGAAAATGTGAAACAAACATGTTAATTGTTTGCTACAATGATTTTGTTATATTCAAACAACAAGAAACATCACCGTCAATGAACCAAACTTGGTCAAGTCCCAACAACAAACTAGTTTTCATGGATTTTTATCATTGTTTGAGATCCATTGCTTTCTTTTTGCATGCAATGTTAGTGTTGTCTAAATTATGACCAAATTTAGTTGTATATTTGCATTGAATGTTTATCCAAAAACTCAATTTGATATACATATGCACTATATTCAAACAAAAATTAGAATTTACCTTTACATAATATATTCCAAATATTCCATTTATCCTCTTTAGAGATGTGGGGAAGACATGGATGTTGACGATTTCTCTTACGAGAAATCCTTCTTTAACTTAGACAAACATTCTCCTAGTGGCATGATTTGGAAAAAATCATCAACCATAATTCCTAAAATTGTTATAAGCTTGCAACTGCTTTGAGGCCATGGATGTAGATTGTGTGAACGCTTTTATGGTTCCATGCACTTCATATGAGAAACTCCCAAACAAACTATACACCAATTGTTAATCTCACTAGAGATAAGAACCTAGATCTCTTTCACAATTTTCCTTGCCAACGATGACAAGGCCCTGTTGATAAATGATAAGGAAACATAGTGTATCACAATGGAATATTCAAAGATTTTATATAGGCCTATTGACTCATAGACTAATTTTTATGCACACCTATTGCTAATAGACTTGTTTTTGTGCAAGAAAGAATTTACACCACACTTTGTATGTCTTTGAACACAATTGAACAAATTCTTATCACCTTCATGAGGATTGCAAAAAGAAACTTGTGACATGTTTAAAATGTAGGGTTCATCATTTACGATTCAAGTTCTAACCATTATGTTATGATGATGGATGTCATGAATATTTCATGTTTTTATATGTTTAACAAAAAAATTCATGTATATGTTATATTGTAATCTATGTAAATAATATTGAAATGTAACATTTTTATTTGCTTCAATAACATCCTTAGTTTTTGTGAGTTACCCTAAACCATTACAATTCTTAGGTGGTTCAAATTTTTTAATAGACTATTAATCTCACTTCTCAAGTGGTTTTAAATTTGCAATGAACCTTTAATCACACCATGTGATTTTTCATTGACCACAAAATTTCATTTATCATGACAAACTTCCAACATTGATGTCTTGTAGATATACATGTAATTTATGTTGAATTATAAATTAATGCCCGTGTGCACTAATATATATATAATTCAAACATATTTTTATCAATCCTTGCAATGGTGTGACACTTTTAAGTTAGATGTTATTCTCCTTAAAACACCTTGTCCAAAAATAAATCAAATTATATCTCCTATATGAAATTGATGCTTGGCATTTTGTTTTTTTTGTACTATTTGAAAAGCTTCATGAACTTGATCATGAATCATATTCAATGAAAATCACAAATTTCACATTTGTAGTTATTTGCTTCACCACCGCTACCTCAAGAATGTGTCCAATAATGACCTTCCATATGAATTCAAGGCATGTTTTTGAAGGTGAAGTGCTTACATTATGTTATACACTACTTGATTCTTAGTGTTGCATGTATGAGATGGAATCTCACATGTTCAAATATTTATGATTACATAGATGGAACTAAACTATGGTGTGACATAATACATATCTTTTTCCACCTCTTCGTAGATGGATTACGATGCTCTTATTAGTCCCTGCCTACGGAAAAGGAGGGACTATAGCGATCGCTTGGATTTTGACTCTATATTAATTTTCGTTGACTATTTGTGTTGAGGTACATTTAACCAAAGTTCTAAAAAACATTCTCTGCGAAAAGAAAATCTATCCAAAGTTTGATTTTGGAGCTCTTATTGCAGGTACATGTATGAATTTCATTAAAACTTACAATAATAACTTTTCAATTTCATTTAAACTGAGATAATGCTAGGTTGAATGTGGAATTAGTTTGAAGACATTTAATGTTATTGTAGTTAATTAAGTCCAGTCCACCACTTTTCATATTTTCTGCACCTACACCTGCCCTGCCATTACCTTTTGTACCACACTTACAACAACAATTGTACCACACTTACCAATTGCCAGTGCTATCACTGTTAAGAAAAAAAAACACTTAAAATCATCTTGCTGCTATCTCAACCACTATCTGTTTCCGAACCTGTGATTTAAGAACAGAATATAGGAAAACAAGCATTATAGCTAAATACTCAACACTCATGAAAAAATGAATTCCAAGAATGTTTCATTTAAAAGCAGGAGACAAACTAACATTATACCTTCAACAATGCTCATGAAATGAATTTCCAGGTACGAAATCAAATTAATTCCAAGTATGCGTGGATGATTTAAAATCAATTCCAGGTTTGTCTGGATAATTTACAACCAATTTACGTGGGTAATTTACAATTACGTCTATGTTATTTTAGGTATATACAACTAGTCTTGCAATGCTCATGAAATGAATTTCCAGGTATGAAATGGAATCAATTCTAGGTATGCGTGGATGATTTGAAATCAATTCCAGGTTTGTCTCGATAATTTACAACCAATTTATGTGGGTAATTTACAACTACGTCTATGTTATTTCAGGTATGTAGAACTAGTCAATTTACAACCAATTTATGTG
Source organism: Pinus albicaulis (assembly GCA_034641835.2). NCBI lineage: Eukaryota > Viridiplantae > Streptophyta > Pinopsida > Pinales > Pinaceae > Pinus > Pinus albicaulis. Next base: position 538,723,473 of record CM076583.1, on the reverse strand, counting down.
GGTAATTTACAATTACGTCTATGTTATTTTAGGCATGTAGAACTAGTCTTACAATGCTCATGAAATGAATTTCCAGGTATGAAATGGAATCAATTCCTGTTATGCATGGATCATTTGAAATCAATTCCAGGTTTGTCTGGATAATTTACAAAAAATGGAATCAATTCCAAGTATGTGTGGATGATTTGAAATCAATTCCAGGTTTGTTTGGATAATTTACAACCAATTTATGTGGGTAATTTACTACTACATCTATGCTATTCCAGTAATGTACAACTAGTCTTATTGCTCTATTATTCAACTGAGAAATGAGATGTGTTATTTATATGTCATTTAATTGAACAACGAGACGAGATTAGATAGACCTGTGGATGACAATCGTTTTATTCAGCTCATATTTTTTTCCCTCCAGCAAGTTTCTCAACATCTCTTTCTATCTTTGTACCAGATTGAACTTCAATATTTGACTTATAATGTTGTGCTTGAATTTCCAACAGTGTTGTTCGAGCAGCCTTGACTGCAACCACCTTTTTTATTTTTATAGGTCCTCCTAGGTAATAAGTCCTTGAATTTCCATAGTAGCTTCATATGTAGATTTAGGTCCATCCAATGACTTTTCTTGTTAGAAGAAGGATATAGAAAATTCAGCTTTTCCAATGACTTTTCTTGCTAGAGGAATGTTAAACACACACATGGTGTATCAGAAAGATAAACACACACACACAAGAGACTCAACACACAATGAGGGATAAGCGTGAGGCTTTCTTATTTTTCCATTATACATGATGTACATTTATAATACAATGGTGTGACTCTTGGTTTCACATTCCAAGGTCACTTGGACTCCATTGTGACTTTTCGCATTCCACACCTGCCCATGGAGGATTAGGTGTTCCAACATCCCCCCTTAATCCGAAGGGGTATGTGTGAGTCCAAGAAAAGAGTTGTAATACAAATCTACAAAGTATACATGGCAGCATTTGAGCTTAATCAACTCTCTAAAATGTTGGAAAAAAGAGGTGGTTTAAGGATGACCACCAACACTGGAACGCAAAACTTGTTGCAGTTCCCGGAACTCTTCCAAATCTGGCAAGAAGCTGAAAGCTTCTGCTAGAGGAATTGTCCCTCATAAAAAGGGGAGACCTTCAACCTAAAATAAGGGAGTTCTACTACCTGTGATGGTTTTAGGATTACCAACAACTCTAGAATGCTTGAAGCATTTCCTAGAACTCAACCAAATTTGGAAAGAAGCTGAAGGCTTCTACTAGAGGAAGTGTTCCTCATATATGAAAGGGAGACCTTCGACCTAAAAGAAGGGAGGTATACTACCTGTGGTGGTTTAAGGTTGTCCACCAACCAAAGATGATGGTTTAAGGTTGTCCACCAACCGAAGGCATGCTCATGAGCATCTGTGTCTCTGGCTACATCTCTGAATCTGGAATGACGAATTGTGGCTCAGGCTCGCTTGAATTTTTGTGTCTCTGGCTACAACTCTGAACATGGAATGAGAGATTGTGGCTCAGGCTCGCTTGATCTGACGTCGAAGCTTGTATATGACCACCATTTTCCCCCCTGTCAGGGATAAGGTGAGATGATGGTGAAAACTCAACTGCAAGTTTTCTCAATATTCTAGAACATGTTCTAACATGCGACTTAAACATCTTCTTGGTTACTGATGCCCATTTCCAAGAAGCGATCCATCCAAGATGAATCTTGGTTCTTGCGGGAGGCTTATTTTTGAAGCATCTGTGTGAAGAATGAGTGTGACGACCACAGTGATTGCATGGATGAAGATCAAAACAGTGATCTTTCATATGGCCAGCTCGATCAAAGTGTTGGTATTTTACAATCTGATGTTGTTGTTGTGGAAGTGGAGCAGGATCTGGAACAACTGTAGGTGAATTTTCATATAGGAATCTGGCACTCTGAAATATGATGGGCTTGGTGTAGTCTGGAATATGAAAGGACACATCCTTGTCATATCCAAGAACAGTTCGGTGCTTGTTGTGGACAAGCTCTTCCCAAGGTTTGATGATGGGCTTGAGAAGTGCAGGCTGAGCTGCTGCATCTGCATGTACATCTGCTCTAGTACAAGGAACTGAATGGGAATCAACTGCAACTTTATCTTCTTTCTTCTGATGAGAGTCCTTCTCAATCTTCTGAATAGAAACAGGTTCATAATGGTGACTCTTTTGCTAAAGTTCATCTTGTTGGAGCTGAGATTCCAACTGCAAAAACTCAATCTTTTCTCGTGCATATTGTAAACAAGTTTGAATGTTACAAAGAGAATGTTTGCTCATTTTTATCATGTCATCAACATTTGAATGAATGAGCTTATTCAAGAACTCTAATGCCTCATTGATTTTAGCCATTTCAACAACTTAGGCTAAAAAATGAAAGGGTGTCGGCTTCAACCAAAAATGCACCCATTTACAATGTGATGCAACTTAATTTCAATAAATACAGATGACTCAAGAGAATTTCCAACTATGGAAATCTCAAAGTACAAAATCTGCTCCTCAAATGATGGAGGACAATCAACAATTTTTCAACAACTCAAATACACTTCAAGTCTTGATTGCAACTATGAATAAGAAGAAATACAATGTCAATTCAATACAATATTCCTGCAAAAATATTTTGTAAATGTGCAGCTGAAAATACTTGTGCAAGAGGCCTTTAAGGCAGCTGAATTTTCCTTCAAAGAGTTGTTTTGCACCAATAACAACTCGTCTTCAAATGTCAATTTCTTCAGAAAATCACCCTTATGCTAGAAATCACACAATGTCAAATTCACTTTTCTCTAAATATAGTCCATGCCATTTCTTCAATTCTGCTGTTCATTTTCTCTCCTTCCTCTCTCTCTCTGTTGTTTTTTTTTTTTTTTTAAATTAATTAAAAAATAAATTAATTAAAAGGAAGTTAATTAAGAATGGAGAGAATTTAAAAGGGGAGGGAAATTAAATGGGAGGGGGAATTTAAAAAGGGTGGGAGAGAATTTTATTTTATTTATTTAAAAAAGGGAATAATAAAACATGAGAGGGGGAATTAATTTAAAAGGGGAAAGGGGGCTTTTAAAATGGAAGTGAATCTACGTAAGGTAATTTTAAAGGGAGAAGGGGGCTTTTGAATAATAAAAAATTAAAATGGGAATGAATGTAATGGATCTACGTAAGGGAGGGAGTGGAGTTGAGGAGTTGGGGGGTTGAGTGTAGTGCGGAGGGCGTAGTTTAAAGGAGAGGTAAGTGGGAGCGAGTGAGAGATATGTGAGCGGGGGCAGATATGGCGTGGGGAGGAGAGGTTATGGGAGGATAGGGGGAGCCGTAAAGGGTGAGGGTGAAGAGTGGTTGTGTGAGGGAGTGTATATTACAGTGAGGGGGCGGGTTAAGCCGATGGGTAGGGGATGGGTTGCAGGGAGAGCTGTAGGTTGAGTGGTACGAATGGGGAGAGTTTGGTGGGAGCGTGGAGAGATAAGGGGAAGGGTAGAGGGGAAGCACTGTAAAGTGAGCGCGTAAGGGGAGTCGAGCAAGGGTTATGAGAGTTGGGACAGTCGTGGAGTGATAAGGGTGAGGGGGTCGAGGGTAAGCGCAGGGTCAGCGTTTGTGTAGTGAGCATAGTGGGAAGGCCGGGTGATGCAGAGCGTAGAGGGGGGCCGACAGGCTTGGGGTTTGAATCTTTTTTTTTTTGTTATTATTATTATTATATATATATTTTTAAATTTAAGACAACAGAGAGTAGTGAAAGATCAGAAATTTCACAAATGTGGCCGAAAATAGAGAGTATTTTTTTCTTCCAGCAGCAAAATATTGGATAAATGCAGAATTAGAGATTTGCAGAAAACTCAGAAATATTTCAGTGAAAACTTAGAAATATTTCCAGTAGCCCAGCAGCAGGAAAATGGACTTTAAAAATGCAGAATTTTCCAGAAAATTTTAGCAGTAAAAAACCCAGAAACTTCTTCAGAAACCCAATTTAAACAATTTTCAGCAGCTCTCCAAATTGCAGAATAAAAATAGAAATTGCAGGAAAAATAAGCAGTGAGAAAACCTTCAAATGCACAATGCTGCTTTTCTCCAAAACCACTGCTACTCTTCTTCAAAACAAATTTCTAAATGTTGTCAATTTCTGAATGCGGCAAAATGTCTTTTGCAGAAACTCTCTAAATGCTGCAAAAATGCCAAGAATTTTTGCAGATATGCACAGGCTATAAACACAAATGGCTCACTCAATTTGGAGCAGGGCCAGCAATCGCCCGCTCTGATACCATGTTAAACATACACATGGTGTATGAGAAAGATAAACACACACACACAAGAGACTCAACACACAATGAGAGATAAGCGTGAGGCTTTCTTATTTTTCCATTATACATGATGTACATTTATAATACAATGGTGTGACTCTTGGTTTCACATTCCAAGGTCACTTGGACTCCATTGTGACTTTTCGCATTCCACACCTACCTATGGAGGATTAGGTGTTCCAACAAGGAAGGATATAGAAACTTAAGCTTTTTCAATTGTTGATGACTTATAGTAGTACAAAACCCTGATTCCAACACTGTATTTACTTCCTCCTTAAAAATTCCTCAAGACCAACACTAGTGGCTGCATGTTCCTAAACCTTTATTTAAGACGGTTAAGAAAAATATACAATTTAAGATGGTAAAGAAAATACTAGAGAACGAACTGATTTTCATAGCTCCAAATTATTTAATTACTACAACTTGAACTAGGCAAACTTATGGAGGAGGAGCAAAACCAGGAATAACCGCTACAATTGGAATTGGACAGAGGAGCAAAACCAAGAGGGAAAAAATGAAACACACGACTCTCTCTCTCTGTAAAGGACAAGTGTAGTCCATGCAAGTGTGTTTTCATATTTATGACTAGGTGTAACAATCTCAATCACAATTAAAAATTAAATAATCTCCTATTATTCAATGTTGTTTGATTTAAGCAATTATAAAATACCATTACAAATTTTAAACAATTTTTCCACAACGTTTCATTTTCGAAATTCATATTTGTTTCTGAAGAATTTTACAATAAATCCAAGAACTGAAAATATTTATTCAGATATAACAATCTGGATAAAGGGACTTAGACATAGCAATCTTAATAAAGAGACAATCTGAATATGAAAGAAGGTATAAGAGACAATCTGAATATGAAAGAAGGTATAAATGTTAAAAGATATAAATCATTACTAAAAAAATCATTAATAAAAAATCAATGGTCCCATATTGTGGTCTGAACTCGTGGAAGAAGAATAATGTAATTAGATGGAAGAACAATACTGTAATTAGCTAAAGAGAATATTGTAATTAGCAAAAGAGAAAGAATATTGTAATAAAGAATAATGTAATAATAACTATTGCTATTATCTTCTTCTCCGAGTGAGATTCAAATCAATCCATATTCTTTGCATCCTAGGTAGGAAAAGTTGACAACCCATAATCGAACCGGAAGGGACTACCACTGCTTGCAGTTCTTGTTTAGATTAGTATCCCACTTCAATCCCCATACAATTTTCCAAAAGTAACTAATAAATGTTGATCTATTTAGGGATGATCAATAATGGGAGGTACAAGGACACCTATAATTCTCAAATAATAATTGTGTAACTTCTTATCCTAATACTTTATCTTCCTTAAAGGCACCATAGTGAGAATTACATTGAAGTGATCCACAACTACTATTTCATAATCATTTCCCCACTTGTGGTCACTAAAATTATGAGGAAATTTGTTGATTTCAACTGCCATGGTCTTCTTGATATTGGAAGTGAAGTATATTTTTCTATCTTCCAAATTTTTATCCTTCATATCTCATAGTGGACAACTTGTCATGAAATTTTCCATAATTTACACATCTTTTAAACTAATAGAAAATAGTTAAGAAAATATGAGAATTGTCTTCTCCACTCTCAATTATCTTCATAATTTGGAATGGTGTTCCTTGTGTTGTTATTGAATTTTTTAATCTCTCTAAGGAGCACAAATAATTCTTAATCAAAATGAATTCTTCCACAAGTATTCTTGGAATTCCACATCTGGTACTATCATTATACAATGCTACAATATTACATAAATCTACACAATGTTCAAGAACTTTGATCTTAAAGGCATGTTTAATGAATTATTTTAAGTTATGATGTTGTAAAAGCATGACTCGATGCACAATCCATTTGAATGATTTGTGTTGCACAAATTTCCACCACTAAAATAGAGTTGGTTTTGGTTCACTATACAAAAATGGTTGTGGTATTTCTAAAATCACTAATTATTTTATCTTGGTTCTATTGTTTCATTCTCCATTTTTTCCTTTTCTTGAATCATATTTCCTAATGCATACAATATGGAGCAGGTAATATGAGAAGTGATACAAAGAAATAATTTTATTTGTATGAATTTGTTGAACTAGATTATAATCTTATTCTTGTTGTTCTTTAAATTTCTATCGTATTTTCCTCATCCTTTCTCTAGCCATTTATCGAGCTTCTTCTTGGCTTGGCACTTGAACCCCTTTTTGAGAACGAATTCTCCAAGTTCCCATGTTTGTTGAAAATATTTGTGTGATCTCCAAGTTGTGTTATTTATCCATGAATGAACATTCTATGTTATTTTTCCATGGACAAATGTTTGATTATGTTTTGTTTTTTTTTTTTTTTTGTGGAAGAAGGAGCTTGATTGTAGAAAGTATACAAGCAATATGCATACCAATGGATTCAATCCAATCATCCGATATGCTAAAGAAAGATAATGAATCCTTCTACAAATCAATTGTGGAAAATAAACATGATATCCAATCACAAGAAGTAAATAAAGAAGCAAATCAAACCACAACACATATATTTTCATGGGGAAAGCTTACTGCTCAAAACCCATCTATATTCTATTGTATGTTCACCAAGGAATCATAAAACAATTACAATTCACTCTTCTCACAAGATTCTATTGCACTATCACAACTGTCTCACACTGATCCAGACAAAATTTACCAACATTTAGCCAATTTTCAGCCTCTTCTTATCCTGCCTTGCTTGTGCAATTCATGTGGAATGCAATCCCTATTATTTAGGAATTTCAACCTTCCAAAATTGTGCAATTCTCATGGGAAATCCTATGGATGTATCACTGCAGGTGGGCAGTGTGCTAATAATACAATTGATAGTTAACGTCCCTTTAACCTCTATCTCAACTAGGTCTTCATCAAAACTGACATGCATGCAACTATTAATAGTAAATCATCAGTTAAATTACATATCAATACATGTGAATTAAATCTGATGTAACTCACTTGACCTCTCACTAGTGAAACAAACAGTTACAACTATTTAAACTGATTTTAACTCAAGTAATTGAGTTAACCAATTTCTCATGCATTAAAATAATGCACTAATTGCAACTTGGAATAAAAAAATAATAGAGTCACTCTGCATGCCTTACCAACCACCCTCAACTCGAAATTCATGAGCTAACTGATTTTATCACACTCAGTTAACTATTACAAGTGATTATGAGATAAGATTACATTTTATTGACCAATTTAATTAAGGGAAAATTAAATTAGACACACATTTATTGTTGAATTTTCAACACTCCCTCTCAATAGGAAAGGGTTTATCAACTACCCTGATCTTGCCTCTATGGTATTCGAATTTTCTCTTGGTGAGTGCCTTCGTCAGAATATCTTCATCCCGATCTTCTGTGGGAATGTACTAAAATAACATACTGCGTCTCTGAACACAATCTATGAGATGGTGGTACATGATGTCGATATGCTTGGACCTATCATGGAATACCAAATTAATTGAGATTTTTATGCAACTCTGGTTATCACAATGTATCACCGTCAGATCCATCTGACGACCAAACAAACCAACCAGAATCTTTCTCATCCAGATGGCCTCACATGCAGCCTAACTGGCTGCCATGTAATCTGCCTCGGCTGAATTGAGTGCCACAGATCTATGCTTCATGTTGTACCAAGAAACTATTGTTGATCCTATGCTGAAGACCCCTCCTGATGTGCTCTTTCTGTCTGGTGAACTGTCTACCCAATCTGCATCAGTGAAGCCTTGAAGCTTCACTCCCTTTTTATGTCTATACCATAATCCATACTCTGTAGTTCCCTTGAGATATCTCAGGACATGCTTCCCTGCCTTCCAAAATATATTGGTTGGCTTGACCATGGCTTGACTTAGTTGGTTAACTGCATAGCAAATGTCTGGTCATGTGTTCACCAAGTACATTAGTGAACCCACAAGCTTCCTGTAAACAATAGCATCCACTACCTCACTTGAAGTAGCATCCTCCTTCCTCCAGTTTCCAACAAGAGGAGTCTCCATGCGTTTACAACTCTCCATGTGAAAATTTCTTAGAATATATTTGGCATACTTGCCTTAAGAAACAAATGGCTCCCCATCACGCTACCATATCTCAAAACCAAGGAAATAGTGAAGGGGTCCCATGTCCTTCATCTCAAAATCTCTTGCAATATCCTCTTTGCAAGAAGTTAGGAGATTCTCATCACCTATCAAAATTAGATCATCAACATAAAGTACGATAATCAAGAGCTTACCACCAACCATAATCGGGTACAGGTTCACATCCACTTCACTCTTCGTGAAGCCCAACTCGGTGAAATAATTGTCAATCCTGGTGTACCAAGCATGAGGTACCATACAATGCTCTCCTAAGTCTGCACACATGTGACTCATTGTCAAAGGTATCAAAACCTTCTAGCTGCTCTATGTACACTTCTTCCTCAATAACTCCATTGAGAAACACAATCTTCACATCCATCTCATGTATCTTCCACCCCATCTGCGCTGAGAGTGCGAGGATAGATCTAATCGATGAGTACCTTGCAACCAGTGAAAAATTCTCCTCATAGTCAATCCCCTAAACTTGTGAGAATCCTTGGGCTACAAATCTAGCCTTGTACTTCTCCACACTCCCATATGGTGCTTGCTTCACCTTACAAATCCATCTAGATCCAACCACTGATTTCTCGACTGGTCTTCGTACAACTTCCCATGCACTGTTCTTGATGATGGAGTCATACTCCTCAACCATAGCGTCAACCCAAATTGGTTGTTGCATTGCTTCCTAAAAATAGGATGGTTCTGTCACAATACACTTGCTCATAAGGGCCATGCATCCAGTAAAATTGTCTGGAGACTCTCTCTGTCTGCGCAATGATGTAGGTGCTCCTACATGTTCTGCCACATCAAGTCTCAATCTATCAACTTCTGTGGTGCGCCTTCTACCATGTTTAGTGGATGGCTCTACATGAGTGTTTTATGCCACTTCGTGATCCTCCACATGTTGCAACTCCAAATCTTGAGGTTCATCCTTCGGAACCAAGAGTTCCTCATCTACATGCAAATCAAGCTCCCTCTCAAAGGAAAATCGCATAGATTTCTCCTCATCAAATTTTATATCCCGTCTCACAACAGTCATCCTGTTGTTTGGAAAATACACTCAATATTTGTGGGGAGTATCAGTGTACCCCACAAATATCCCAATCTCAACTTTTGGTTCTAGCTTCTTTCTGGAATCTTTGGTCACATGGCAATAGACAGATGAGCCAAAAATTTTAAAATATGAAACATTAGGTTTATTACTAGAAAAATCCTCCTATGTTGTATTCATTCCAATTATCTGATGAGGACTACGGTTCTACACAAATACCATTGTGTCGCATTCCTCTACCCACAGATGCAATGGTAGGCCCTGATCATGAAACATCACTTGTGCTGCACCCACAATTGTTCTATTCTTTATTTCTGTGACCCCATTCTGTTTTGGGTTATGAGGTGCAATCAACTCTCTCTGAATTCCTTCTTTTATACAAAATTTCTTGAATTCATTGGAGATGTACTCACCACAATTTTTGCTCCCAAGAGCATTCACATGCTTCCCCGTATCTTTCTCCACTAGTGCTTTGAACTGAGAACGTCTGATATTTCTTCTGCATGAAGTAGGTCCAACACTTTCTAGAAAAATCATCAACAACAATCACATAATACCTATGCTTTACTGTCAAAGCTGTAGAGAATGGTCCACACACGTCTAAGTGAACTCTCTCAAGGATTTCTGCTATGCAGTTCTCCTTCTCATGGAAAGTTCCCTTTACATACTTCCCCATGGTACATCCCTTGCATGTGTCTATCTGCACAAGAGTACCCTTTGGAAGCCTCATAGAAATCTGTTGCCTAACCTTCAAGGCACCATGGTGTAGATGGCCCAATCTCTTGTGCCATAACTCACCCTCATCCCGGCTCACCATTTTGTCTGCTTTTCTCATCAATGCTGCGCAACCATCTACATCAAGTTTGTAGAGATTATTATCACGAATCCAAATCTTCTTGACTTGTTTTGTGGCTTTGTGACGAAGGAATTATTTCCCTTCACTGAAAACCACATCATATTCTCTATCCTCCAACATAGCAAATTAAACTTAATTCTTTTTCAAGTTTGGTACATGCATGACATATTTTAATAAGAATGGTTTACTTGACTATCTCTGGAAAGTAAATGTACTAATTTTGGTAGAGCTATACCTCCGGTCATAGACCATTTCGATATACATCTGGAGATCCTTCTCCTCCAAGCTACTAAAAAGTTCTTTGCCTCCCGTCATGTGGAAAGATGCACCACTATCCAAGTATGACATTGATCCCATCTCACTAGACACCATGCATGCGATGAGTGAGAAGTCCAACTCAAATTGCGAGGTCAAAGCCTCACCAAATGTAGATATTGAAGCCTTCTTGTTCTTCTTCTTCAGTGGAAAATTAGTGGCATAATGTCCATGCTCGTGACAATGAAAACCTTTCACTCTGGACATGTCACGCTTCTTGCCTTCTTTGCCGGTCTCAGACTTGGAATAGGATTTCTTTCCCTTCCCCTTTTTTGCCTTACCAACCAAGGTGCAATTTTCCTCATCATTTTTCTTGGATGAGGATACATCCCTGGTATTCCACCTAAATTATTCTTGTATCAAATTTGACCAAAGTCGCTCCCAATCTGGTAACTTCTCCCTCCCATTGACAAAGTCCTGATAACTATGCCAACTCTTAAGAAGGCCTAGAAAAGCTAGGATCACCAAGTCATCATACCAAGCTCATATCAACACTCCCAAGCTCATCTTGACATTGGACGAACTTGGTTAAATATTTTGGAATAGTTTTTCCTTTCTCCATTTTGATTTTCCTGAGCTTGTCCTTCAGTGCCAATTTTCTGTGGTCACTGCTACTCTGAAACAAATCTGTCAAATCCTTCCACATTGCATATGGATTCTCTTTTCCATGGAGACTCGAGACAATGTGGTATCATACTCCCTCTAGTAAGATCCTCCTTGCCTTTGCAACCTTCTTTTCCCAAGCATCTAGAAGAGTGGCATCTGCTGCTGCGGGCTTGGGAATGTAATTATCAATGAATTATTTCAACCCGTTGTCCTCCAGAACTGCATCCATTTTGTCTTTCCATGCAATATAATTAGAACTTCCCTCGAGTGAATATTCCAATATCAAGCCATTGAAAGCCATCTTGATCCTCCTGTCGCACCGAATAATATTTTTGCAAATTCGAATATTATTCATCACAAACTCAATTTCTTCTCCACTATAGTGATTTCCTACGCTTTAATACCATGTATAAATTATACAAACAATATGTATACCAATGGATTCAATCCGATCATGTGATATGCTAAAGAAAGATATTGAATCCTTTTAAAAATCAATTGTGGAAAATAAACATGATCGCCAATCACAACAAGTAAATAAAGAAGAAAATCAAACCACAACACAGATATTTTCTCGGGGAATGATTACTGCTCAGAACCCCTCTATATTCTATTGTATATTAACCAAGGAATCATGAAACAATTACAATGCACTCTTCTCAAAAGATTCTGTTGCACTCTCACAATTGTCTCACATTGATCTAGACAAAATTAACCAACACTTAGCCAATTTTCAGCCTCTACTCAGCTTCCTTTGTTGCACAATTCATGTGGAATGCAATCCCTAATGTTTAGGAATTTCAACCTTCCATAACTGCGCAATGCTCATGGGAAATACTATGGGTGTATTATTGCATGCGGGCAGTGTGCTAATAATACAACTTATAGTTAACATCTGTTTAACCTCTATCTCAATTGGGTCTTCATCAAAACTGACATGCATGTAGCTATTAATAGTAAATCATCAATTACATGACAGATCATTGCATGTGAATTAAATCTGATTCAATTCACTTGACCTCTCACTAGTGCAACAAACAGTTACAACTAGTTAAACTGATTTTAACTCAATTAATTGAGTTAACTAATTCCTCATGCATTAAACTAATGCATTAACTGCAACTTGGACTCAAAAGCTAATAGAATCACTCTACATGCCTCACCAACCACCCTCAACTCGAAATTCATGAGCTAACTAAGTTTATCACTCTCAGTTAACTATTACAAGTTATTATGAGATAAGATTACATTTTATTGTCCAATTTAATTAAGGGAAAATTAAATTAGACACACATTTCTTGTTTACTTTTCAACATTGATCAAGCCCCTAGCTCTGTAACAATAGCAATAAATATCATTAATATTTGGTTGTTGATGTTGGTGGGGGGATTTATTAATAGAAGGGCTCAATTGAAAGTATGAAACATGGGTGCTCCTTGGATGAGGAATTAAATTTTGCATCCAACGAGTACTCCCGCTCGAAATTTGAGTAAAAAATTTGGGAGATAAGTTGAAAAAGTAGTTTTATTATTTTATTATTTTTTAATCTTTTTACCCTTTTACTTAAAAAATGGTGAATCATCCCCAATGGTTGACATCATCATCTTGAATCCTATTGGTTCTTATAAATTTTATTTTTGTTGGACATTTTTCTTAGGAGGCCCATTTTAGACCTCGAAATTCCCCTAATGCAAATAACATCTTGTGGTAAGGAAAAACCTAATTGTTGCAATTTTTCTCTGGAAAGATCTTCTTAAAATATTCAAGCATGAGGTATTTTCGAACCCAGTGGAGTAATTTTACCTACTTCATTGATAAAGATAGAATGTGTGCACGTCTTACAAATGATAAACCTCAAATTAACCATTTTCAAGGAGCCTGGGATCACTTGTGAGTAAACCTCGTATTTACCATGTCGTGGAAATTTCAAGTGGATTGAACTTTGATACTCTTCCCTTGCATGTATATCGGGCCACAAAATATTCCCCTAGGTTGAATTGTCTTAGTTGGTAACCTTAGTGGCTATAATATTTAGGATTTTTCCCAAGGTGGAGGTGGAGGGAATGTCCCACTGTACTTGGAGCAGATGTTGACTAGACTCACTTGGACTTTCTGAAGGGTAGTCTTCACTTCGAGATGACATAGTGGAGTTACTTGCACCAGAATTTTTCATTAAGAAGGTTATTAGGGTAATCATTCTAACCGCTTGTTGGAACGAGGTCCCCTAACCGCATTTTTGGTCTAGTTTTGTAATATTTTTGTAATTATTGGTCTTGCGTAGGGGCTTTGGGGTGCGTAAAAGCTCTAATGTATTGTAATGTGTCAAAGGGTAGACCAAGAGTCCACAAACCATGGTTTGCAGACCATAGAATAGCGCAGGCTAAGATGTTATAAATAGATAGATAAATCGAGTCTATAAAAAGCTAAGAAAGAAGTAAGCTAAGGTTGAGTACGAACTTGTGGATCTTTTGTGTCAATCATCTGGGTAAGGGCTCTGTTGGATGTGTGCGTGGAGACCCTAAAGTATTGTTGTGTGTGGACACCGGTCGCTGTGTGCGCGGGCTGGTAATAAAGTCTATAAGTCAGATCTGAATATGAATGAATACGAAGGATGTTGATGATGTTTTAGTGTTCCTATGTTACGATTATTGGTTGTGTTTTTGTTCTAAGGTCGTGTTTTATTATTGAATACTGATGATATATTGATGCGCACATGGATGCGATATGATGAACGCATAGCTCTGGGTGGATTACTCTTCTCACGTTACCTGTTAATTACGATTTGTGCTTATCCAATATAGTGCTAAAAGGGTTATGTGTTGGGCTTCTCCTGCGCAAGTCCATAGATATGAAGGGACCCCCTTTTACCAACTCTCTATCTCTCTTAGGGTGTGGTAGCCTGGTTCCAACACCCTCCCATACTACTTCGGGTGAGACCTTGAATTGTGCAAGCGAGCCATTGCCAAAAGGGCCAGTAGTATCGGGGTTTGTTGGAAAACCTTAAAACTGAACCTAGGTCAACACCCCTAAAGCCAAAAAATGGTTCCATTACCAGGACCGGGAGAATTTTGAGAGAAATATTGGGTAATGCCACGAGGTCATTGGCAAGCATTAAAGCCCGAGTTAGAAGACTGGTTCAAAAATCAGATTCAGGAATTTTCACTAAAAGAGAATAGAAGTAAGAAGATATCTACTAAAGAGTGGAAAAACAAGTATATTTTTACGGAAGTGCACAAAATATTCTTCATATCCTTGGTACATGAATTGCAAGAGTGGTTGGCATGATTGGTGGAGTTCCAGACTTGATGGAAAGATGATCAGGTCACACAGTGGACCCCCGAATTGATCCAACAATTGGAAAGGACTGACAACAATATTACCAGAACTGTAGATGACTGGGTTGACAGTATCTTGGGAGGATTCGTGATAGAATTTTCCGTTGATCAATTGGCATCATATTTGGAAGCGAAGCAAAGGTTCTTCAAGGGATTTAGAGGTAATTTCCTAAAAACCCTGCCGTTGTTGATTAAGATGCTATTGAGTGAAAAGGGTGTCTTATGTGGCCACACTGAGTGAATGACCTCCGACTAGAGTGGGAGCACGACACAAAGCGGTAAATACTACCGGGTCAATCAAGAAGGAGACAAATCGGTATATAGTCCCTTAATGGAATCACCTGATTTTAACCAAGGAAGGGTTTCACAATTTGGAACTGCCCCCCCCCGGCCACACCTGCATCGAACCCACATAAGGGTAAGAATTATCCTACCCCACCTCCTGAGGATGGCATGGCCATGCACATGAAACTATCTACCTTTAAGGGTGTAGGGGATGAGTATATGGATCGATTCTGGTTCATAGCAGAGTCTATGTGGACTGCACAGGACATTAACAATGATGCTATCAAATGAGCACAACTATCCATAGCCTTCGAAGGAAGGGCCCTGGATTGGTTTATGGGATACATTGGTCAACATGTGAACACACCAATAAAAGATATTAAGGATGCCTTAAAGCAAAAATTCTGGAAGCTTAAGTCATACTCTCAATGTGTAGTCGAATTAAAGGACTTTAAGGAGGGACCTATAGAGTCTATCTTAGAAGCTGACCAACGATTAAAAAAGGTTATCTGCAATGGGGGATTTTTCTATGAGGATAAGCAGCACAAGGAATGGTTTATCATTATTCTATTTCCACACCTGCGGGGACCCACAAGGCAGTAGAAGATTGGATCCTAGGGAGATTCTCTGGAGATTACCATGAAATTAGAAGTTGCACGAAGAGATGATATGTAGTTCGCAGCCCTACAGATCCAGAACCAGCTAGAGGCAATGCACTTAGAAATTTAGAGCTTACGAAAGGATCGAGGTAACGAAGATAGCCTGGATATCTAGTGCATAAGATGTAGGGTATCGGGTCATACTGAGGATCAATTCCCTTTGTTATCAGATTATATGTAGGCTAGGGGGCCGAACCCCCTACGCCCTAGGGAGATGGCTGGCCCTAGTAGTCCCATGTTTTGGTGCACCAACTGTCAAGTATCAGGAAGACATTATACAAATCAATGCCCACGATTAGGTGCTTATGTCCAAGAACTAAAACAATAATGGTGCAGATTCTACTTGTTTGTGGATCATGATGAGAAAAACTATCAAACACTCGACCTCATGGTAGATAGGGGAAACCTATACAGGGTGCAGGTGGACCCCTCATCACAACTATCTCCTTCTTGGCAAGGTGGATATCCTATAAGAGGAAGAGGAGGAGGGAGAGGGGGAGTGCAGGTCGAGGATGAGGACAACTGATTTGTTAAAATTTTGGAGACGTGGGACATTTTTCACGAGATTTCCCAAACCCTGTGCGCCAATCTTGCCGATATTGCAGGTAGTTTGACCATGTCATTGAATACTTCCTGGTACTGATAGCAAAAATACAGGAGAAACAACAGACGCCCATGCAAAATGTACAAAGGGTTAAGGCAAAACCAGGGGACGATGAACCATGTATCGATGTAATCACACGCAGCGACATTTCCACTAGAGGAGCTGAGGAAAAGGATGCGGCTGAAACATTGATCCGAAAAGCTGAGGAAAAAAACATAAAGCTTAGATCTGAAAAGGGAGA
Source organism: Pinus albicaulis (assembly GCA_034641835.2). Taxonomy (NCBI): domain Eukaryota; kingdom Viridiplantae; phylum Streptophyta; class Pinopsida; order Pinales; family Pinaceae; genus Pinus; species Pinus albicaulis. The sequence continues at coordinate 538,707,091 of CM076583.1, read as the reverse complement.
GAGAAACCTTCATAGAAGCTCAGAGGGAGATGGTCAAAGATGAAGCACCTACTTCAAAAGGTATGGCAGATCCAAAAGAAGATGAAGTAGTTAAAACTTTCCTTCAGGCATGTATGAAGCTGCTACACAACCAGAAGATCGTAGAGAATCTTCAAGCATTAATAGATATCTATGCAGGAAAGTTTTCTTTATAGTGAGAGGTTAAAGCTCTAAACAAGCTATACAAGAACAAAAAAAGGACTGGACGGGAAATGCAGATGAATGCGCACATTGGAGACTACGAAATGGATCAAATCATCATTGATTTAGGATCAGACGCAAATGTCCTACCCAAGAAAACCTGGCAAAGAATGGGAGAACCTAAGCTGCAATGGTCAACTATTCAGCTACAAATGGCTAATCGGCAGAATATTATCTCGCTGGGATGGTTAACAAAGGTTGTAGTAGATATTGTGGGTGTTAAGGTAAACGTTGATTTAGAGGTAATTCAAATAGTGGATGATGTAGACCCTTAGCCTGCGCTTTTAGGCCTAGATTGGGCTATTGACATGGGAGGTATTATTAATTTAAAAAGAAGGAGCATGATCTTTGAAAGTGAAGGAACAAGGGCGATAGTCCCATTGGATCCAACAGAAGGGGAGTGGTACACTGAACCAGTACATGAGGAAGAGGATTTTGATCACATCTACAAGCTGACCGCCCGGGACGATGACTGGATCAACCCCACGACTGATGGAATGTTATGCTGGGAAAAAGACAATGAATGCTTATCTGAACCAGACGGAGAGATAGAAAATTGGTAGAACTTGCTGCATGATGTATTTGTGTTGCAGTGTCTTAAGATCGCAAAAAAATTCTGATGCATCTCCTTAGAGATAAGAGAACTACCCTACTTTGATGGCTCTGGTAATGTTAGTAATTTTCTCAAATAAAAAAAAATAAACATCCCTAAAGAGAGAATATTTTGGGCCCTTGACTTGGCCATGCATGCAACCCCTGAATGTTGGTGGGAAACCCATAAGGGAGCTATTTAGGACTGGGGGGAATGCAGAAGGATGATGATCTTATGATTTGACCCTCCAGTCAAACCGCCAATGGAAATTTTCTCGAGATGAGGGGATCTACGCAAGAACTTAGCTCTTTGGATGGAAGTATGGAAGGAAAACACATGGAATGAATGGGTCCATATGTTTATTCACTCATTAGGGCCAATCCATACCACCTGGTATGTGGATGCAGAACTTCACCAACGTACCTATCACTGGGACACAATGAATGAGGATTTTGTAATGATGTTTGGATTAACAGGAGGAACTGAGAAACTGGATGAAGCCCTCCAAGATATAGATGCTCTAGTCTTCAATGAGTCCCTTCCTAAGCAAGAGTGTACTATGCCAGCCTAGAATGCATAGATATAGGATATTGTAAACTACATAAATTTTTCAATAGAAGACTGTGATGAGGATCCCCGGAATATCACTATCCCAGAGTCAGAAGGGGAACGTGTCGTTGCAGGCCCTTTGCTAAAGGCAGTCAATGTTACCAAACCATTGAAACTGAAGGAAGTTAACATTGGCATGGAAAAGCATCCCTAGATGGATAAGATTTTGGATTACTAGGATGATGACACAGTGGGAAAGTTCACAGAATTGTTGACTGAATATCAAGATCTATTCCTCATAAAGTTCTCTAAGCTCAAAGGGATCGTAGGGGATATGAGCGTTATAAGGATTATCTTGAAACCAGATGCACAACCTCTCAAGAAATGACCCTATCGCCTGAACCCTAAGTACAAACATAAAGTTAAGAAGTAAATTGAAAATATGGTGGTCGCAGGTATCATTGAACCAGTGGAACAATCATATTGGGTAAGTCCTATTGTGCTCCAAGAAAAGAAGACAAAAGGAGAGATAAGGATATACGTAGACCTATGCAAGCTAAATTATGCTTGTGTACACGATCCCTTCCCTACACCTTTCTCCGATAAAATTCTAGATAATGTGGGAGGTAAGGAAGCTTACTCGTTTATTGACGGGTTTTCGAGGTACCATCAGATCTGCATAGCCCCTGAGGACCGCAGGAAGACAACCTTCACAACTGAGTGGGGATCATTCCAATACACTATCATGCCATTTGGACTAAAGAATGCCCATGCCATATGTTCGCATGTAGTTGTAGCGGCATTCAAGGAATTCATCCACAAGTTTCTAGAAATTTACTTTGACGATTGGATAGTTTTTTGGTTAGTAAAGCACCATGTGTCAAACTTGCACATGATGTTGGATGCCTGCAGGAAACACCAAATTTCACTTAACATAAAAAAATGCATATTCTATTTCCCATTTGGGATTCTATTGGGACACATGGTGTGTCATCTGGGCTTGATGGTTGACCCAACCAAGGTCGTGATTAACATCAATTTAGCAGTCCCCACTACTAAGAAAAAGTTGCGCTCCATCCTATGCGACACTGGTTACTAACGAAATTTTATTCAAGGATATGCCTTGATCACCACCCCGATGGAGAAGTTGCTGAAGAAGGATGTCTCATTTTTTTGGGATGATGAATTTCAGAAAAGCTTCGAGCTATTAAAATAACATATGGTAACCACACCTATTCTTATATTCCATGACTAGACAAAGGTCTTTCGTGTACATGTGGATGCATCAAGGATTGCATTAGGAGATGTCTTGGCACAACCTAGAAAAAGGGGACATTGATCACTTAGTGGCCTTCACTAGCAGGAAGCTTTAGAGCACAAAGCGTAAGTATTCCACCACAGAGCGTGAAGGGTTGGTGATGGTGTACTCCATATAGAAATACATGCACTATTTATTAGGCAGACACTTCAAAATGTTCACAGATCATTCATCTTTGAAATACCTGGTTAATAAGCCTTTGTTGGGGGGGAAGATCTGTATGTGGCTACTGCTATTTCAGGATTATGATTTCGAAATCATTTTGAAACCAAGGAGGTTGAACGTCGGGCCAGACCAATTGTCCAGGATCGAGAATGGGGAAGAGCCAACTAACCTAGAAGAAGGATTACCTGACGTGCAGTTGTTTTATATCAAGGTGGTTGACAAGAAATTTTCTGATGTTATCCAATTCTTGACCACAGGCAAGGCACCCGATGGATATTCAATACTGTAGAAAAATTAACTAGTCACCCGCGCAGCCGATTTTACCATAATCGCGAGATAGCTTTACAAGTTGGGCACAGACGAGGTGATGCGAAGGTACATACTTGAACATGAGAGATAAGATATTTTGGTTGAGGCCCATGGAGGAATTGCTGGAGGACATTATGCAGGTAAAGATTTTTCTGATAAAGTATCAAGGGCCGGGCTATGGTGGCCTACATTGTACAATGATGCCTAGGCGTACTATCAGGCCTGCGACGTGTGCCAACGAACCAAGAAGCCCTCCCGATGAGATGAGATGCCCCTGCAACCGTAGATGGCCCTGCAAGCATTTGAAAAATGGGCCATATATTTTTTCAGACCTATCAATCCCCTAAGAAAGAAGACCGGTGCTTGGTATACACTAGTAGAAAATGGCTAATTAATTACTAAAAAAACGACTAAAATTTGCATATAAACGACTATTTTTCGGTCGATGACCAATAGTATCTAATTTACAGTATCTTATAATGCGACCCTGTTGATCGGTGCTGCCAGCTGCAGATTTCCTTGAATTTAAAGAAATGTATTTTTGTTGTTCCGTTCGGCACGTTGCTGGGAAATGTGGTATGCAAGAAAGGGGTCTGCGTCGACCCTGCCAAGGTTGCGGAGATCGTACACATGGAAGCCCCCAAGACGGTGAAACAGTTGCGGGCATTGCTCGGGCACACGGGAAACTACAGGAGGTTTATCCGCAACTATGCCAAGATCACTGCTCCGTTAGAACAACTTATGCGGAAGTCCATAGTCTTTCAGTGGACAGAGGAGTGTCAGGTAGCCCTGGACACCATGAAGGAAAAGCTGGCGTCGGTGCCTATTCTAGTTCATCCCGATTGGGATAAGCAGTTCCATGTTCATATCGATGCTTCTAGTATTGCACTTGGGGTTGTCTTGGCACAACCCGGTGATACAACAGTTGACCACCCAATATACTTCGCCAGCCGCAAATTGTTCAATGCGGAGAAGAATTACACCACTACCGAAAGGGAGGCACTGGTGATGGTGTACTCTCTTCAGAAGTTCCGCCACTATCTTCTAGGGGGCAAGTTCAAGTTCTTCACGGACCACTCTACCCTGAAGTACCTGGTCAATAAGCCTATTCTGGAAGGACGGATTTTCCGTTGGCTTCTGCTCTTTCAAGAATTCACGTTCGAGGTAATCGTCAAGCCCGGAAGGTTGAATGTCGGGCCCGATCACCTATCCAGGTTGGAGACGGGGGAGAATGACGGCTCCCTTGATGATCAGCTGCCAGACGCTGACCTCTTCCGAGTCGAAGCTGTACCAGATTACTTGGCCGACATTGTCGCCTATCTAACCACGGGGCAATGCCCTCAGGATTACACCCAGCTGCAGAAACGGCATTTGGTTGTTCGCACCGCGACTACCAATTGATCGCAGGGCAACTATACAAACTGGGCCTCGATGAGGTTCTGCGCAGATGCGTCTTTGACCATGAACGGGAAGCGGTAATGTGGGAATGTCACAGCGGTGTTGCGGGAGGGCATGTGGGTGCGAAACCCACTGAAAGAAAGGTGCTCCAAGCTGGCCTGTGGTGGCCGACAGTACACACCGACTGTAAGGCCTACATGAAGCGGTGCGACGTCTGCTAGAGGATGGGTAGGCCCTCTCACCGGGACGAGCTTTCGTTACACCCAGTGCATGTGTTATGGCCATTCGAGAAATGGGTTGTCGATTTTGTGGGGCCCATAGCTCTGGTCGCTAGACACTCCAAGGCCCGGTACATCATTACCGCCATGGATTACCTCACCAGGTGGGCTGAGGCAGTCGCGGTACGTGACTGCACAGCGGATACTGCCGCTCGGTTCATTTTTGAGCACATCATTTGCCGTTTTTTCTGCCCGCGGAGTTAACCAATGATCAGGGTACGCACTTCATTAATGACATGGTCAAGACACTGCTGAACACCTTCATGGTTCAGCATCACAAGAGTAGCCCGTATCACCCGCAGGCTAACGGTACGATGGAAGCCTTCAATAAGATTCTTGAGAAAGACCTGACTAAGATTTTTAATGATCAGCGTGATGATTGGGATGAGCGCCTATCAGTGGCCTTGTGGGCCTATCGGACTACGGTGAAGCGCTTGACCAATCGAACGTCCTTCCAGCTCATGTACGGCCGGGAGGCTGTGATCCCCGCCGAATTTATTGTACCAAGCCTGTTGATCACCATGTCTCTGAAGTTTTCGGAAGAGGCCTCCCTCCAAGAGCGCCTCCATGAATTGCAGGAATTGGGTGAGGCCCGCTTCCTGGCCGAATTCCACCAGAAGATTTAGAAGGACCGACAGAAAGCGTGGCACGACCGCCACATTAAGAACAAAACCTTCCAAGTTGGAGGCAAAGTTATTTTATACTATAGTAGGTTCCAGAAGTTCTCGGGAAAGCTACAGATGCATTGGTTTGGACCCTACTTCGTTATCGAGATTCGCGGCTCCGGAGCCATTCGGTTGGCACAGCTGGACAATACGGTTCTGCCTGGGTGGGTGAATGGCGCACACTTGAAACCCTACCAGGAGTAAGTACCTTTCATTTCTCATCAATAACTCTCGCACCCGAGAGCACCCGTAGTGTAGCGTAGTTGAATAACTCTCCCGCAACCGGGATGAGCGTAGGAGGTATTCTCTGTTCATAGGTAGTGTGTCAATAACCGCTCAGTTGTGAGGCCCGCACCGCAACCGACTGTGGTCGGGGCGGCACCGGTCTAGCGTGTCATCCCTGTAGGATCCGTACCAATCTCCACGTCAGTCCAGCTCAGTCCACCCACGTACTTGTGTCAGTCCGTAGGATCGTCTAGATCTGCAACATTAATTACCATACTTAGTAGCGACCATGCTGTCATCATTTAGCCATCACCCTCAGTAACCTCAGCCGTCGCGTCCGCCCATTTCCCCATGCCACCGTCAGCATCTGTCACAACACTCATTGGCATGCGATTGATCGCACGATTATCGCAGAAAGAATGCCAGCAGGAATTAATTCGTTAGAAGGTCCACTCGTGCCAGGTGCTGACATAACTTGCATGAGCACCAAAAGCACGAGAATGCCGTACCCATTCGAATTAGCAAGTGCAGTTGCACCAGAGCCATTGCATTCTCAGAATGCATTGCACCAGGAAAGGCGCCCAAGGAAAATTTTACAGGTCTATCAGCGCCGGGCCAAAATGCCGAAGGCCGTTCCAGCCATCGTTGAACCAGAGCTGGACACTCGGATTCACAAGACCGAGTCCCTGGTGGGCAAGTATGATAACGCAGCCTTGATTGATGCCAACCTCTCAAATGCTACCGAATTTTCATCCCTCCAGTGGCAGGCATACATGGAGCACTACTGCACTATAGCCGGCAACCCCACCAGCCGCCTGTTGCCTGAGTTCAGGGGCCTTCAGACCTCGTCCCTGATGAACTTGAGAAATATTCCGGTCTTTGGCACCACCGGACTAGTTCTGCAGTGTACGCGCTTCCTCCTCAGCCGAATTCAGAATGGGTCCCTGTGGCTGACCCAGAAAATTCCCATTCATGCCAAAGATATTCATCGCCTCACAGGGCTTTCGCAGACAGGTGCCGACGTCTCAACGGCCTGTCAGACCTCCTCCAAGCACGCACGGAAGTTGGGTGATGCAGACTTCTATACCAAGTATGGCACTCGCAGGGGGGGGAAAGGAGCCAAGATTGACCTCATTAACAAGCCCGAGATTCGATTCGCCTGTTACCTCATTTCCAGCAAGACAATGAGGCATTACACCAAGGGTGAATGCACTCTTGATACTATTTCTATTGCTGAACATTGTGTCCAAGGCACCAGACTAAATTGGTGTTCGTTCTTGTTAAAGGAGTTGTTCGATGCGTGCGAGGAGAATTATAAGCGCACAACTACTTTTATTTATGGCTATTTGATTATTGCTTTTGCCATGTGGAAATGGCACACTCCACACATCCGGTTCCCAGCAGAGATCCTCGAGGGCCAGCCCCTCGCGATGAAATTCACTCCATGGCAGGTCTCAAATGACCCCAGTACCAAGCTGGTGGATGCAGATGCGTTTCGGTCATGGTACCGGCTAATGATGGATGTGGTGGCATGTCAGCAACGGGTGCCTAGGAACCTGTTGGACGACTATAGTGAGCAAGTATGGTTTGGGGTAAGGCACAAGCACACTTACCTCTGACCCGCTTGCATTCTGGCAGATACCTTCCGAATGACGCCACTAAAGTTTCAGCTGGACGATGCTACCTTCCACCATGAAGTTTGCTCATGGCCGGGAGTCACGAAGCACATGCGGGACGGGCTCCCTAGATATAATTTGACAGGATGGCACCGGTGCAACAGCCTACTGAGATGGCGGTGGCAGCACCATCACAGGAACTCCTCGAACCACTCATCCCCGTTGTCCGCCACTTCAACAATCAGGTACGAAATCTCAATGCAGCGGCCCAGGTTATTTCTAGCGGTGCTACCCCATTTCCTTTATTTTCTGAATTTCAGCTCACTCGCTCCACTTCGCACCCCCGTACCGCTCCGCTCACCTCCCCCATCCCCACTATCTTGCTTACCTATACTGATCCACTCATGACCCCGATGGGCGAGACGAGTGAGCCTAGAAATTCACCCGAGGCCCCCCAAGCTAAGAGGGCCAACACCACCAAGGCAAATCCGGTGGTGGACCTCACTGCTGATGATCCACCACCGCCCCCAAGCATCGGGGTGCTGATTACTGAAGAACCCCTCATTGACCCATCCGAATTCATCAATATGCGCTTTCCACACACCCCCACCACACTCTCCACTGCTCCATCCACCGTTCCTCCGCCTGCCACTTCATCCGCCCCGTCTAATTCCTCAGCTACGGTGTCTGACCCCATTATCCGGGAACTCATGGGTGGGGACTGCTGGGCTGACGTTGACTCTGGTGCTGCCACAGTCATACCACCGATCGATCCAGTGGTCGAACCCCACCCTCCTTTCACTGATATATTCACACAACAGCTGCACACCGGGTCTAATTCTACCGAGGTTCCGCCTGAGGCCACAGTTCCTTCACGACCGACTCACCTTGATCAGCAAGAACCGCCGGATCTAAATATGGTTGACTCTGCAAATCCAGAGGCCACGCCCTTCTCACCTCCTAGGCATTTCAATGGCACAGTTGCCGGTGGGCAACCGTTGCAAGAGCAAATGTCGGCGCAGAGCCCTTCTAGGACCACCACCTTCCAGCCTGACAATCCAGCTCAGCTGTATCTGTTGATTCAAAGGGTGGCCCAGCAGGTCGAAAGATTGCATTTGGGACTCCAGTGGCAGTATGCCGAGCAGCAACACCAAATTTCCGCGCTTACTGAACAGCGCGACCAACTCCAAACAGCACGGGAGCAGATGGAAGCAATGATCACCAATGTCACCCGGATGTTCTCCGATTTCTAGCCCTCCCTAGGGCCTCATTACCCCCTGTTGCCTCCCGAAATCACTGCAGCCAGCTTCTCTGAGCAAGCTATCCACCTCTGCATCACTGTTCAGGAATTTCACCGAGAGAATCATGAGCTTCGGGCAGCGTTAGCAGCCCGTGCAGAGCCGGCCGAGCCCGAGGTCGACTATTCAGCCCAGGTAGCCGCCAAGCAGAGCCAGGTAGCTCAGATGCAGGAAGCACTTCAATTCATGGCACGAGAGGCCCGTGACCTCCTGAAGGGCCGTCAGGAATGCTCCCTGGCCCTCACTATCAAAACCCAGTCGATTTCCGCCCAACTCCAGCAGGTTCCAGGGAAATTCAAGAGGCTACTGACCCCGCTAGGCTAGATCAATTATACACCCAGGCTGATGAACTTGAGGCACAACTCCAACACACAGAGGCTTGTTTGGCAGAGGCCAAACGCGTCATTCGTGAGCTCCGGCCGCTGCTTCAATCTAGCACCCGGGCCATACAACAGCTCGCAGCAGCAACCGAGACCCAGATCAGCACAATGTTTGGAGCTGTCCCAACGCCCATTGAGGAAGCTGCTATCACCAAGCTTGCTGAGGACACGGAATCGCTTATCCAGGGGTGGCAGCACGTCGTGTCAGTGTTTACTGAGCTCCAAGCTATAGCGTTCCAAAGGGTTCCAAAGTTGGGGCCCTTGTTTGAACAGCCGCCCGAAAACGCATAGCAAGGACAGGAACAAGCTGAAAGTGTACAGCAGGAATGAGCACAGGATGAAAGCGCACAGGGCAAACAGGGCACGGGGTCAAGCAGGGCAATGGAGATCGAAACCGTAATTTTTGATTGACTCGGGGACGAGTCAAGGAACTGTGGTCGGGGCCTGTTGGGGCCCTTGTTTTGAAAAACCTTGTTTTGAAAAACCTTGTTTTGAATGTTTTGAATTTGGAACAACGGCTAGATTTTGGGGTTGCGGAACGAGGACACACGCCAGCCGCAACCAAGTCGCAATCACATCAAACGGCGGAGCTACCAAGGTTGTGACGGAACAGGCACATAGCGGAGGAAACTAGATGCATAAGTGAAGATAAGGAAAAGATACAGCAGAAAGAACGCAAGCGAAACACACAGATAATCAGAGAAAAGCTAGAAGCAGCTGAAGAAGGACATAAAAAGAAATAATAGTCGCGACAGCGGGTAAATAAATAGCAGTCAACCGGATGAAGAAAAGAGGATGATTCCATAGCAGAAGAGAGAAGAGAGCGACTAAAGGAGAGAAACTGCATGCTGCAACAGGAATCCAGAGCATGGATGAGGTCTCTGTAGTTCCTAGGGTCTATTGATGTAGAATCTCTGTTCCGCAAGGCATATGTATCAGATCTGTAAGCCCATTGCAAAGCTATGTAACTGGAGCTTGGCCAAAAGCTTAATACAATTGTAGGTTTTTGTCTATTCGTGTGATTCACATGCATGTGTGTTGGTTGAGATGCTTTAAAAATTTCATTTCATTTGCTTAATATCTGTATGTTCTCTGAATGATGTTGCGTGCGTGATTCTATCTATGCAATCTAATCACTGATGAGAATGAGTTGCGGATATGTTCCTTGCCCCTGGTCTATTCCCCTTCTGCATGTGGTCGCGGCATGCCTCGGGTGAGACTCTCTACTCTCCAAAGTAGGGTGATAATGTTGGCGTGATCCTAGACTACAGCGGATTCCTTTGTTGGCCACAATCCCTGAACCTGGGTCTTGCCCGCAAGACCTGATCACTCGCCAACAATTTCATTAGGAGATGTCTTGGCACAACCTAGAAAAAGGGGACATTGATCACTTAGTGGCCTTCACTAGTAGGAAGATTTAGAGCACAGAGCGTAAGTATTCCACCACAGAGTGTGAAGGGTTGGTGATGGTGTACTCCCTATAGAAATACATGCACTATTTATTAGGCAGACACTTCAAAATGTTCACAGATCATTCATCTTTGAAATACCTGGTTAATAAGCCTTTGTTGGGGGGGAAGATCTGTATGTGGCTACTGCTATTTCAGGATTATGATTTCGAAATCATTTTGAAACCAAGGAGGTTGAACGTCGGGCCAGACCAATTGTCCAGGATCAAGAATGGGGAAGAGCCAACTAACTTGGAAGAAGGATTACCTGACGCGCAGTTGTTTTATATCAAGGTGGTTGACAAGAAATTTGCTGATGTTATCCAATTCTTGACCACAGGAAAGGCACCCGATGGATATTTAGTACTGTATAAAAATTAACTAGTCACCCGCGCAGCCGATTTTACCATAATCGCGAGATAGCTTTACAAGTTGGGCACAGACGAGGTGATGCGAAGGTACATACTTGAACATGAGAGATAAGATATTTTGGTTGAGGCCCATGGAGGAATTGCTGGAGGACATTATGCAGGTAAAGATTTTTCTTAAAAATTATTAAGGGCCGGGCTATGGTGGCCTACATTGTACAATGATGCCTAGGCATACTATCAGGCCTGCGACGTGTGCCAATGAACCAAGAAGCCCTCCCGACGAGATGAGATGCCCCTACAACCGTAGATGGCCCTGCAAGAATTTGAAAAATGGGCCATAGATTTTTTCAGACCTATCAAACCCCCAAGAAAGAAGACCGGTGCTTGGTAATATATCATCACTGCCATGGATTATGTCACCCGATGGGCAAAAGCAAAAGCTCTCAAGGATTGTATTGTGGATACTGCAGTGCACTTGATTTTTGAAAATATTCTGACTAGGTTTGGTTGTCCAAAGATCCTTATGAGCAACAGAGGTACACATTTTTTTAATGAAACTATCATGGCTCTGACTGAGGAATTCCAGATCCACTGTAAAAAGAGTACCCCGTATCATCCGTAGGCGAATGGGGCCGTAGAAGCCTTCAATAAAATTTTGGAACATGCACTCAATAAGGTTTGCAACACTAAACGTAGCAACTGGGACGTATGCATCCCCTCTATACTCTGGGCCTATAGGACTATATGTAAGAAACTCATGGAAAAAATGCCCTTTAGAATGGTCTATGGGAAGGATGTCGCCATGCCTATAGAATACATCATTCCCAGCCTGCGCATCTCGGCTTTCACAGACATGGCAGAACTAGACATCATGGAGGAGTGATTGGCGCAGCTCATGGCCCTAGAAGAAGATCGGTTCATTGCTCAGTTCCACCAACAGGCTCAGAAGGCTTGCGAAAAAGCGTGGCATGATAGACACATTTGGCAGAAGGTTTTTAAGGAGGATGACCTGGTATTACTTTACGATGGCCATTTTACGCGACACCCGGGGAAGTTCCATAAGCACTAGCTGGGTCTGTATATAGTGAAGGAAATTACCAATTAAGGTGTGGTCATATTGGCTATGTTGCATGGAGATTTCTTGCCAATGTACGTTAATGGAAATCATCTAAAACCCCATAGGGACTCCTCAGTGCCAACCAAATGACTATATGGTTGGAGTATCTGTGTCACGTATGTTGCGAACATCGAGGCATGAAAACGAAGGCAGGATCGACGTATGCGTAGGATAGGGTGTGCAAGTGGGTGCAATGCAGGTGTAGGGGTTACGCGTGGCAGAAAAAAACTAGCCGTTGAAACGGGGCACTGGCGTGGAAAACTAAGTTTACCATTCAATGGAACGGACAATTGGAAATTAATGTGGTGACTTACAAGGAATTTTTACCGTTTCTGTAATGATAGATTTCAATTAAGGCTAATCTGGATTTTTCCCATCCTCATGAGCTATAAAAGAAGGGTTGTCGGTCACAAGGGATTTGTTTTATGTTCGAAACTCTCGCGCCTTGGCCACTTCAGTGAATTTCCTCTAGTCTATATAATTTTCATCCGCATGTCTAAGCAAGCTACTCCTTCTAATAGTAGCAACCCCGAATTTATCTTCCAAGCAAGAATGAGCGCTGTGAACCTCAATGAGTCATTACCTGTCACAGCTTCTGGGGAAGTTGGATTTGACGAGGTATTAGAAGTAACCCCTAAAATGAAGGAGGTCGTCTCTAGACCAGAAAAATGGAAGGGAAAGGGGAAGGTGAATGACACAGAGATAGGGAAGGTAAAAGTGGTGAAGTGGGCTGGGGTGAAACCTCGTACGTCCCCCCGGATTGTGCATTCCCCTGGAAAGCATCCCAAGGATTATCACCTGATTCATCAAAGCACCCTCTGATGATTATGGAGGAAGCCCTGCATCCAACTCCGTTAACCTGGTTTTCGCCTTATGTTAAGCCAAGCAAGCCAGCGATGTGCACCCCCAAGAATGTCTATGTCATCTACGCCTACCTTCATATGCCTCTGGTCCAGGAGGAGGTGCCCCTACAAGGAGAGATGTTTAGATGCCTCCCCCTCATTAAATTCAATGATCATGATCTGGGAAACTTGTATGCCTTCCTTTCACTGGCTCCAGAGCTTTACCTTGAAAGGGTAATGTACGGCAATGTATCAAAGGTTGAGCCAATGGGGTGGGTACGTGGATTAGCCTGGTCGGGGATCTTAAAATTATTGTGCATTCCTCACTTTGGCTGTTACAACATCACTGGCCTGATTTTTCGCCAGCTGCTAGCACTAGTCCATGATGGGTGCTTATGTCTCCAACACCATAGAACAATCAATGTTTCTTTAATTCACCAAATCACCGGCCTCCCCATGCATGGGACAAGTCCTAAGGAGGGCATTGGCAAGAAGTTTGAGCAGCAAATCGTTGAATACGTTAGGCAGAGATACCATGTCGCTTCTAACCAACGAGGGTTTCATATGGATACAATTAGTGACCCAGGGATGCTCATGGATACCTTGTTACTTGCATGCAAATTGATGTGCAAATTCCAGTCAACGGACGCCCCCGCCTACGTAATTCAACTCGCTGGTAGATGCAAAAAGGGAGTCTGCTTCAACTGGTTGCAGTACCTTGTTGATGAATTTATAGACAATGTGCGCGAGGCCCAGGATCAAGGAAAAGCTTTCTACTACTCTTGGTTGATATTTTTAATTGCCTTAGTTGCGTGGGAGACCCCTGAAGAAGCATTATTCCCCACTCTCGAGCCAGGCATGTGTGAAGGAGCGGGATTTTATAACCTCTGGGATTCAAAGGATCCTAAGCGGGTCGAGGAGAAAAAGGTCTTTTGGGTATTATATGATCGGACCTTGGCCGTGCAAATTCATTCCCAGCCGTGCATGTCCCCAATAGTCTACAACAAATACAAGCATATCGCGGCATTCTAGGTTACCATGCATAATGGGCAAGTTCGGGCCCACAGAGATCCTGCTTGGTATAACCTTCCGTATATGGCTACAGAAGAAGATATTGACCAAGTAATTGCAACTTGGCCACCTGAGTGGAAGGTTTCAGCCCAGACGTCTGGCCCAGGCACAACAGGCACATCTGGCCACAATGCAGCCTCAAAGGACACTACTCTGCCCGCCACAATGAAATATTCGGCGGTTCCTGCTACGACGCAACGCACGACCCCCACCAACCTTGCAAGCGCTACCGTGCAGACAGAACCAGATTCCCAGCTGGATCAGGACCTTAACAGGCTAGATGGTGCAGACATGGTGTCCCTGCATGGTCTCAAACGCACCAGCGAACCTCCCGAGGGGTCCAGGAAGAAACGTAAGGCTATTAAGCCCGGTACAGCCACAAAGGTTACATTGATAAAGGATGACCTTGAGAAAATTATCGACGCCGTCACCATCGTGTTCAAAGATCGATGGGATTCTTTGGAAGGATAACACAAGGTCATGGTAGAATTTTTACAATCTAAGCTACAGGCTCTCCAGATAAAAGTAGACACCCTTCAAGAGAGCATGGATCAAGCGAGGTAGAGTCAAGAGAGCATGGATCAAGTGAGGCAGAATCAAGTGGGCTAGCCAGCTACAGTTATAGCCCTAATCATCGTCACGGACACCCAGATCTGCCCCCTCCCAGGTGTAAATTTTGCAATGGTACCCGCAAAATTATGTGACCAAGTCTGTGCATGCTCTTCAGTCAATCTTGACGTTGGGTGCTTGATAGGTGCGCAACTACACTACTTATTTACCTCAATCACCAATGAGCTTCATCACAAATAATTACGAGTGCAGCAGCACCTTAGCGAGGCCGAGAAAACTATTGTGACTCAAGCTGCTGAAGTCGCCCAGGCTCGGGCTGCACACATTGCCGCCATTGCGTAGTAGCATGAGTGATTTATTTTTGAAATAGTAGTGATTAAGTGATTTCCTTTCAACATATGAATGAATGCGTTCATTTCCATTCATGAGTGATTTCTTTTCAAAAGCTATAGTGATTTATTTACAAGTTTCATTGCCATAACATTTCATTTCAAAAACATAAAAATGTATAAATTCCATTTTCTGGAATTCAATTTTATCTTCATGCACAAGACTGTTAGAGAATAAGAATTTTTAGAGACTAACAAATAAATTAGTTAAAATTTCTTCATAAGATAGAGAAATATTGTTTCAATTTTTACAGAGTAGAAAGCATGTCGATTTTTAGAACTTAGTTGTAATTTAAATTTATCAATTTCAATAGGAACATAAGAATACAAACATCCTTAGAAGTAATCTCTACAAATCCAATCATCACACCAATAAACTAAATGAATGAAAGATGCTTCTAGCATATATTGTGCACTTGCACTTCACAATTTTACCAACTCTAGTCGATAATCTATGTAATCAATTTAAGACAATTAAATTGACCAAAAATTTTGTCACCGTTGTCACAGAAGTGTAAATGGGAACCTTTTTCTTTTAATTAAAAAAAAAAGGAAAAAAAGAGAATAAAAATGAAACAAAAATTCAATCACCTACCACACCCACTATATCACGTGGTGCAATAAGAGCCACACATCCACAATATTATTTCTTATTTTTGCAGGTAGAAGAAGATGTGACAAAGGAGGTTGAAGAAATGGACGAAGATGATGAAAATGAGGAAGATGATTTTGGATTTCCCATTCAAGAAACTATTGTCAATGGTCATATGAAGAGCATCCCTCCATCTATACTTCCTAACTTCAAAGGTATGAGATCAAAAGACCTGGAAACCTTTCTTTTTTAATTTGAAATAATTTTTAGATTATATGGATACTCATTACACATTCAAAAATTGAATTTGTTTCCGGCAACATTGAAGGATAGAGCTCTTAGATGGTTCATGAATTTAGGAACAAATTCTATAAGGACATGGGATGATATGAAAAGAGTATTTTTGGAAAAATATAAATATTATTGCATACACCAAGACCTTAGAAATGAAGTCTTTAAGATGAACCAAAAAGAGGATGAAAGCCTAGAAGATTTAGTGGAGAGATGGAGAGATTTACGTATAATATCAAAAGATCTAAATTGCATAATTTAGGATCAGACACATTAAAAACTCTCCTACTAAATGTTATAAAGGATGAATGGATTGATCTTCTTAATCTGGTGGGAAAAGGAGATGTCTGTCAATTTCATTTTAAGAGATTTGTGAACTGTGCAAGAACATATCAAGAGGAAAAAAAAGGTATGTAAGATCCTCTCAAGATCCATTTATGGAAAGAGTAAGTAAGTTGGCATCAGGATTGGTAATTCAAACTGAACGTAACAATTTTCTAAACATTCTTGGTAATTTATCTGAAAAAACTAACATGCTAAGAATGCAAAACAAGCAAAAAATTGAAAATGTTGCTTTATTTTTCCCTAAATGTACAAAGAAACATTTTTTGCATGAATTTCCACTTGATAACATTAAAATTTGTAAAATTTGTGCAGGATCACATACTACTAAATATTTCCCATCATTATGAGGGTTGAAGGCAGTTTACCAGAAAGATAATGGAGTGAATCAAGCAAAATATCAACTCTGTTATGTAGCTCCAAGAGGACTATGGCAGCCTCATCAACCCAATATGACGCAATATCCTTATGCACGGTTTCAAGGTTATGCGCAACAATCTCAAAGTAATTAAAAAACACCTTGCCTTGGCCACCTTGGACATCTCAAACCCAACCTCAAAGCCAAACTTGGAAACCTTGGCCATCTCAATCCCAACCTCAAAACCAATCTTGGCAACAAAGTTGGCAAAGGCCCTACAAAGGAAATCCACCATATCCTCAATCTTTTCCTCATTATCCTCAATACCATCATCAATTTTATCCATACCATTCACCTCCACCACAACATCAATATCACCCTCAGTTGACCTCAATTCAACCTTTCCTATTACCAACCACACAAGCACCCCAAAGATCCATTCCCACTCTACTACCTGCACAACCATTTCGAATCCCCAACAATAAAACACCTCAATCCACTTACAATTTTGAGGTATTGTAAAATGATTCACCAGCTGCCATTGAAGAACAACAACCATAAGAAGAATACTCAAATAAGGTCCAAGAATCATGGATGCCTGTTGATAAAGAGTAGTTGTTGGAACCTGAGATTGAAAAGTTTCTTGCATGCCTATCACCAGATTCTATGAATGAAGATCACATCTCTGAAGACTTGCATGACATGATAGTAGGAAACCAACTAATTGGTTTCTTGTATACTGGCACATATCAAAGAGTATATTTCAAACTTTCATATGAGTTTGTCTATCATCTTGTTACAAACGTATTCATATACTTTAACAAGATTTATTTTTCAAGTAGAGTAGGACATATAAAAAAATTAAATTAAAATTAAAGAGAAAAATAAGTCTTATTTTGAAAACCAGCTTTCTTGCGCAACTGGACATGAGCTTTTTTTGAAAACCAGGCAACTGGCGAGAAAAGTTCACAATAAGTTCTACAATTTCATGATGGTTTCGATCTTTTATTATGGTTCTTCAAATAATTTTTGGTTCTATGCTCGAGTTGGATGATGTGGAATTCCTGAAGGTCCACCTTCCAACAGATCTTGTCCCATCGACCTCAACACCTTATCTAGGATCCAAATCAGATATTATTTGGAGTGCCATGGAACTTGCATACATCAACGGCAAGCCTCCTCATTGAAAACAATGGGAATACAAAACTGTCTCTCGATTGTTAGATCTTGCAGGTGACTCGACTTCAACACAATCATTCGTCCCTGTCAAGATGCACTGAGGTACCTTGAGAGTCATTTACCTTATCGGTGAGTTGTCTCGCATTGGTTAACGATTTTCATCATTGATCAGTACTCCAATGATTTCTTCCCATGCTTGACTTCGACACATTCATTCGCATGGTAAGAATTGTACCATGAAATTTGGCTTTGATGAAGACAAATGATTTTATGGAATCAAAAACTTGCAGCAATACATTTTATTGGTTTCTTGTAGCAGCATGTTCATCTTTTTTTTCATTCAATAACAATATGATGGCACCATTACAACACTTTTTCATTCATTTTCATTTTCAAGCAAAACAATAAATTTGGGCCTATTTCCGTCAATATGCAGTATGTTCATGGTTTCTACTTCAGCATGCAGTACACAATTCAAATCAGCAGTTCAAAATCGGAGAAAATAATTTTTTCAAAAATTGGCATTTTTTGCAACAACTGCAGAAAGTTGCAGTTTCTACAGCTATTGCTGTAGCAGACTGTTTTTTATGTAGCAGCTTTTTCCAGAGGCATTTTTGGCACAATATTGCAAGAGATTGGAGTAGAAATAAAAAATTCTGACCTTCTGGGTTTTCTCATAATCTAGTAAATTGAGTAATGTGTCGGAAGAATTTTAAAAAAGTGCATTTTTCCAGGACTTTTCAGCGGGTTTTAGAGACGGATTTTCATTTTTCACCATTTTGGACAGATTTCGGTATTTTTTCACAGTAGTGCCTTTTCTTCATCAAAATGGTATTCTGAAGGTATGTGGTGGTAGGAAAGGTAAAAGACACGGTTTCCCTTTTGAATCACTCAATTTGGCCTTAAAATGAGTTCATGGCATATGTTTTTGTTGCAACATTAGGCAGCGTGAAAGGTGAAACATGGCAGAAATTGATTTGATCATAACTTGCAAACCATGAATCCGTTGGGTCTGAAATTTTTATTGTAAATGCATTGAGGTAGGTCACATGAACACAAAAAAATTCAAAAAATTTCAGTGTGTATTTTTCAAGAAATTGGCCACTTTCACCTACATTCATTTATCATTTTTCGCGAAATCCATGGACCCATTGGCTAAGATGTTTTGTGGGAAAATGCATAATATTAATAGTAACAACCTCAAAAAAATTTAGGAGAGTATGATTTACCATTTGAGAGAAATTGGAAAAACAAATCTACTACATGAAAAAGATACATTTTGTGGAGCAAGGTCAAAGTGGAGGTCAACACATCATGGAGCAGAGTACCTGGGCCAAATCAACACCAAATCAACCATCAAATTGTGTTCTCTTCTCCAATTCCAAAAGTTAAACTTGAGGTAAAACTAGCCTTAAACTTTTTAATTTGTTAAAAATTCTAGAAATTTTGATGAAAAACTATTGTAAACATGTAGTTCCAATTTTTCTCCCATTATGTTTTGTCATAACTTTTAACAACCAATCTCAAAAGTTATGATTGATTCTTTATTAACAAAGTCCTGCAACCCATGCAATCATCTCATTCTTTTCCATGGTCATAATATGATTTCACCACTCTCTTGTTTAAACTTTCTCTTCTTGTTAATCCATGCTTTCCTTAATTGTCCATCAACATGATGTTCTTGAGAAAAATAATTATTTTGCAAATAGAAAAACTTGACTTCATGGTACATGTTTGTGGCACATGATAAAAAAGTACATGGAACACTTAAATTATGTGGCATATTGCTCATCTTCAGATTTTTAATGGAAGACAAGAAATGATGAGTGCAAAGCCACAAGAAGAAGATTGCAACAACGCTTTGTTCACACACTCTTGAAATCACTTGGAAGCATATTTTAGGCTTTGATGAGTTATATAACCCTCAACAACAACTCTGATTTTGTGTTATGTGCAACTCATCTTGTCAAAAGATTCACATTGGGAAGTCTTCTTCATTAATTAATTTGTGAGTTCTTGAAGAAACTATTTGATAACATTGTTGAAATATGATTGGTTGCTATGCATGGAAGATAAGAAGACAATCATTATGGGCTGAAATCTATGACCATTTACAACCATACTAATGGGATGAACTTCACAATGATGGAAAACACATTCTATAGATGGAGTAAAAATCTTGACTCTATTTTTCACAATATGGTACTCTACCAAGGCTTGAACAGTTTGAGCACAATTAAAATAATGACAAGTACTTGGGCATCCTTTATTTTCACACAAGTTGCATATAATAAATAATGAAGGGTTGGAAAAAAGTGCATCTTATTTAGATAAAGGGTCAATATTTCTCTCTTGGAGCTTTGTTCAAGGACTTAGCTAAAATGACAAAATAGAGGAATGCCAGGAACCGGTTGGATTATGAAACTTTGCAATGCTTTGTTTGCATGAGGACATGCAAAATCTCAGATGTGGGGTAATGTTGAGCCTCCAATTTTTCATAATTTTGTCGATGAAACCATCCATTTTCGCATCATTCCATTCACCCACTGTCATCATTTTTAACCATATTTCTTCATAAATGCACCAAATTCCCGCATACATGTTTACATAGTTTATTATTATTATTTCTATTATTTTTAATGAATTAAAGAGAATTATGCATGGTTTTACTAATGATAGTTTGACAGTTCAAGCTTATACAGTTTCCGCAACTATCTCCATGGTTGAGGTAGTAGCACCACTTAGAATGAAATCCAACACATGGACATTGTTTCTAGAAGCTCCAATATGGATTTTTGTTGGTCAAATTCCACCGAGCTCACACATGTGGACATCTAGGCAAAGATCAAGGGAAAATCGTAGTAGTTTTGACTAGTCAAATTCAAACACGTTTTCTGAGAAATGTAAAGAGAATCTCATAAAAAAACATGGGTTTTGTTCAGCACAGGCCCAATTAAGTTCCAAGTGAGCCGTTTTCCCAAATTCATTACCATTTGGGAGATATTTCAAGTTCTTTGGAGCCATATTTTGCAGTTGCGTGAGAAAACATTGCGCCCATGTGTCAATAAAACACCCAGTCAAGAAAATAGAGCTTGGAATGGACCGTGCTTCATAAAATTCGTGTAAAGTAGGTTTCTATTCAGTTCTGATCTTTAGCTATATGAATCTTCATGAAGTTACATTGCAACCCCTATATAAACACTCCATTGAAACAAATAGGGGAGGTTAATTTTCTAAAGCATATTGTGAAGTTTTAAAACTCTGTTTTTCATTCATTTTTAATGAAGAAGTACCTTGAAGACTTGATGCACAACTAACTGTTGGAGTAAATATTTGACCGCCTGTTTGTGGAGGGCCCTTGTAAATAGTGAAGGTTCTGCATTTTATGTTTTTAATGTAGTTGTTTTCATGTTTTCATTTTATCATTTGATGTAGTTATTTTCAGAATTCCAATTTGTCATTTTCCGTAGTTGTTTTCATAATTCCAATTTGTCATTTGTTGTAGTTGGTTCCAAAATTCCATTTTTTTATTTGATGTATATGCTTTCATAAGTCTTATTTTATCATTTGATGTATCTTCATCAATCTTTTCATTCAAATTGTCAAATCACAGAGGATTCATAGTTTTACTTCTAGAGCAACAGTGATTTATTTTAGAGTAGTTTTACAAGTTCATGAGTGGTTTATTTCAAGAGCATGAGTAATTTATTTTCGAAACAGTAGTGATTGAGTGATTTCGTTTCAGCATGTGAGTGCGTTCTTTTACGTTCATGAGTGATTTATTTTCAAGAGCTATACTGATTTATTTACAAGTTTCATTGCCATAAAATTTCATTTCAAAAACATAAAAATGTATAAATTCCTTTTTCTAGAATTCAATTTTATCTTCATGCACAAGACTGTTAAATAATACGAATTTTTAGTGATCTGAAAATGGAATGTACTTGAAAAGGGTGCAATCCATTTTCAATTATGTAAATGAGTGCAAAAATACTCTAAGTTTAAATCTGAAAATGTGAGAACTTCATATTTCTAATACAGAAATATACTGTAGGGGCATTTACCGGATATTTCACCTTTCAAAAAAAGGATGAATCCAGAGGCTACCTGGCCCTCTTACAGACTCTGCCTAAATAAATAATAGAAGTAAACACTCAGATTTAATTAAAATGATCTTGCTTTAAACTTGACGTTATGCGGAAATTTAGCTTGCAAATGGTGTATGTCTTTTCACTGTTTATGTATCTTAAGTGTAATTGTTTTTTCTGAAACTTAACATGGGTATCAGCAACAATATTCAGCAATATAATATCAAAACACAACAGCAATATAATATAGTAGTTCACCCCAACTCTTGGGCTACATCTCTTGGATCAAGCCTCCCAAAATGGGCTTGTCCTCTTGTATTAAAAGCTCTCAAATGCAATACAAGATTATAAGTGTCTCAATAGACAAATATGAATATATAAACTGATTCAGAAGGTAGGAAAAAACTAATAATGCCTTTTCAAATTCACTAAACAGTGAAATATTACCATAAACAGTGATTTCTGCATCAATGTCCTGCTGGTGCTTTTAACTTCTCTGCAACTTTTTGGGATGTATAAGTCCTCAAATTCCTTTGAAAACACTTCCAATGGCTTCATAAGGTCAAAATTATCTGAAATAGAGCTTTTTTTCACCTCAAACTAATAACCACAACTCAAAATAGCTCAAACCCCAAAATGGCCATGGTGGCCCTGAAAACTCTCCTAAAGGTTTTCGGCCTTTGAAAGTCTTCAAAAAGAGCTAATACCTATTCCAATGGCTCTGAAATGTAGGAAATAGTCGAAAATGACTTTTTTTTCACCAAAAAAGGTTAACCACAGCTCAACCAAACTCAAAACCCAAAATGGCCCTAGTGGCTCAAAAAGCTTCTATGAAGCTAAACAAGCTGAAAATGAGCTCCCCTCACTCTAAAACCTACACCATTCAGTCCAAAATGCTGAGAAAATGTGAAATAAAAAAAAAAATTGTTTCAAAAGGTTGAGTAATGAGAAATTTATGACCAAAACAACTTTGCCCCAATTTCCTCCACTAAATGTGGGGCAACTGCCAGTTAACTCCACTAAAAGTGGAAGTCCGCCTAAAGTTGGGAGCACCTCCAAAATCTCCACCATATTAAACTCCACTTAACTGAAGCTTAATTAAATATTAAACTTGAGTTTAGGCTCCTTAAGCGCTCTTAACATTAAGCTCCCACACTGGTCATATGATGAGGTTCCATGGGAGGAGGGTTGGCCCCTCCATGCTCTGTCGGACCCACTCCACTAAAAGTGCAATAACTTCTTCATACGGTGTCCATTTTTCGAACCGTTTATGGTGCCGGAATCAAGAAGAAGAGACCTATGAAACCATCTTGGTTTCAACCAATTTTGAACATTTTCAATTTTGAGCATTTTTTTTGTTTCCATGGCTTGGACTTGAGCTCTTGATTACACCTCCCAAATGAGAGGCTTTTGGACCCCAAAATCTCACTGAAATTCTGAAACTGAACTGTAGTACAGAAAATGAGAGAATAAAGGAATCCTCTTCTCTTCACCCTCCAAAAATTTTCCTAAATTTCCAACTGTTCACATGGCGAATTTTGCTGAATGAGCCACGTACTTGCGCTAAATCTCGACCAAGTTTTCTCGCCATACCAATCTACCATATTGAAACTAGCAATGACACTTGCTGAACTTTGTGCCCTCTTTGCTTGCATGCCTTTCCAACTCATGGAATCTTGCACTGCTTTGCACTAACACTTCATTCTTTGCACCAAGCGACACCAAAGGCATCTTGTGCAACATACGACATCAATAACCAGTTGACAATGAAATGTGCTATACAAATGACACACAAAATCTGTAAAAAAAAATTGTGCACACAACCAACACAAGTCGATAAAAATGTATGACACAATCAACACAAGTCAATAAACAACAAGATACATCTTGACAAACATATGTGTATGTATCATGTAAAATGAACTATATACAGTTCGCTAATTACACATACAACCTCTATGTACATGTGCAACTTCAACTCTTCTTTTCAAATACCAAAAAGTAAATCATCCCAAAAACATGTGGGTGATTAAGAGCTGAACCAAAAGACATTGCTGCAACATAAGTGAGTATCATACTCATCTTTTACACCTCCATGGAAAAATTTTGCAACAACAAAGAAATTCCTTCAACTGAAACTGCTTTTACATGCAATCTTGCATCAACTTTTAAACTGAAATACATGCATACCAAACTGAAATTTTCATATACAAAATGAGTATGACTTACTGCATTAAGAATTTATTCCACTTCCTACCAAGCCAACTCCATGGCGTCTTTTTTTGCAACCGCAATTCTTCATGTGAATCTTTCATTTCCACATTGATAATGGACTCCATAGATCCACTTACGCCAAGCTTTTTGTCATCTAGTTGCATGTGCTTTGGACGATTTGTTGGTTGCAAGGATCAACAATGAGAGACATCACGTCCCTTCATTTGACAAAATGTGCAACTCTTAAGCACTTTCTGAGAAAGTTCTCTTTGCCTTTTCTGCTTCTTGTGTGCTTTCTTTTTCAACCAGCGTCTTGAAGCAACATGGTTAACTCCACCACAAAATGTGCAAAAAAATTTTCTTTCATTCAAACAAGCATAATTATTATTCTTTGCTGAAACATAATAAAATTGATCATGTGAATAATTATACCTCTTTTGCTGCATGGAATGTCCATCATTTTTGTGTTCGAAAGACGATGAACTAGTAGAGGAGACAGCTTTCCTTTTCAGACTTTCATCACTATTCTTGTCTTGGAAACTGCTTACATTTTCATGCTCGCCATAAGCGACATGTTTACCTTCTACTTTCTGCAATGATGGCTTCAAACAATGGCAATCATCCTTAGAACAATTTTGACATAAATGCATTTGAGAACTTGGAACAAAGGTTCTCTTTAAATTTGCATCACATTCTTGAATGCATGTGCTCAAAGCTTCGCCATTAAGTTTCTCATAGCCAAGACCAATATTCTTGGGACGCTACACAACACAAATAGGCTCAGCAATGCCTTGTGCATGCTTGCCCAAACCTTTTCCTTCTTGATAGCCCATTTTCAACATCAATTTGGACCTAATACCTCTTGTATGCCTTTCAAAAGAACCAACACACTTTTCAATAGAGGAAAATGAAGACAAATCAGAATGATTTACCTCATGATTTACATGCTGGAGATGAGGTATTTTCTTGGACAAAGCTTCTTTAGCTTGAAGAAGCTGCAACTCCATATCATACAATCTTTGAAGAATGGTTTCTTTCTCTTTCTGCATAGCTAGCAATTGTGCACGATGTTGAACACTTTCCCTTTGATCCTCAAGGAGAATCTGCACCATATCCTTCACCTTAAAGAACTCGTTCTTCATGTCATCATTGAAGAATCTTGTGAAGGAGGAAACTTCACTTGTAGAAGAATTTTACATTATGTAAATCTTCAAAGAACCAAAAGGAACTTCCAAAGAAAAATTCTCAAAGCTTTCAATCAAACGACAAGCTTTTAGCCAAATGTCAGGAAAGACCACTTCTCATTCAAGCAGCCATAAAACAAAAACTATTGGAGTTTGCTTTCCAGAGATAATCTTGAGGTAAATTGGGTAAGGAAAATAGTCTTCAATACTTTCCAAGACTCAGCTAACAACAACTATCCTTCCAACTTAAGAAAACTCATACATGCAACCATTTTGCAACCAATAAAACAGGAAATCTCTTACACTGTTTTAAAACCTTTTGCACAATAAGGAATGCTCAACCCGAGCTCTGATACCTTTGATCTGAAAATGGAATGTACTTGAAAAGGGTGCAAGGTATCCATTTTCAATTATGTAAATGAGTGCAAAAATACTCTAAGTTTAAATCTGAAAATGTGAGAACTTCATATTTCTAATACAGAGATAGACTATAGGGGAATTTACCGGATATTTCACCTTTCAAAGAAAGGATGAATCCAAAGGCTACCTGGCCTTCTTACAGACTCTGCCTAAAGAAATAATAGAAGTAAACACTCAGATTTAATTAAAATGATCTTGCTTTAAACTTGACGTTATGCGGAAATTTAGCTTGCAAATGGTGTATGTCTTTTCATTGTTTATGTATCTTAAGTGTAATTTTTTTTTCTGAAACTTAACATGGGTATTAGAAAAAATATTCATCAATATAATATCAAAACACAACAACAATATAATATAGGAGTTCACCCCAACTCTTGGGCTACATCTCCTGGATCAAGCCTCCCAAAATGGGTTTGTCCTCTTGTATTAAAAGCTCTCAAATGAAATACAAGATTATAAGTGTCTCAATAGACAAATCTGAATATATAAACTGATTCAGAAGGCAGGAAAAATCTAATAATGCCTTTTCAAATTCACTAAACAGTGAAATATTACCATAAACAGTGATTTCTTCATCAATGTCTTGCTGGTGCTTTGAACTTCTCTGCAACGTTTTGGGTTGTAGAAGTCCTCAAATTCCTTTGAAACCACTTCAAATGGCTTCATAAGGTAAAAATTATCTGAAATAGAGCTTTGCTTCACCTCAAACTAATAACCACAACTCAAAACAGCTCAAACCCCAAAATGGCCATGGTGTCCCTGAAAACTCTCCTAAAGGTTTTCAACCTCTAAAAGTATTCAAACATAGCTAATACCTATTCCAATGGCTCTAAAATGTAGGAAATAGTCTAAAATGACTTTTGGTTCACCAAAAAAGGTTAACCACAGCTCAACCAAACTCAAAACCCAGAATGGCCCTAGTGGCTCAAAAAACTTCTCTGAAGCTAAACAGGCTGAAACTGAGCTCCCCTCACTCTAAAACCTATTCCATTCAGTCCAAAATGCTGAGAACATATGAAATCAAAAAAAAAATGTTTCAAAAGGTTGAGTAATGAGAAAGTTATGACCAAAACAACTTTGCCCCAATTTCCTCCACTAAATGTGGGGCAACTACCAGTTAACTCCACTAAAAGTGGAAGTCCACCTAAATTTGGGAGCACCTCCAGAATATTTTCCATATTAAACTCCACTTAACTGAAGCTTAATTAAATATTAAACTTGAGATTAGGCTCCTTAAGCGCTCTTAACATTTAGCACCCACACTGGTCATATGATGAGGTTCCATGGGAGGAGGGCTGGCCCCTCCGTGCTCCGTCGGACCCACTCCACTAAAAGTGCAATAAATTCTTCATACGGTGTCCATTTTTCGAACCGTTTACGGCGCCAGAATTAGGAGGACGAGACCTATGAAACCATCTTTGTTTCAACCAATTTTGAACATTTTGAATTTTGAGCTTTTTTTTTTTCCATGGCTTGGACTTGAGCTCCTAATCATTTAGAGACTAAAAAATAAATTAGTTAATATTTCTTCATAATATAGATAAATTTTGTTTCAGTTTTTATAGAGTAGAAAGCATGTTGATTTTTAGAACTTAGTTGTAATTTAAATTTACCAATTTCATTAGGAACATAAGAATAAAAACATCCTTAGAAGTAATCTCTACAAATCCAATCATCACACCAATAAAATAAATGAATAAAAGAGTCTTCTAACATATATTGTGCACTTGCACTTCAGAATTTTACCAACTCTGGTCGATAATTTATGTAATCAATTTAAGACAATTAAATTGACCAAACAACTACATTGTGCCCGGTGGGCGGAAACCTCTTCAAGGGTAGCAAACTTTTCAAGGGTAGCAACCTCTTCAAGGGCAAAAACCTCTTCAAGGACATTAGCCTCTTCAAGGGAAACAATCTTTTCAGGGAGGAAAACCTTTCATTGGAACCTATCCGACAGTTGTAGGGCCACTTAGTCCCAGTAATTATCAAACTTATGGTCCAATGCCTCAAACTGGTTATGGTCAACCCTATGCATCTCAACCCTCAATGGGAACTCCTTGTCCATGGATAAACACTATGTGGAACCCCTCTTTTACTCAACAACCTTTGCAACCTACCCCAAAAATGCTTTATAATTAACCTGCTCAGCCACTTGGACAATTTGGTTACACCTAAGTCCAAGAACCTGTTCCAGGTGCACTTCAAATTACCCCAAGGGCATCTATGCCAAGTAGTCAGCAAACTAGTCCGAGTACTCCTAATACTCCTATCCAATCTGCTATGCAAGCATTTGATCAATAACCAGGTACACCCATTCCAAGAGTTCCCTAGGTTTCTGTTACTATGACCCTTCAAATGTCAACGCCAATTGTTACACAAACTATTCCTCATAATACTACCCATCAAACTAGACATACAATCCACTTAATTACTCAAAGATATTTGGGACAACTTTTCATAACAGCCACACAAACAAGTCAACCTTTTGTAGGTCAACCTCTTCAAGTGCAACACTTTTTTGGTCAACTTTTTCAGGTTCAACCCTTTACAGGTCAACCTCTTCAGGGATAGCCCTTGGTAGGTCAATCTCTTCAAGGTCAATTTGTTCAAGGTCGGAAACTTCAAGGCCAATTGCAATATAGAAAATTGGGACAAAATCGATCTTTCCATAGTCAACCATACCCTAGTTATACATTTCAGATACCGGCTCAACCCCAATTAGGTATGCCTACCCCTGGATATCCTAGAGGTATGCCAATTCAAACTACTCAAGATATCCCAGGTTTTCCTGGATACCCTCCTCCAGGTATTGGAATTGTCCCTCAAGGTTATTAATTCACTCAGCAATACCCTAATAAGTGCTTACCTTTTATAGCAACTTTAGATTTACCAGACTTGTATCAACTAACGAATGACCCGATCTACTATCTTCCATTTTGGCCAGCCATCCATGTTACACCATTTTTGGTCATCTAACCTACTATCATTAGATGGACCCAAGTACACCATGTAAGACCAATTTTACCCTAAGTAAAATTTCTTTCACTATGTAAAATAACTTAATAAAAAACATTTATTAGGTTGTTTATGGTCTAAACAGGAAACCCCAAAAGGAAATATTAAACAAACCTATATTTGTTTGATTTTCCTCAAGGAATAATTAATTAAACAATAATTTAATTATTATTCTTGGTCATGTTTAACCC
This sequence comes from Pinus albicaulis, assembly GCA_034641835.2. Lineage (NCBI taxonomy): Eukaryota > Viridiplantae > Streptophyta > Pinopsida > Pinales > Pinaceae > Pinus > Pinus albicaulis. The sequence goes on along the minus strand of CM076583.1, from coordinate 538,678,373 downwards.
AAAACAAAGAAATTAATTAGATAGATCCTTATTTATCTTATTATTTTCTAGGAATAATTGTTTAAATCTTATTTAAATAATATTCCTTGTTAAATATGACTAAATCACCCATAAATAATTAAATAAATCATTATTTATTTGATTATCTTTCAACCATTTCCTTAAAATGATAAATAAATCATTTATTTATTTATTATTCACAAATAAAGGGATTTGACCCAAGTCAAATACTTTTTCCCTCCAACAAATATAATAAAATATTCCATAAAAGGTGGATCTAGATTTGGTTAATGTTATTTTAATCATGCACCAAGATCTAGAATGACCCAATATTTTGTTATAAATAGGAGAGTTTTTCCTACCATTCTTCACCTTTTGTTGCCTATTAGATCACTCTGGATCTAAACTCTTGGTCTGACTTTGAGCCATTATCATTGTCATATTTTCATTATTTGCTGTGTGAGCTCCCTTTGAGTTCTATCTTTGTCTGGGTTTTCTACACCAACAGGAGAGAGAAATGCTAGATCTGAAGTGCTGAGGACTTCCAAGAACCCATCCCATTGAGGAGAATTGGAAACACCTTCTTGTTTTCCTCTCAGGTGCCCTTAATACAAAAATTCTTTCAAAAATTGTTCTTGTCTTGTCTATTGGATGTATGGAGCAAAACCTTACTTTTACTGCTTAATGTCTCTTTATGCATAGATCTGGTTTTTTGCAGCACTTGTCTTGATCAACTAACTGCAGATCTGAAGATATTGGCAGCCATATTTGATGTTAGGGCTATAAGTTATGCGTAGCTAAAGTGGTCTTTTTTCGTACACTTCGACAAAAGATTCATACTAACAACTGGCGACTCCACACGAGTTTTCAATTACGACCGCTGTCGTTTTTCATATTCCTGCATATCCAGCTACTTCAGACCCTAGGGTTTCTTTTCAGCTTTCTGTTTTTCCTATTTTCATGTTTTTTTTCACCTATAAAACCCTAAAACATTAAAATTTCTAACTTCCGCGTCTTTCTGGCCCTATTGCACAGGTGACAGACATCAGCTGCAACTGAGATGGCAAATTTTCCGGAAATCTGCCGCCAGGACACCCGGAGCTTCAGGTCGCACTTTTCATCCCATAAACTGTGACCTGGACCTCCAGGTCGCACTTTTCAGCCCATTTTCTATGCCCTGCACAGAAAACAGGTCAGAACCTACGACCTGCCAATTTTTCTGCTGTTTTTCTGCAACTTTTCTGGGTTTTTCTGAAGCTTCTGTCAGGGTTTTCCAGCCTCTGTCTCAGCCCGTTTTGACCTGTTTCTGATCTTTTTTGCTCATCTAAGTGGGAACATAGCCCCCTAGGGCTTCAGTACCCTCCACTTTTGGTGGAAGATTTTTTATCTGTTTCAGGTCTGTTTTTTCGGAGTTTCAGCCCCCCTTTTTCCAGATCTGATACCTCCTTTTCATACCTCTTCTAATCAGCTCTTCTCCCTTTCAAATCACCTCCTGAAGATTTTTTTGGATCTAATATTAGGGCCTCCTCCTTTCCCCTTCTGCTTTTTGTTGATTTCCTTCTTTTTCCCAGCCACCTTGCCTCTGCCTCTTGGCTGTGATCTGCACCTCTTTTCAGCAGCTTTTCCCTTTTGATCCCTGTCCCTTTCGACCCTAGATCCATTCGCCTCTTTTTAGTGTGTTTTAGATTAGTTTTGAGAGACCCACATTTTTGGGTTGAATCAATGCATTAGTAGCTGTTAATTTTCTGTTATTTCAGCATTATATACTGTTTTTGCAGCATTATTTTCAGTTAGCAGCACACTTTTTCTCTTTCTCTCAAAATGAGAAGGGTTTAAAAATTAAAATTAACGCACGCCACACACTCACCCTAAGCGAAGAAGAGCCTGGTTTACACTGCCAGGAAAAGACTTTAAAATTAATTGACACTGCACCTTTTCGCTCTTGTTTCGACATTGTAATCACTTGATTCTGCACCTCCCTCCCTCTGTCGGTCGTTCTTCTTCCCCTTGTGCCGTGTTTGTGTTGTCACCATTGCGCCCCCAAAGCGCACATCCCGGAGACTTCTTGGCCTTCACCCTCAGTTTCCGATCAGTCGACCTACTCCTTCCCGTCGTCGTCGAGTTAGTCCTCCTCCGAGTCCACACTCTGACTCCTCTCCTGATTCATTGGGTTCTCCTCTTACTTCTAGTTCTCCCCCTGTCACCTTCACTATGTCTGGTCCAGGGCTGAACGCTAGCAGTAATCCTGGCCCTAATACCGGGACTAATACTAGCAGAACCACCACAGGAACTACCTCGGCCGCGCCCTTGCTCCCCTTCATGGTAGGCCTCAGCCTCCCCGATTTGGACCGGTTGATAAACGACCCTATACACCATGACGCTAGTTGGCCTGCTATGCCGATAAAGCTCCCTTCCGACATCCCAGAGTTTGAAGGCCTTGCCGGAGAAGATCCTTCAAATCATGTTCGATCTTTCCACATGTGGTGTTCATCTACCTCCATTACCGATGACTTTGTCCATCTTCGGTTGTTCCAACGAACGCTTACAGGCACGGCTTCTAAGTGGTATGTTGATCAGCCCACTTCCTCTCATACCACCTTTTCGACTCTTGCCCGGGCTTTTTTATCTTACTTCCAGCTTCCCCTTCGTCATGACACTGGTATCGAACTTTTGACTTCTTTCTGTCAATCATCTGTGACCCGCCTATCCGATCATGTCCAGGAATGGCGGAGACGAAAGAGCCTATGTCAATCCCCTACTTTCGAAGACCGTGTCTACATGGACTGGTTCCTTAGATCTCTATTGCCTCCTATCGGGAAAGATGTTGCGTCGCATTTTCCCCAAACCGAAGAAGCCGCCCTCCAACTGGCGTTAAAATATGACTTGATCTACGCTCAGACAGGTTATGTTTATACCGTTCTACCTGATCTCCCCAAACCCAGTGGTGTCAACGCACAGGGGGCACCTGATGTCGCCGACGGTATTGTTGGAGCTCTCTCTCCTCCATATGCCCAACCTCCCATGGGTTATGGTTTTCTTGGGGGAGGGGGCAGCACCTCCCGCACTTGTCCCCCTCCTAGTAGCATGTATCCAGGATACAACATACCTCCTCTTTTGGCCCAACCTCCTACTCACCATACTGTTACCCAACCCCCTTATTATTCGTATCCGCAGTTTGGTGCTCCAGCTCCTCCAGCATCAGCACCTCCGCCTCCCTTGCCTTCTGAACCCCTGCAACAGCAGTCACTGCCCCCTCAAGCGCAGGTGGATGCACAACAGGGATTCGTGGCTACCCAACCACCTGACGGACAGGTGGCCACTCAACCTTCCCCTTCTAGTTCCTCCAATTACCAGATCCTCATGATGAACTCTGCTCCACCTCCAACCGTCGACCTTAACCTTCAAACTCAGGCCCCTTAGTACCCCAAGCCTCCCGCTCCGTCTGTCCCCGAGTCACCTTCTTCAGGTTCTACAGAGCCTCTTTCGACATCCAATGGTCCCTTTCCTATCCCTCAACCCAACGTTGAGGTTCATACCAAGATTCCTAAAGGACCATTACGCCGAAATGCTGCTTCTGGTCGAGCTGCTCAGTCGTATAGCATAGTAGATGATTTGGCGCAGTCTCCTGCTTCCATTTCTACATTGGAACTCCTCCAGTCATGCCCTTCTCAAAAGAAGGCTCTACTATCTTCCCTGGGTGCTGTAGATCATGCTGCTAACCAATTGATTATTTTCGACGCCCATCAATCAGAACATCCTCTTCTTCCTGCTTCCGTCGCTTTCCAAATCCCAGTCAAAATCTGGAACGCTAACGTTTCTGGATGTATCATTGATGAGGGGGCATCCACCTGTGTGATGTCCGCTTCGGTTTGGAAACAACTCGGTTCTCCTGAGCTGGCCCCTTCCACGATCACCCTTCGAGCGTGGGATGGCCACGCCTCCCAGCCCATTGGCCTATTCCGTAATTGTCCTATCACTCTTGTAGGCAAGACTGTTTGCGTTGATGTTGAAGTCATCGACGCCCCTCTAGATTACAAAATTCTCTTAGGGCGGAGCTACACCTATGCCATGTTTGCTGTCCCATCCGCGGTTTTCCGCAAGATGTCTTTCCCTCATAATGGAAAGATAGTCACCATTGACCAGTTGACATATCATGAGCCAGAATCTCAGACCTCCCCTGAGACGACCATCTCTCCTGTAGCCAATAAGAAAACAGTCGATTCCTTGACCAGTGTATCTCCCGGTGTCTACAAAGACTCCTCTTTGCTTGGCACCTTCCCTGGTCTTCCTCCTCCTCCTATCTCCGACCCCAGCTCATCGAATGTTTGCATGATGCAATTGTCTCGGGCTGCTCTCAAGCAACCTGCTTCGGCTAGTCAGCAACCGCGCTCTCCGCAACCTGCTCCTATCCCTTCACCTGCAGCTGGTATTCATGAGCCTCTTTACCCTCCTCAAATGGTTCCTCCAAGCCTTCGCCATTTAGGAGCCGTCCCACCTAGCCATTACCCCTCTGGTCAGATACCGTTCCTAGCTCCCCCACCAGGAGTGTCCACGGTACCGGTCATGGCCACCCTCTCTCTTCCTAACCTGACCCTTGGGATTCCCGTCTGGTACCATGATCCTCTAGTTGCAACCCTACCTGGTCAACCCAAACCTTATATTGCTTTGACCCCGGTTCAACCAGTCCCTGTGACTTCTCCCGCTGCAATAGTGCCTCAGTCACCTCAACAGGAACCACCTCTTGTTGCGACCGCTTCGGGTAAGAAGGGAAAAGCTCGCAAGGGGGCATCAAAGGACAAGGCTGCCCCGACAAAATTGGCCCCTCCTCAACCTCCATATCATACCATCTAGTGTGCTTTGTGTGATGTTGTCGATCACGCCACCCATACCTGTCCTGAATTGCTTCATCTCAAGCCCATGGTTAATGTCGCGTTCCCTGAGTCCATGGTCCTGGAAGCCTCTGTTCCTTCCGTAACCGCGGCCAAGAACCCAAAGACTATTCACACCAACCACCCATGTGCTTTGTGTGATCTCCATGGCCATTACACCCACCTTTTTCCCCACCTCGAGGACTTCTGCACCTCTCTAGCTGCGGTCCGCCAATTCGAGGCCAAGCGCAATGAGTCCACCTCTCCCCTATTTGCGCATTTTTCTTTGGAAAAAATACCAGACATGACTGCTCCCATTGACATTCCCCCTCCTGATGTCGAGATTACGGAGCCTTCGTCCAGCATTTTCTACCTATCATCATCCATGAGACCCTCGGGGAACATTCCATCTCACTCTTCCCCTGTTGTTTCGCTTGACCTTCCTTTAGCGATCACCTTGGGCTCAACATCGGTAGATCCTTTATCTTCTTACTCTTCTGTCACCCCTTGTGATGACGCGCATGTGACCCTCTCTTCTCATGATGATGATTCAGGTAGCTTCGCCACGTCAGGTGGTCTTTCTTCCACCAGTCAACCCATCTTCTATCACTATGACGCCATTATGGAAAAAATCCCCACCCCTGACTTTCTCTATTCCCCCTTACATCGAACCCATGTGTTTACACCACATACACCTTGTGGCCATTACATTGAAACCCAATTTTTGGGTAAGGGGGCACCCACATTCGAGAGACCAAGAGAAGCAATTCTCCACAACTCTCCTAGTGTATCTAGTCGTGCCGACTTTAGTACCATTATTCTTCCACATTTAGAAGAACCCCTAGAGTCCCATATCACTTCAGATCACTCTAAGGATGATACCCCTTATCATTCCTTCATCTTACATCATCAACTCCATCTCTTAGATATTGTTGTTGACCAACCTATAGCTTTTCTACGAGAGCATTAGTTCATTATCTCCAAATCCTCTCTTTGGGAGAGTGACACCAGGTATGCCAACCCAGAAACTTAAAGTCCATTTGCTTCCTATATGCAGTACCAAAAGAGATTGGTAATCCTCCATTCCCTTTCTCAAAACTGCATAACCATAACGAAAACAAATGGTGCACCACATCATTAAAATGTTTTTAGATTCCCCCTTTTCTAAATACATTTTGGCATGACCACACCATGCTTGGGGGCACCTATGCCCCTCAACCATAACCCTCCTCAAAATCGAATTTCTTCACTTGCAACACTCATACTAGGGGCACCATTTGGCCTCCATACTTATCTATGCTCGTGTTGATGTTCGTCATGAGTTACCATCTTGTACTCATGTTTTCATGGTCCCCCATTAGAACTTTACTGTGTGGCAGCACCATCAAGTCGCCCTTGTTTAGAGCATCCAAGTTGAGTCATCATCGCATTCCTGGAGTCTATCTCGAGTCCCTTTGTACCCCGCCATAGTCCTCCATCCTTCATTGCTTGGTCCCTCTCTTGTGTCGCACATTATGGCCTTCAGTCCCACTGTCCCCTATCCATCATGATATTGTGTCAGTTGCTGCCATGTCATTCATGCCCTTTATGCTCTAACAAGGGAAGTCGTCCATTCACTACTCAGTCCCCTCCATTTCATCATCATCATTGGTATTAGTCTGTCTATCGCTCTACTATTTTCTCTCGTGCCTTAGTTGAGGATCTCTCATTGCCTCACCTATGGCAGACCTCCTTCTGTCGACATCAGCTCCTTCAATCCAGAAGACAGGTCTAGAGGGCAGTGTACCTTGGTTCTAGCTTCCACTCTTGTTCGGTGCCTTGGATCAGGCAAAGGGATCTCTCCTTCCCCTTTGACTTGATTGTTTCTCCACTCTAGCTCCTTTCAGCATGCTCGAGATCCGTATACTTGATGGTTCAGTGATGCAGCAGCAACTCTTGGTGATTCCCGGGTTTGTGTGAGATGTCTCAACCCTCATGAGGGGGTGGCCCTGCAGGTAGCCCCCCACATGCCCGAATGACCTCTTCCTTGCAGCCTTCAATGCAACTCCATATATTTGATGATGTTGGCCTTAGCCACTTGCAGCGCCTCTTTGATTTGCATGTATCAGTCAGATTTTGCGAGCCCTTCCCCATTTTCAGGGGGCATTTGGGTTGTATTTGTATCTCATGTACTCAAATATTATTGTATAAGTCCTGGCTGTTATCCCAGGCACAGCATGTATGTGGGATTCCTCATTGTATTTTTATCTGGCTTATGTTTATGCGGGCATAGGTATGCCTCCCCCGCCGCCTTTAGCACAAGTACCCTCTCATAAAAAGAGACTTGTTGCACCTGTAAGTCTCGTCTCCTCAAGGTCTAGTTCTTCAGCACATTATTCTACCTCACATTTCTCTCTCTGACTTCCCTTTTGATGTCTGGTGATTGATTTCTTACAACGTACTTCGGTCATACGATTTGCTCCTAACACTCGCACGCTGGGGGGCAATCTGTTACACCATTTTTGGTCATCTAACCTACTATCATTAGATGGACCCAAGTACACCATGTAAGACCAATTTTACCCTAAGTAAAATTGCTTTCACTATGTAAAATAACTTAATAAACCACATTTATTAGGTTGTTTATGGTCTAAACAGAAAACCCCAAAAGGAAATATTAAACAAACCTATATTTGTTTGATTTTCCTCATGGAATAATTAATTAAACCATAATTTAATTATTATTCTCAGTCATGTTTAACCCAAAATCAAAGAAATTAATTAGATAAACCTTTATTTATCTTATTATTTTCTAGGAATAATTATTTAAACCTTATTTAGATAATATTCCTTGTTAAATATGACCAAATCACCCACAAATAATTAAATAAATCATTATTTATTTCATTATCTTCTAACCGCTTCCTTAAAATTATAAATAAATCATTTATTTATTTATTTTTGACAAATAAAGGGATTTGACCCAAGTCAAATACTTTTTCCCTCCAACAAATATAATAAAATATTCCATAAAAGGTGGATCTAGATTTGGTTAAAATTATTTTAATCATGCACCAAGATCTAGAATGACCCAATATTTTGTTATAAATAGGATGGTTTTTCCTACCATTCTTCACCTTTTGTTGCCTATTAGATCACTCTGGATCTATACACTTGGTCACATTTTTCTACATTATTTTGCTGTGTGAGCTCCCTTTGAGTTCTATCTTTGTCTGGGTTTTCTACACCAACAAGAGAGAGATATTCTAGATCTGAAGTGCTGAGGACTTCCAAGAACCCATCCCATTGAGGAGAATTGGATACGCCTTCTTGTTTTCCTCCCAGGTGCCCTTAATACAAAAATTCTTTCAAAAAACATTGTTCTTGTCTTGTCTATTGGATGTATGGAGCAAACCCTTAATTTTACTGCTTAATGTCTTTCTATGCATAGATCTGGTTTTTTGCAGCACTTGTCTTGATCAATTAACTGCAGATCTGAAGATATTGGTAGCCACATTTGATGTTAGGGCTATAAGTTATGCATAGCTAAAGTGGTCTTTTTTCATACGCTTCGACAAAAGATTCATACTAACAATCCATACAAATTTTCCTAGTGACATTTCGAAGTTTGAAGGAAATCCAGGAGAGGATCCCTCAAACCATGTTGTGACTTATCATCGGTGGTGTGCATCTAACTCTTTGATTGATGATTCCATTCGTTTAAGACTTTTTCAAAGAAACTTGATTGGTTTAGTCGTGAAATGGTACATTTAGTTACCATGAGACTCTTTCAACAATTTGAATGCCTTAGCAACTGCTTTCCTTACTCATTTTCAGTTACTAGTCCGTTATGATAATGCCACGAAAATCTTGACTTCACTTAAACAAAGTAAATCTACGTACATTTCATATCACATCCACGATTGGCGACGTAGATGTTTTTTAGTCAAAGTTTTTATCCCTGATCAAATTCTAGCTGAATGGTTTATCAAATAATTACTCCCTAAGATTACTAAAGATGTAGTTAAAGGAGGTGTTGTAATAGAAGAATAGGTTATTGTTCAAACCCAATATCTAGACCTTGTTTACACACAATCTGGTACTTTGTAAGAAAAAATTATGGATTTACCTTGCCCAGGTCAACTTACTACAACTCCTTTCAGTTCTCATGCCGCAGGCAGTGTAATTGGTAAAGTTAGTACATCAAAGAGTAAAAAGAAATAATCCAAGTCTACTACTTCAACCATAAATTTTCTTGATTCACCTAAAGGAGACTCTTCTCTAGAACCTTTATTGAAATCCATGTCGTAGATTCATCTACTTCCAAAACTAATTCATCCAGGAGTAAGACGAAAGGGAAGGGTAAAAACAAACAAAACAATTCTCCAAAAGAGAAAGAAGAAAAAACCAAACCATTTGACAAAAAAAGGAAACCTTGTTATCCCTGTCTTATCTATGACAAGGATCACAACACAAAAGAGTGCCTGCATCAGGCTGAGGCATCTAAATTTGTCAAAGGTTCTCCCATACCCGTTATTCTTAAAGATCCTTTTCCATCACAATACTGCAAAATGATTTCTCACAGTGGATCTTCTTCCAATTCATCGGTGGATATCTTGATGATGTCCTCATAGGCCATGGTTGCAACGTAATCTCAATATTATGGATCTAAGATTCCTATAACTGGAAATGAAACTGGATCATCCATTCAACCTCCGGTGTCAACCCCTCCTATTTCCGAACCATTACACAGTGAGAAACCTAGTCCTGATTTAGTAATTAAACTTCCTACCAAAGGTGCACTTCAAAAATTGGCTTTCAATCCACATGAAAGAGCCTCTCAGAACTACAACATTGTTGAAGATCTGGCTATGTCACCTTCAACAATGTTGGCCCTCAAAGTGCAGTAATCTTGTCCAGCTCAAAGGAAGTTACTATTGTCAGCTATTGGAGCGACTAACCCACAAGACTCTAATATTATGATCTTTGATCTTGAGAACTTTGTACCTAGACTCCCACACCAAATTGATTTTCAAATACTTGTTTTAGTCAAATCTAGGCGACTTTTTTGCACACTGATTGATGAAGGGGTGTCTATGTGCATTATATCCTTGGCTTGTTGGAAAACTCTTGGTTCTCCAACAATAAATCAGACACCCATGATTCTGAAAGCCTTTGATGGAAGAGGTTTTCATCCATTTGGAATAATCCAGGATTTACCCATAGAGGTAAAAGGAAAAACCGTTACGCTTGAGGTGGAAGTTGTTGATGCCCCTATTGACTACAACCTTCTTTTAGGTTGGAGTTGGTCTTATGCCATGAAACCTGTCATTTAATCAGTATTTCAGTTAATCATGTTTCCTCATAAAGGAAATTTTGTCAAAATTGATCAGTCTTCTTGCTACACTTCCGATCCTGCCTCTACTGATAGTATCCCATATGTTGGAAAGTCGGTCATACCTTATGAATATGTTGGAGTAGGACTAGTTAAGGATTCCACTCTTATGGGAACTTTCGCTATAACTCCTCCTAACATGCCTCATATTATTTCCAATATCAACATGATTACATCAAGCACAATTCCATTTGATGACCCATGGGTTGTGCCTTCATAATCTGAATTGGACTACTATGGAAATGAAATTCCTTTGAGTCCATATGAATTGGAATATGTAGCAGTGCAATTGCTTTCTCAAATTTCATCAATCAATACTAATCAAGTGAATGTGATAAGTGACAAGTCTTCTTCTCTACCAGGTTTAACCATAACATATTTCTCAGATCCTTTTCAACACATATTTTCAAGTGATGAAAAAGTTCGAGAAAATTTTGTCATTGGACAAATTGCCTTGGGACGATCTTCACCATCGCTCCTCTTTTCTACTAGACCTTGATAGAGTTTAAAATGACTTTTCAACAATATTTCTGATTGAATATCTTAAGGAACCGCAAAATCCTATGTAAATCCTTCATTCATATTTTGAGATGAATTTAGGAAACATGTCAGCAACAATTCCAGTTCACATATCAATCAAACTAGGAATAACTAAAAACATTCATATAGGTGCTTCATGCTCAATTGATGAAATTAACATGTAAAAATCCCTATTTCAAGAATTCTAATACATCTTTGCCTGGTCTTACAAACAAATGCCAGGAATTGATCCTAATATTGTTGTTCACGAAATTAAGACATACTCAGATGCTAAACCTATTAGACAAAGATTATGTCCATGACATCCGTGAAAAGCTTCCGCTATTAAAGATGAAGTTGAAAAACTACTTCGTGCAAGATTCATCTATCATATTCCATTGATGGATTGGGTATCTAACATAGTTCCTTTTATTTGGGACAAGCATGCCAATAAAGCTTTCGATGCACTTAAATACGCGTTGACCCATGCACTGTTGTTACATCCACCTGAATATCACCAAGATTAATTTTTGTATTTAGTTGTGTCTGATTCCACCACTGGAATGGTGTTAGTTCAAGACAATGAATCCAACAATGAACATGTTATTTATTACTTAATTTGGAACCTTACACCGACTGATATCAAGTATACGCATGTGAGAAGTTGGCCTTGGTAGTCGTTCAAGTTGTCTAAACATTTCATCACTAGATATTGTTATGCAAAAAAACCGTGATATCTTACTGCAACCCTATGATGTACGTTTTTACTAAAAAACTTCTAGGGGGAAAATACTTGAAGTGGATAGTTATCCTACAAGAGTTCGATTTGGAATTTGAAAAATCCAAATCCAAGAAATCACTAGTCTTTGTTGAACTTATGTGTGACTTTCCCTACACTGAATCTGAAACTGTGGCAGAAGACCATCTTCCCAATGAATATCTATTTTTGATCATCACACTGGATCCTTGGTATGGATATATCATTATATATCTTCAAACCCAAACTTTTCTGCCTGAAATTTCACACTCTGATGGATGTAGGATTCGATACCAGTCTCTACAATACAATATTGTTGGCGACACTCTTTACTGTCGTGGTGTCGATTCTGTCTTTAGAGGTTATGTAACTCATGAATAAGTTGAACGGGTTTTAAATGACTATCATTGTAGAGCATTTGGTGGTCATATGTCTGGGTTTTCCACAACCCAAAAGATATTTCACGTTTTCTATTTATGGCCATCACTCTTCAAAGATTCTATCATTGTAGTTACAAAATGTCACAGTTGTCAAAAATTTTATTGAAAGATGTGTGCACTTCCCACTCCTCTTCACCCAATCATAGTTTTTAGTCCATTTGCAAAATGGGGCATCCATTTTGTTACATGTAACCCTCACTCGATCAGGGTGCATGTGTATATTATTCTCCCTGTAGATTATTTTACCAAATGGGTTGAGGCGATGCCTACATTTAAGGCTAACAGTAAAACTGCAGTTATTTTCATATTCAATCATGTGATTGATAGGTTAGGTTTCCCTTAATCCAACATTACGGGTCATGGTAGCCACTTTCAAAACATTATGACGACTGAAATTTCCGCTCAGCTCGGCCTATGCCATGGTAATTCCACACTTTATTACTCACGGGCCAATGGTCAGGTTGAGGCTGTCAACAAAGTTTTAACCAATATTATTAAACATATTGTAGGAAGTCATAAATAAAATTGGCACAACATGTTTTTCTCAGCATTATGGGCATATCGTACCAACGCACAAACATCTACAAGGTATACTCATTTTCAACTTGTTTACGATTTGGAAGTTATTTTACCTATTGAATGTGAAATTACATCGCTAAAACTAGCTATTGAGTGATCCAGGAGGATCTTACAGGTCCAAGTACAACTGGCTTAATTACGAAGGCTCAGAAATCAAACTGTCAGAAATGTGGCAAACTCAGTGTCAAGTTGAAGATCTCGTCTTTCTGATTCCGATGGTGCAGAGTCTGTATGAAGGAGTTAGAATCAGTCAAATTTTATGGGTTGAATTGGTGATGTGGAAGCTTAAGGAGGTGACAAATTTGCAGAAATCCAGCAATCAAATTCCAGCCCACTCCGGTCGGATTCCAGGCGAAATTGTGGGTCCATTAAATTGACTCCTTCAGTCAAATTCTAAAAATTTTAAAAAGGACGGTTGGTTTAAAAAAAAAAAAAAATTATATATATATATATATATATATATATATATATATATATATATATATATATATATAAAGGTAAGGCAGGCCATGACCCCCACCCTACCCAACAGATCATAACAAATAACGTATTAAAATGCAGGTGGGCAACGGTGATGACCCCGTTGCCCAACCACCCGATACCACAAATAGGTGGGGCCAACGGTTGTGACCCCATGACCCCAACCTACTCTACCTTATACGTATTCAATGTCGAAAGGAATCAGGGGATGGCTGCCTGATGCAGGTCTGACCCCCTCCTCCTTCAAACCTACTATTAATACATTCGGGTTAAAAAAAAGAAATTTCACGGATTTTCAAACATTTGTTCCTCCTTCTTATGGAGGGGGTAGGGTTTGACCACCTGACCCCCTCCCTCACACTCAAATCTCAAACCAACTCAGCCAAAAATGGACTTGGTGAAGTTCACCCGCCTTTTATTATATAAACTTTCATTTCAGAAGTGTGCGCAGACAGGTGAGGAGAAGCACGGAGTATGAGACAGAGTGGAACCTTGAGCGCCTTGCAGGACGGGGGAAGAACCATGAACTGAGCCCATTTCCAGAGGGGCCAGATTTTTCTGGCATCATAATCAAGAAAATTTTATATGGATTTTGCACCTCTCGGCAATGTGAATCCAATGGTGCTGTCCATTTCTTCATCATAGGTCTCCAATTTTCGGGAACTTTCATCTATAAGGGTGTAATTTTGCATTAATGCTTGTACTTTCATTTTATTTTCCACTTAATGAAAGAGGGATTCCCCACTGATTGAGCAGGGCTTGGAGACGTAGTCCCTCCTAGACGAACTCTGATATCAATTCCTTGTCTTCTTGCATGATTTTATGTTCTTCTCTATTCTTATTTTCATGCCTTTTAAGTTTCATGGTTAAGATACAATTTTATGTGTAATTATTTAATACATTTCAAAGAAAAAAAATTTAGATCAAGTGGTATCAGAGCAGGTCTTTATAGATGTGAATTGCATGTTTGTATGCTAACTAGAAATAGGCTACAAAGAGGCGAAGGGAAACTCAATTCTTTTGATCCCGAAGCGAGACGTGCACATCGAAGAATAAACATGGATGACGATGTTCGAAATGAGGAGGAGCTAAACTTTTGCAAAACATTCTACACCATGGCAGATCGAGTCGAGAAGTTGTTCTCTAGACTTGAGAAACTAGATAAAGCAGGGTAGAATGCTTCATAGGGATGAGGTTCAACGCATGGGAATGATGGAGGAGATCCACCTCCTTATCCTCTTGCTAGTGAAATTTCTTCCTCCTCATCTCACCATCATCATAGGAATTCAGGAGATGCATCTAATAAACCTTTCTTGAATTTAGATGTCAAATTTTACCTTCCCATGTATAATGGTGAAAGTAATGCGGAGAAGCTTAGCAACTGGATTAGACAGATTGAACTCTATTGTAGGATTCAACAAATTGTGGAGGATGAGGCAAAGATCTAGTTGGCTTCTCTTCGACTCAATGGCACCGCTCTTATTTGGTGGGAGAGAAAAATTCAAGGCAACAGTAATTTGGGTAACCCTCTTTCCTCATGATCAAATTGTATTGCTTCACTAAAAGATCAATTCAATCCCTTGGGTTATAAGTAAAATTTCTTAATGGAGTGGAAGTACCTAAGGCAAGGCAAAGGCCAAAACGTGAAAATATTTACCCAAGAATTTATAAAATAAGCACTAAGTTTGGACATTTCATTAGATTCACCTGAAGTGATAAATAAGTATATTGGGTCACTACATAGTTACATTAGACATTCATTGTTAATGTTTGAACGTAATACTATTGGCTCGGCTAGTGTAAAGGCAATTCATCTTGAAAACAGGGGCAGCAATGATAAATATGATCATTCAAAGAAACCACCTTTCAAACCTTCAAATGGAAAATTCAAAGAGAAAGGAAAAGAAGACAAAATCAACAAAGAAAGATGAAGGAGAAAATCCTTATTGCACTCACTATAAAAAGGAAGGTCATGATGCCAATCATTGTTGGAGGCTATACCCATAAAAGAATCCAAAGAGATATGGTGGAAAGGGTAAACAAAATATGGTAGAAACCACGCAGCAAGACCTTGGATCTGACTCTGGCGATGAAGCATTGATCACAGTAGCAGGTACAAAAGGTACTCTTTCTCTTCATGTTAATTTTGAATGGCATGGAAGCACTAGTTCAACATATGAACCTCTTCCTAATGAACGAAAGAGAATTGAGTTGTTTCATATTTAAATTATCATAAATCATACAAAAGTAGAAACTCTATTTGATTCAGGCTCTCAAGCAAATTTAATCTCAAAATCCTTGGCTAAAAAGTTAGGCTTAAAAATTAAGCCTCATCTGAAACCTTATCTTCTTGGATGGATACATGAAAAGGTAAAATTAAATGTAACCAAGAAATGTAAGGTTAAATTCGTAATTGCTTCTAAACTAGTGGGTGAAGTAGAACTGGATGTCATACCATTGGATATATGTGGTATTGTGTTAGGGAGTCCCTATCTTTACGACAGGAAAGCAATTTTCTTTTGACATGAAAATAAATACCAAATCACAAAAGATGGGGTAGAATGTATTGTAAGAGCTCATCAAACCAAGGTCAGTTCCAGTCTTGTAAGTGCAGGACAGATGAAGAGATTGGTGAATTCCTTCAAGGGGTGTTTTCTCATGGTTGTGAGAGGAAAGGATGCAGAAAAATATGACTCTTTATGAGGATGTGATTCGGCTCATAAAATGGAATTATGTGGATTTATTTCTAACTATGATGAGTTTTTTCAAGAACCCATAGGATTTCCTCCGAAACGATAAATCCAACATGAAATCCATTTGCAGCCTTATGCTCCATTGCCAAACATTGGTATGTAAAGGATGTCGTCTATCGATATGGAGGAGAACAAAAATAAGGTATAGTAATTATTGAACCAAGGGGTCATTCGGCCAAGTACTTCTCCATGCAGCTCGTCGATCATGTTACTACCTAAGAAATATGGTACATGGAGGATGTGGGTGGATTATCAGGGGCTAAACAAAATCGCGGTGAAAAACCGATACCCTCTCCCTCACATTGATGATTTCTTAGATCAATTAAAGAATGCTATATATTTCACCAAATTGGATTTGCGTAGTGGTTATCACCAAGTCATAATTTCATAGCAGGACGTGTGGAAAACCACTTTCAAGACCAAATAGGGGTTGTTTGAATGGATGGTGATGCCATTTGGACTGTGCAACGAGGCTAGCCACATTCATGAGGATCATGAATGATCTTTTTAGGCCTTTCATTGATGAATTTGTCCTTCTATATTTAGATGATATTCTTGTCTTTAGTAGGACTTGGGATGAACATGTATGCCATGTAAAGAAAGTGCTTGATGTATTGAAAAGAGAAGAATTGTATATAAAATTGTCAAAGTGTGAGTTCGGGAAAACCTCTTTGATTTACCTAGGTCATATTGTCGATAATGGTCAATTAAAAATAGACGCCTCCAAAGTTGAGGTGATTTTAAAATGGCGTAAGCCTACCAATGTAGCAGAGGTCCATATTTTTCTAGGTGCAGTACAGTACTAGAGGAGATTCATTTCCAACTTCTTTGTTATTGCATCACCCTTACACGTACTGAAAATTATAAAAAAAGTCTTTCATTGGGGAGGAAAGAAGCATAAGTCCTTCAAAGCACTAAAAGAGAAAATTAGCACCGCACCAATCTCGACTTTACCCAATCTCTAGCAGCCTTTTGAGATCGAAACCGATGCCAGTGGGTACACCATGGGGGTTGTACTGTTGTAGTAAAATAAGCTGATATGTTACCATTAGAAGAAGTTCTCCTAGGTTGTCATCAATTACCCCACTTATGACTAGGAACTGTATGCCTTGGTCCAAAGTGTGAAAAAGTGGAAACACTAGCTAATCGGCAAGGAAACCATTATCCATATAGATCACCATCCCTTGCGATACCTTCAGTCATATACCAAGCTACAATAAGCTCGTCATTTCAGGTGGATGGGTTTTCTACCGCAGTTTCATTTGGTAATAGAGTATAATAAGGGCACTAGCAACAAAGTAGCAGATATGCTCTCTCGCCCTCCTATTGATGCTTCTATTATTTTGCATAATGCTTCGTTGTCTTTTGAAATTTATGTTGAACAATATGCTAATGATGATGAATTTAAAGAAATATATGCAAAACTAACTCATGGATCATAGGTGGACAACTATCATTTGCAGGGGAAGATGTTGTATCACCTTGGAAAATTGTGCATACCGACAGTAGAATGGGTACATGTAATTCGAGAGGCACACACCTCTCTTGTATCAGGTCACTTTGGTGTTGTAAAAGCCCTATGTCATTTACAAAGTTTTTTTATTTTGGCCTCATATGAAAAAAAATGTAACCCGATTTGTAAATGGATGTGTGATGTGTTCTGTTTCAAAGTCCTCTAATAGAAAACTCAGGCTCCACACACCACTACCCATTCTGGGTCATCCATGGGAAAGTGTGTCAATGGAATTTGTAGGTGGTTTTCCTATGTCTAAAAAGGGTCACGACTATTTGTATGTTGTCGTAGATCACTTTAGCAAAATGTGCATATTAATGCCTTGTAAAAAGCAGGTCACTACTGAGCAGATTGCTTATCTTTTCTTTCAGTTTGTTTGGGTCCACTTTGGGTTTCCCACATCGATTTTGTCAGATCGAGACTCTCACTTCCTTGGAGAGTTTTGGACCAGCTTGTGGCGAATGATGGAAACCAAGTTTAATAGAAGTATGGAATTCCATCAACAAACCTACGGATAGACAGAGGTCATCAATCGTACCGTGGTACACTTGTTGCGGGGCTATTGCAGCAAACATCCCAAGTTGTGGGATGATCATCTTCCATATGTGCATCATGCCTACAACCGAGTAGTGCATTGTTCTACACAGCATTCACCATTTGAGACATGTTTTGGTTACCTACCAAAGGACTCTTTTGAAATGATCTATGGAAGAGATGAATATTCTAGTGGACGTGATGATAGGGAAAAATTGCAGTGGTTCATCCAGTGGATACAGACAATTCACCAAGCAGTGCAAGAGAATTTGGAAAAGATTCAAGTTCAATATAAGGCCTAATATGATAAGCACTAAGTCTTTCATCAGTTCTAGGTTGGTGACAAGGTGTGGTTCCACATCAACAAGGATCGAATGAAGGGGGAACACAAGAAATTGTGACCAATCTGGTATGGTCCATTTACCATATTGGAGAATATTGGGAATAATGCTTTTCGACTCTATTTTCCTGTATACATGCAGATGTACTCGGTCGTGAATGTCAAAAAATCTAAAGCTTTATGAACCACCATTGATTATGGATGTCCAGTAGGTAGAATTAGTCCCTACAGTGGATGAATTTTCACCAGAGTATCTCGATGAATTTCCAGAAGAAATCATTCTCAATCGAAGAACCAAGACTTTGCAATGGGGAGATGTGGAATATCTCTGTGTTGGTTTCAAAGGGATGCACCCAAGTAAACCTAAATGTCTTGAAAAGGAGAAGGTGAGGAAGCAATTCCCTCACTTTCCTATTGATTGATAAGGCTTTTGGGGGGTCCAAAAGCTCTTCAGTGGGGAGGAATGATCCAGGAGGATCATATAGGTCCAAGTACAAGTGGCTTAAGTACAAAGGCTCAAAAATAAAAGTTTCGGAAATGTGGCAAACTCAGTGTCAAGTTGAAGATCTCATCTTTTTTATTCCAACGACATAGACGACACTCAATTCCGAGTCTGTATGAAGGAGTTAGAAGTAGTCAAATTTTATGGGTTGACTTGGTGATATGGCAACTTAAGGAGGTGAAAATTTTGCAGAAATCCGACCATCAGATTCTGGCCCACTCTGGCCAGATTCCGGGTGAAATTGTGGGTCCATTAAATTGACTCCTTCGATTAAATTCTGGAAATTTTAAAAAGGACAATTGGTTTATATATATATATATATATATATATATAAAGGTAGGGCAGGCGATGACCCCCCCCCCCCCCAACCCAACGGATCATAAAAAATAACGTATTTAAATCAGGTTGGGTAGCAGTCATGACCCCGTTGTCCAACCACTCGATCCCACAAATAGGTGGGGCCAACAGTTGTGACCTTGCAGCCCCAACCTACTCTACCTTATACGTATTCAATGCTAGCAGGAATCGGGGGCGCGCCGCCCAATACGGGGCCCCCCCCCCCCCCCCCCCCCCGCCCACCCCCCCCTCTCAAACCTACTATTAACACATGTTGGTTTAAAAAAATAAATTTCGCGGATTTTCAAACGTTTGTTCTGCCTTTTTATGGAGGGGGTGGGGTTTGAAAACCCGACCCCTTCCCTTACACTCAGATATAAAACCAACTCAGCCAATGACGGACTTGGTGAAGTCCTCCCACTTTTTATTATATAAACTTGCATTTCAGAAGTGCGCCTAGGTAGGATAGGAGTGGCACAAATCGAGTCGAACCTTGAGCGCCTTGCAGGAGGGGGGCAGAACCATGAACTAAACCCATTTCCAGAGGGGCCATATTTTTCTAGCGTCAGAATCAGGAAAATGTTATATGGATTATGCACCTCTTGGCAACACGAATCCAATGATGTTGTCCATTCCTTCATCAGTGGTCTCCAATTTTCAGGCACTTTCAGCTATGGAGGTATCAAGGTGTAATTTTGTATGAATGCTTGTACTTTCATTTTATTTTCCACTTAATGAAAGAGGACCTCCCCACTGATTGAGCAGGGCCCGGAGACGTAGTCCCTCCTGGACGAACTCTGTTATCAATTCCTTGTCTTCTTGCATGATTTTATGTTCTTCTCTCTTCCTATGTTCATGCATTTTAAGTTTCATGGTTAAGAAGAAATTTACTTGTAATTCTTTAATACATCTCAAAGAAAAATATTTTGGATCATTGAGTTATTACCAGCTACCTCTGAAGAGGAAGAGCGTTCCTTATACTTAGCACTATTAGATGAGACTTGCCACACCATTGCATTAGCTGATGAAGCTCATAAAAGATGTGTTAAGGCACAATATGATCAAAGCATTAACCCTCATGTTTATTCATAAGGTTATCTAGTCTTAGTATAGGATCAAGCTCACGATAAGCTAGGCGCTGGTGAATTTCAAACAATGTGGCATGACCCTTACTTTGTTAATCATGTGCTTGCAAAAGGGGCCTATGAATTAGTTGATTATGACAATGTCTCTTTAGATAAGCCCAGAAATGGTCTTTATCTGAAGAGATATTATGCATGATTTATGTTTTGGATATATTCATTGTACATTAGTTACATTTTTAGGAATTGTGTGCCTTAGATTAGTTTTTTTTCTTGGTGAGTTTTTACTACTTTTTCAGCTTATATTGATTAATCTCGATATTGTAGATGTCAACATTCCCTCACACTTACATTGTATTTTCTGACGGCGTCTGTCGTAGTACACAATATTTATCTTTCGTTGCTTGGGTTATCTATTCACACACTGATGAGTTAGTTTCTATTCATGGGGTTTTCCGCATTCAAACATCAAACAATATTGCAAAAAATATCAAAGTCATTGAGCTATTATATGATGCCATTAAATTTGGCATTCGGCATTTAATTATTTGTTTAGATTCACAACTCATTGTATTACGTTTGAACAATGTTTATGCAATCAGAAATCCATTATTGTTAAGAATTTTTTTAAGGGTTCATCTCTTGGAAAGAATGTTTGACTACATTGAATATCAACACATTTCGAGAAATTTAAACGTGTTAGCTGATGCATTAGCTAATCAAGTTTTAAATATATATTTGCAATGTTGAACATAAATCAAAAAAATATTCAATCCATATTGAACAAGATACTCAGAGACCAAAAGTAGTAATCATCATTAGGTCAAAATAGTTTTTTATCATAGTTTGTCAAAAATATACAACATCTGTGATCATAGGTCTCAAAAAAATCATAATATAAATGTACTGATACCAAAAATAAAAAATTTGTATAAAATGACCATCAACTATCCATGATTATGATCATGATATCAGAGTGTAGCATGCACCACTCGGCGCAGGAATCGCCTAAATGGACCAGAAACCCAAGTCACATGCCTCTAGTATAGGAGAGATAGATCATTTGTCCTAGTCTCTGGGATATCTATGGTCAACCTCTCCAGATTGTGTTCCAAATCTGTGAGTGTTGTGAAACCAGCTCCAAAAATAGAAGAAAAGAGATATCAACACCTTAGAAATAAGCCAATTTGAGGGGGCAACCTCCAATACATTACATGAATGAAAAATTATTGAATGATACAAATTAAAAAACCTCCTTTCTATATATAGGAGTCCATGGGACCACAATGTAATCCTATCCGACCTAAAAAAAATAATTTAAGGGTACAATAATAACAATAAGGGGGTTAAAATAACAATAATAAGGGACTATACTAGTAATATAGGGACCTAACATGCCCCTCTCCTTCAAAAAGTTTTGTCCTCAAACGCTTGAGTAGCTCTGGGTGCTTCTGGATAAAATTCTCATTCTCCCATGTAGAATCTTCAGTGGGTAAGTTCTTCCACTTGATGAGATACTCTGAAATTGATCGATTTCGTAGTTTTCGAGTTCTTGTTTCCATGACCGCTTCAGGTTCCAATATGATTTTTACTTCCTCATCAAGTTCGGGCAATATTGTTTGAACTGGAAGATTTTCACCTATAACCTTCTTTAAGCATGAAACATGGAAAATTTGATACACTCATGTAGTTGATAGGAAGCTCAACCTGTATTCCATAGTACCAATCTTTTGCAACACCTTGTAAGGACCATAGTACTTTGGCGATAATTTATTATCCTTCTTAGCTTGCTTGAGGGACATTTTTTTGTATGGTTGTAGCCGTAAAAATACCCAGTCTCCTACATCAAAACTTCTCTCGCTGTGATGTTGATTTGCCCGTTGTTTCATTCGATTTTGTGCCAAATTTAGGTTATCCTTTAAGAGTTGGAGAACTTCTTGTTGATGCTCGTTGTGATCTTCCACTGCTTGAACCTTAGAATTTTCTCTTAAAGATGATGTGATGGACGGTTGATGATATCCATAAAGTGCCATAAATGGGGTCATTTTTGCTTTGCAGATGGAAGAAGTGTTATACTATCTCAGCTTTAGAGGTAACTAGTTGGCCCATTGTGTTTTCTTATCATATACAAAAAAAAAATATCCTTCCAAACATTTATTCACTGTCTCAGTTTGACCATCGGATTGAGGATGATAAGATGAGTTATAAGCTAGTTGAGCACTCAAACAAGAAAATAATTATGTCCAAAAATTTCTAGTAAAAATGGGGTTTCTGTCACTTACAATAATCTTTTGGTTTCCATGTAGATTTTGAATTTTTTCCATAAATGAAGTAGCAACTGTAATTTTTTTAAATGGATGAGATAATGCACAAAAGTGTGCATACCTGGTAATTCTATCAACTACCACCATGATGACACTCTTTCCTTTGGACTTAGGTAAACCTATGATAAAATCCATTGAAATCTCCTCCCAATGTTGACTTGGAATGGGTAAATGTTGTAGAAGACCCAGGGTCTTAATTGTCTCAACTTTATTCTACTGGAAAACCAAATATTCCGCCACAAAATTTTGAATATCAGATTTAAGGCCATCCTCGAAAAATTCTTTCCTCACCCTGTGGTAAGTTTTTAAAAATCTTGAGTGTCCTCCTAAAGGAGAAGTGTGCAATTCCAAAACAATATTTTGTTTTAGTTGGGAATTCTTACAAAGATATAAGTGATCTTTGTACCATAAGGAATCATTTTTCGAACAAATGTGTGGGAGATGTACTAGGATCTTGTCACAAATTTTGAACAGCATCCACACTTAGCTCTCGCCCTTCTTCTCCATTCATCCTTGCTTCGTTTATCCACGGACAGGATAATAGAACTGCTTATAAAGAAATGCTTCCACCTCTTCATTCTTTCTTGAGAGTGCATCTCGCACAACATTTAGCTTCCCTTTGTAGATTATTTTTAAGCAATAACACAACATCTTTGTGACCCATTTTTGCTTCTCTTCTGAAGATAGTCATTGTTCCAAAAAGTGTTTAAGACTATCATGATCATTTTTTACGTTGAAGTGTCTTCCCACGAGGTAAGATCACCATTTATTTAGTGCATGTAGAATTGCCAGCATTTCCTTCCCATATATTTCTTTCTATAAATAATTTCTTTTGATTGAAAAAATTTCAAAAGCAATGGGTCTTCCTTCTTCAATCAAAACAACACCAATTCCATTTCCCGAGGCATCACATACCATAATAAAGGTTTTTGTGAATTTTGGCGTAGCTACGACCGGTGCTAGGCACATTGTCTCTTTAAGATGTTAAAAGGCCTTAGTTGCTTTAGGAGTCCAAGAAAATGCATCTTTCTTCAATAATGGTGTTAGAGGTGCTACTATTCTCCCATAACTCTTAACAAACTTGCGATAGTACCATGTTAACCTGAGAAATCCTCGCAACTGCTTTATGGTTGTGTGGACTTAACATTCCTTAATGGCTTTAATTTTGTTAGGGTCTACCTTAACATCCTCGTGAGATACAATATGACCCAGATATTCCACCTCTTTTACTCCAAAGAAACATTTGGATGTTTTTGCATATAATTGTTTCTCCTGCAATAGTTTGAGCACCCTGTCAACATGTTGAACATGATCCTTCCAAGATTTGTTGTAGATTAGTATATCATCAAAAAATACTATCACAAATTTTCTAAGGAAGGGTTTGAAAATGGAATTCGTCAACCCTTGAAATGTAGAAGGTGCATTGGTAAGGCCAAAAGGCATGACCAAAAATTCATAATGAACTTCATGAGTTCAAAATGCCGTTTTTGGAATATCTTCAGTCTTCATTCTAATTTGATGATATCCTGCACGAAGATCCAACTTGGTAAAATAAATTGCTCCATGTAATTCATCCAATAATTCATCAATCACAGGAATGGGAAATTTATCTTTAATGGTGAGCTTATTGAGCTCCCTATAATTTGGACACATGCGCCATGCTCCATCCTTCTTGTGTACCAATACTACATGAGCAGAGAAAGAACTTTGACTAGGTTGAATTATACCAGCCTCTAACATTTCTGCAATTATACGTTCAATTTCTCTCTTTTGGACATAAGGATATCTATAAGGCCTGATGTTTGGAGGAACACTTCCGGGAATCAAATGAATAGCATGATCATGATCACGAATAGGTGGGAGTCCTTTGGGAGTTTCAAACACCTTGGAATGATGGTCCAAGACTTTTTGGAGATCTGCAGAAATAGATGATTTTGATGTTGGAACTTCTAGTGAACATAATTGTGCAATTATGCCTCATTGTTCTTTATTTAGAAGCTTTGTCATGACATTAGAGCTTATTATTTTCCTGGCTTCCCTACAATACCCCGTAATTCAACTTCCTTACCTTCTGAAAAAAAAATCAAGAAAAGTTCTTGAAAATTAAAAGCTATCGTCCCCAAAGATTGTAACCATTGTACTCCTAGTACCACATCAACACCTCCCATAGGAATCGAAAGCATTGGACTATTCAATACATATTCCCCCACGGTTAGCTTGGTATTATGGCATTTTCCAGAGAAATTTATAGTTCCTCCATTTTCAACAATCACTTGACATTCTGGTGCTGGGTATAGGAAACAATTCAACTCCTTGGCTACCTTACAATGAATAAAATTATGGGTACTACCTGAATCAATCAACACTATTACCTTTTTCTTCTTGATATGTCCTTCTATCTTAAGAGTTTGAGGAGTGGTAATTCCTGCTAATGCATTACATGATATGGTCAGACTCATTTCTTCCTCTTCTACGGTTGGTTCCTGGTGTGTACCCTCTTCTTTTGAAAATTCTTGTTCATTTTCTTCTTCCTCTTCAAAATCTATGTAAAATAATTTCTTCTCATCACACTTATGACCTTTAGTGTATTTGCTATCACAACTGTAGAAAAGCCATTTTGCTCTTTTTTCTTCCAATTTTTGTGGTGTCAACCTTGTAGGTTGTGGAAAACTAGGAGTAGTAACACTTCCCTCTTTATAGAAGTGAGTGGTAGGCTTCCTTGTTGCCATAATTTTACATTCAATTTTTCTTGCCAACCTGAATGCCTTCTCCAATGAATTAGGTTCCAAAACACGAACTTCATGTTGGATGTTATCCTTTAAAGTACCTATGAAGGGATCAAACCTGTGTTCCCCTGAAATATCAGTTACCCTTATATTCAATTTTTGGAAGTCCTCAATGTGCTCCCCCATTGAACAATTTTTTTTGAGATTTATCAATTGGCTAAAGAAGGTGTTGCTCTTTGTATCCTAATAATGTGCTATCATTTCCTCCGTAAAAATTGACCAACTGACAATTTTTTTACGGGAGGAAATCCATCGATACCATACAAATGTATTTTGTTCTAAATGTAAAGTTGTGATGCGTACCTTTTGTATGTTTTGCACATTATTGAGATCAAAATATTGCTCCATCTGTAGTATCCATGTTATAGGATCCTTTCCATCAAATTTCCTCATATCCATTTTTGGAATATGGTGGTCCTTCCTTCCAACATTAGAGTTTATGAAATCTCGATTAACATTTATTTTTTTCTCATCATGAATTTCCTCTACTATATTTTCAGAATTAGGAAACATTTCTTGTATAAACTTTGTCAAACCTTCCATGTCTGTTTTTAGATCATTCTTCATGTTTTCCATTTTTTCATCAATCTTAGCTTCCATGCCATCCATGCCATTCTTCAAACCATCCATCTTATATTCCACGCCTTTCTTCAAACCATCGATCTTAGTTTCCATGCCTTTCTTCAAAACTTCCATGTCATTTTTTGTTGCTCTTTGCGAGAGAGAAATTTGTTGCACTTTCTCTTGTAATTTTGATATTTCATGTTGCCATTCTTCGTCTTCATGAGTCATAGTAGAGCCTTCTAAATGCTTAATGGGTGTTGAATTATTTTTAGGGGCCATTTTAGAATCCAAGACTGATATTTGTTCTACAATATGCCCTTGGAATCAATTCAACTTGATTCTTAAAACAAGACTTATGCAATTCGGGAAAAAAAATACACACCTTTTACTTGCTTTGGAGGAGCTCAATATTGAAATTGAATTTTCACTATAATTTTCGATCCTCAATATCTGAAATTTGGCCCTATATTAGCCCTCTGAAGCTTCTTTCAAATGCCACAGGTCTGATCTAATTTATATTCTTCAAGGAAAATTTATGTCCAATCTCCCACAATGACCCAATTATGGACTAGTTCAGTAGAGCAAACTTGTATGACTTGCCACGTGTCACTGTTTCCTCCTTTGACTTTGAAATTGAAAGACATAAAACTACAGTCTATGTACTTGCGGTCACTTTTTACAGCATTCCAATCTAATGCACAGAGAGAGTTATGAATATTTTCCCATGCTCACCTCTTTGAGATGAAATTCAGAAGCCTGAAAAATCCCTAACTTCCACAGATCATATCTCCGCCAATATTTATAACCAAGGTCTGAAATTTTTTGATGATGTTCCTCAGGATTACGGCTTCGCACTCTAAAAATTTCAGCTTCTGAACCTTTGTAGAAACAAATTTATAGCGAAAATTCCACGATGACCTGTTTAGGTTAAATTCAGGAGCCTAAAAAATGACCTACCTTCCATAGATCATATCTCCAAAAATATTGCGAACCAAGCACTAAAATTTTGCGATGATGTTCCTCAAAATTTTGGGTTCGTACTTTAAAAATTTCAGCTTCTGAACCTTCGTAGAAAATAAGTTATAGTGAAAATTCCATGATGACCTGTTTGGAGCAGTGAAACCCTAGAATCCCAAAGCTTTGATACCTAATGTTTTGAAACCAGCTCCAAAAATAGAAGAAAAGAGATATCAACACCTTAGAAATAAGCCACTTTGAGGGAGAAACCTCCAATAAATTACATGAATGAAAAATTCTTGGATGATACAAATTACAAAACCTCCTTTCTATATATAGGAGTCCATGGGGCCATAATGTAATCCTAGCCGACCTAAAAATAATAATTTAAGGGTACAATAATAACAATAAGGGGGTTACACTAACAATAATAAGGGACTATAATAGTAATATAGGGACCTAATAGTGAGGGCCTCAGTTGCATCAATCTATGGTGGATTTGCTGCTATATGTTGTGCTCCTCATCTATCAAAATGATGAAGCATTGTTGGTTGTACTAGGCCTACATTTGCATTAAAATTTTTTTATTATCAGTATTGGATGATAAAAAATAAAATAAAAATTATAAAACATAAAAACTCAAAATGAAACTTTTAACCTGACTCATCCCACTGTGCTCCAGGTGGGAGTGTTGTATTAGGGTCACCCCTGAAATCCACCCCTACATAGGGGAAGTCCTTGATCATGAAAATATGGCTTCTCATCCATACGAAAAAACTGAGGTGTATACCGAACAATGGGACTGCCATCGCCGCCATGGCGAGCCATCAACGAAACCCATCACAACATGCGATGATATCTCGGTCCCGTAGGATCCACTAACTATTGTCGTGGTACAAAGAGTGGGATTCTCTCTAAGGAAAAATATATAAGAATGACACCATAGCCGAAATTCTTCAGCTTAACATTCTTTTCTCATGTGAGCTTTCCTTTCATATTAAAAATTACTCCTTAGCACCAGTTGAATGTTGTTCCCTCAAAATACTCAACAGTCATTTTCATATGTACTTTGGTGGCCACATGAGGAGTTGTGCTGCCAAATAATGTAGTAACTGTGAAAGAAATAATTTTGAGATCAAGTCGTTCAATAGTTTTTATATCGATTTGTCCATCTTTCAATTGTGAATCTTGAATGCAATGTTGCACCATATAGGAAGTAGTGGGTTGTCCTCCGGGCTGTGTGCCAAACAAAGAAATGTCTCTTCCCCTTCATGGAAAACTAGTGAGGAAATAAATATCCTCTGCATCAATGATGAGCCTATGATCCCCAATGATAAAACATTGTTCCTGGATATCCCAGTTGTTAGCGCTAGAATCAACACTTGGATTGTGACAAATGCCTAACCAGACACATCTTAAGCTCAAGGGATTTTCTTATAATTTGATTTGAGTTTTTTAGAAAGTGGTTGAAACTCATACACACTAAAATGGGTTTTGAGCAGATAAAAATATCTCACGCATATGAGGGCATTGGTGCATGATGTGGTAGCAATTTTTAGTTTGTAACCTGATGGTCAGAAGAATGGAAGACAAACAATGGATATCTAAAACATAATCCCACTGCTAAGAGGAAAGGGTAACACAAATTCTAGATCTAAAATGTATAGTGAAATATTGCTTTTAAAATACTTACAAGAATCTCATTTTACATTTTAAGAATCGCATTACAAGGAATGCTTCTGACTAACATGACCTCATGAATCAGGAATTCTTGATGAATCAAGATTAAAAAAAACATATTAACATGCATGGTAGATCAAAAGACTTATAAAAACATGAAACAAGATTTAATTCCACCTCAAGGAATGCTTATGAAAAATATTCAATTCATACTGAATCAGGAAAGCTTGGAACAAGACTTAAAACCAGATCCATATGTCTTGGATTTTCACAAGACTAACCAAAACATAAGATATAAATTTTATGATAAATCTAGAAAGACAGATAAAGTATGTAAAAACCAAAGGGAAAATAATACACACACCACATAGTTTGTGAATCCTCAAGTGTGCATCTGGATATATTATATACTCAATACACCACATAGTACACCATGATATAGACAACCCACAAACGCTTTTCTCCTTGCATTACATAGTATATATACAAAAAAATGAGTTATGTAAAAATCCTCCATAAAAAGTGAAAATCAGTTTCTGAGACTTTATTACAACCCTCTACATATAGTAGAGCTTATCCAAAACATAAAAATAAAACTGAAATAAAAACAAAGAACACCTGTACCCTTATCTGCAAAAGTGTATGAGAATCTAAGTAAAAGGAGCAACCAACTGAAAGATAACCACCTTTCAGGTGACAAACACCTCTTGTTTTAACAGGTCTTCAATATTCGAATAACAATAAATACCCTGACCAAGATAAGAGATTTGTCTTCGAGCTTTGAGGAGGTGTTGTTATATTTGTTGATAGATATCAAAATTGTTTAAAACAAGTGCCGCCAGAAATTCCCGAAAAACCTATAATTGACTCTGAAATCCTACCTATGCTTTTGAAAGTGTGCTGATATTGGCCACGTGAGAGGATGAGAGTGGAGGGGAGTGAAGTGAAGCACGAGAATGGAAAGTAAGCGAAAGGCATGGGAATGGAACAATAAGTGGGAGAACCTATTAAGTGGAATAATAATAAGTGGGAGAAATAAGTGAATTAAAATATATCACAATCGCAATCATAGAGTGGAGCGGAGTGAATACAATATCGAGGTGGAATTGCAATGTGATATATCGCAATCGCAAGATGAAGGGGTTATCACAAATTGGGGATCAAAGCTTATCGGATATTGGGGATCAAAGCATTATCGCATTTCAAAATCAGAGGGGCCAACATGAATGTTTAGCAATAGGATTTTTAATATGCGATAAGCCAAGTGACGTGGCATGGAAATGGTTCCTAGTGCTATCGTAATGAGGGGTTTTTAGGAAGCAATGATAGATGATACCAAAGGGATTGCAAAATGGCGATTGTGAAATTAGGTAAGGTGGGTCCACAAAGCAATATGATAGTGCGGTATGATGTGGCAATAGGCAGGTCCCACTATTATCGCAATCGAGGATTTAAGGAGGTAGGAGTAAGTGAATGCACCGAGAATTTGTGATTTTCGATGAAGTAGGTCCTATTAATGGTTTTAAAGCGGAAAAGAGATAAATAAATAAAGCAGCCCAAAGCATAACAAAGGAGTTTTGAATTGTTTAAAATGCTACAAGAGCATAACAAAGGAACCCAACGGTGAGATAACAAAGCATAACACAATTGAATTTGGAGGGTTTAAAGTGGATTTAAATGGAATTTGAGCACTGGACTTCGGATTTTGGTTTAAAAATGATAAAAAACTAATACATTTTAACCCTCCAGGACCTTCAACCATAGGTTAAGAGATAGGAGAGGATCAAAGACACAACTACAATAGTGACCAGACTTTGAAAAATTGCAGTGCCAACACTAGGCATTTACCAACCAGGTCATTAGCTCTACTTGGGCCTTCATTCCTTATAAGGACAAAAATTTGTATAGAACACAATTCTTTAAAACCTGAAGCATTATTGGGCTATCAATTTCCTCATTATCATGTGTTTCATGCTCATGTTCTCTCCACTCAATCATGCTCATTTCAAATTGCCTGCAAACAATCATTAAAAAGCATTAGGAATCTTTTGGAATAACTTAGAGAAATTTTGATGGAAAGAAAACCATTTTTGAAAATGCCTACGCATTTTTCCTGTGTAGACAGTGCATTTTTTTCACACAACATGTATATAAAAACTACGGCGACATGATAATTTTCTGTAATAAAAATTATCGGGTGCGCAGGTCCGATAAGGAAAACTAGCGCACCCCCAAGGTTGATTTCTAAAAAAAAAAAGCTCTTCAAAAAAATAATTTGAAAGCCTAAAAGGAAAAATCAAATGGATAGAATGCAAGATAATGAATTGATTAAATACCTGGAACTGACAGTTCGTGAAATGGTTTACCAGTCCTCTCGATATCAGCTTCAGAAGATCTATGGTAAAAACTCATTTTACTGCTCTAAAAATCAAATGGTGAAAATGACTTGTTCTTTCCACCTTTTATAGGTTTTTATGAATAAAATAATATTATTTTATTTATTTTTACATTTAGAAGTTCAAATTTTAAATATTTTTACCATGATTGAGAACAAATTATTATGATTTTTTATCTTTTGTGCAAAGAACAGGTTGTGTTTAAAAATGAATCATTTTGACGATAGAGTAAACTTTTATCACTTTTTCGGATTCTCGAAAAACACGAAAAAACAAAGCCATTGAGTTCTCTTTTAAGCCATTTTCAAACTCTCTAAACATGAAAAGATTGGCAAGCACTTGACTACTTGTTAAAATAAATGAACATTCGTCTACTCAGTATAAATTTATCCCTTTTTCGAACTGAATTAGACTATTTACAAAAAAGGTATACGTTGTCTAAGCATGGTCAATAGTGTTCTCTCCTACATTTTTATCCTTTTTCAAGTTTGAGAGACTAAATTTACAAAAAAGAACACTATGGAGTTTACTTATGTTTTTCTTCTGACGCCCTAAAACTGAAAAACACTAAGTTAATCCTATGTTGGAATCGTTAAAATTAAACAATTTAGGACCCGTCGATCACAACGGGACCGAACCACTCCTTCTTAGGGTTCGTTAAAATTACTAAGATGGAATCATCCAAACGATGATCTTACACAACAATCAAATTTTATCCTCATCACACTTGACAAAAATAAAGAGGTACTTGCCAACAATGGTGGGGGGGATTGAGAAAAAGAATCCATCTTTTATACTTGTTTTAAAAGCAACATGTCACTCTTGAACTAGACACTTTGTCACGCTTGTGTCTGGGTAGGGTAATCCTTTTATTTTACAGTTAATCAAACCTCATTGAAAGTATTCAACTGGTTTTGGATATTATCTTTAAGTCAAATTTTTCCAAGTCATTTATGGTGTCGTTATGTGTTCAAGAGAAGGTTCAACTTCAATTCATTTTTCATTACAAATATTTGTCTCCATTCGCGTTGACCATCCCTGAGTTAATCCTTGCAAAATATTTCTTCAAAAATTCACATAATGGTTTTGTGTCATAGGCCCTTCTGCGACGGATCACTTCCTATCGAATTCAACTAATTATCTAGGAATTTGATCTAGAAATCCTATCATTACCTTGAAATCTGCATGCCTTAATGGTAGGTTTCTCGCCTTCGAGGATAGGTTTTCATCATTGGCCTTTGATCGAACGACTCTATGAGTGTTGGATAGCAAATGAGTCATTCACATTTCATAAATTGTATTGAATTACTTTGAGATCCGTTTTCATTATTGGTGGTTTCTCTCACACTTGTTAACAATTTTCATCATTGACCGGTAATCAAGTGGTTTCTACCATGTTCGACTTCGAAACAATCAATCGCATGGTTATATTCGTACTAGTTCGAGAAGCGGAAATCAAGACCCTGGATCTATTTTCAACCATCCAGGCTACGAGGATTTATGTATTGATGTTTCAGTAGACTAATTCATAACAGATAGTTGTGTCCAAACTGTGTCTACTATTGATGTAATTCTAAGTCACTTTTGTACTAGGACATATAGTTAGTTTTTCTCTGAGTATGGGAATTCCTACCTCAATGATGATTATATATTTTAATTCAATGCTTCTTATAGGTTTTCAACCGATGTCTCCAATCCAATCCTTAGTATGATAAAGCACTTCACTCTCTTGAAAGTTTTTCTTAGAATTCACACTTTAAGGGGGAATCTATTACACGTCATTTTGTCACCATGACATTTGATGGTCCATATGGATCTATCACCATCCATACTCATGATTTCTTAGAATTAAAACACTTATATTCCTTAATAAAGTCTTGGAAACAGAGAAAATAGCTCTTAAATACTCTTAAATATGGCCTACGCACTTTTTTGGTCACTTCCTGCGCTTGCGCGATTATTCCTAAGCTTACCAGTGTACATCTGCACTTTGTTTTCTGTTAAAACCCGTGCAACCCATTTAAAATAAGGTAAAGGTGAAAAGTAACTTCTAGAAGCATATTTGGGTGCATATTCTTCCAAATAAAAGCCTCTTCAGTCACGCTAGTTTGAGCTATATCTCTCCAATCATGGAACTTATCCCCTTGGATCAAGAAACCCTAATCCCTTCATTTGAGGATCACAACCCTCTATTGGTGGATCTGAAACCTCCTCAATTTCTCCTATAAATAGAGCTAAAACTTCAGGGTTAGGGGGTTCAGTTATGATAATCTTATGCTAGTCATTCTAGAGTAGAAGCCTTGTTAAACCGAGGAAGATTGGAAGGGAATATGGGAGGAATCTGTATGATATCAAGGATCGGTTGTAAGATTGCTCTTTATATTCTTGAGAATACATTTGGATACTTTTTCTGATTGTGTTGTTTTCAGATTCATAAAAAAAATGACAGTTCTTAATCTCCTTGATCATTAAGTTAAGCTGGTATTGGGATTATTACATATTGTAGGTGCTTTTTATTCTTTGCATGTTTGTGATTGCAGGTTCTTCTCAACATTGAAGGACTTATTCGAGACAAAAGGAAAGGCCTTCATCAAACATCTCGTTGAAAGGTAAGAGCATTATCCTCTCTTTTATAGCTTTGATAATCTAAATGTTAATAGCTTAGGGAAATATATATTCACATGTCTGTTTGTTTCTATTTATCTGTTGGGATACTAGAGAAATTTCTTTTGTAAGCAAGAGGGATTTATCCGGGTAACACAAGTTTACCATAAAATTTTGGAATGTCACTTGGTAACTTTGCAAGAATAAATAACCATAACGGATAATGGAGAATCATATCATTTGTGAGTCATGATAGTTTTAGTAATTTTAAGGTTGCAAAGAATTGTAACTAACTAGTCAAATAAGGCTATGGATAACCTTGATATGGGCGACTGGCCATGATACCATAAGGTTTTTTTATTGGAGGAGGGTATACTTGAGCAGGTTGCGTTGCAGCCATTTGAATTCCACCAGGGTAAACTGGAGGAGGAAACCTTTAAATGGGTTGACCTACAATAATTTGAGGGAAGCCCTAAAATGGTTGTCCTAAGGGGATTTAAGGGGTGACCTGTAAAGGTTGGAATGTAGGCATTTATTGAAATCCTTGAAAAGGTTGACCCGTAGGAGGAAATCCTTGAATATGTTGACCCAAAGGCATATGAGCATAACCTTGAGTGGATTGAAATGTAGTTTGAAAAATAGGAATTTGAGTTCCACCACCATAATTTAGGTTCCATGGGGTACTTTCCATTCCAAGGAATGGTGCACTAGTAAATATTTTACTACCGACAAGTTGTGTAAAGCCCTGAGGTGGTTTTCCAAAAGAAAGATAAGATTAGATGGGAGATTTTCACCTAGTAGGAGGATAATATCCAACATAAGGTTTCCCCCAATAGGAGGATAAGATCCAATGGAAGGTTTCCCCCACATAGGAGGATAAGATCCAACAGGAGTGTTACACAGCAATTTGTCCCCATCCTTGCAATCCCCCGTCCCGCATATTGAAGGGCTTATTCCGTGACCTGTGAGCAGTGACATGACCTAAAAACACTTTTATGGCGTCCCCCTAAACAAGGACATTCATTCCTCTGAAGACAATTCCTTGTGAAAAACCCTAAAAATATCCTTTTTGGCCTTGGCGTGACTATTTAGTGTTATACCCGCACCAATGAGGGAAATCCTCCAAAGAGGGTGTGCCAGCTGGCACACTGTCTCAATGTTGTACCCGCGTCGGGCTTATTAAGGAGTGTTTTTTAAAAATAAATGGTGAAAGATTGACTCCAACCAATTCCTAAACTGGTCTCTAAATTGAGTTGGGAGGTTTGGCTCCAGATCTCCATGTAGAGGAAGTGGTTTTCCACCTCTCATGGAAGCTTCCTTGAGGATAGGGCCAATCCCATGATTGTAGGGATCCCAACTCCCCTTCCACCATCTATATAAGCTTGCCATTTTCCTTTGCAAGCTAGTCTCCAAGAGCCTTCATAGCCTAAAGAATGTTGCAAGAGCCTTGATAGTCCTCATAGAGCCAAATCAGTAGCAAGGAGATCATTGTCAAGACAACCGAAAAGAGAGGCTTGTCCCATTCCCGACGAGCTTTACCGAGACGTATTCCGCTGTCGACCCGCCGAAGGAAGATTCAACGTCAGAGCCAGGTTGTATCTTTCTTTGTATTAATTAATGATAAGCGACTTTGGTTATGGTTCCACTCGTATTGTTCATTGTGATCATGAGTTGTGTCTTCTTTGACTGATACATAATTGCATATATTGGGTTTTACGCTTGTGTTCATCGTATTTCTTGTATGTGCAGGTGTTTGATCACGACAAGCAGGAGAATTGTGATCTTCCGGAGCAACGAAACGGGAGCACTATCTTCTCTATGAACAACAGCATTGGACTTAAGGTAGGCCTTCTTCACAATTTAGTCTATTGCAATTAGGAACTTGCGCCTTAGCATGATACGATTGTTGCCAGACCCAATCTGGGCTAGTAGGGATCGCCTCTGTCCGCAGAGGGGATTTACCTCTACAAAAAATTGGTGAATCCACTGGGGATCGTTGATTTGGAGTATTGTCTTGTCTTTTCGGTCGATTCTTGACTTTGCTTGCTTGATCAGCTCTTTTGGCTGGCTCTTTCTGCAATTTGGCTTTTGTTTAGCTTTACTATCACTAGTCTGTTCCTTGGATTGCTCTTTTTCATTTTTCCTTAGTAAACTTGACTGGCGCGCTTATTAGCCTGACAGTCACTCCCATTGGCGCATGTTGTCAGTGTATTACCCACACCAATCTTTTTTGGGCGCTAGATTCCGCCTGACAGTCACACCAATCCTGTAAGGTGCTAGGGTTTACTCTGTTTTGAGCTTTCTGAGCTTGATCTATGTGTTTGGTTTCATTTTTACGACTGCTTGAGTGTTCTGGATACTTGTTTGATTGACTGTGACCTTCATCCTTTGGTTGTTTGACCGTTTCTATCGATTTTACATTCTAGCCCTAGGGCATCTAGGTGCTATAGTGTGTCGAGCCTCCTATGGGAGTTTTTGGTTTCTATCTGTTCAGTCAACCTTGTGATTGCTTCTCTACATTATTTTGGTGGTTATCTATCATTTCGTTGTGTTATTTGAGTGATTGGTTTCTTCTTCATTCGAATTCCTCTTTGTCTCGCTTTGAGCCTAGATTACATGGTTCATTTGAGTCTTTGGGATTCTCCTGGTTTTGAAGGATTGTTTTGACAATTTGAGGTCTGATGGTGTGGTTGCATTGAGTGAAATTTGCTTGTTTTTACTCCTTTTCTTTAGCTTCTCAAATTTTTCTTTTCATTAGTTTTCATTTTTTTTATTGCACTTTGCTCTTAAACATTGAAAATACAAAAAAAAAAATTGTTTTTCTTTTGATTAGTTAGAGTGAATTAAATCTTTTCTATGTTATTAGTGATTAGTAACTTTGAAAGAAAATATTTTAGTTTCCATTAGCTGCATTAGAGACATTACCGGTTGTTTTCTGATCATTTTGTTATTGTGTGAAAAGCTCTTAACTCTCTTGTAATTAGCTTTCATCGAATGAAATGATATACTGTGGCATGTAGTGTGCATTTAGGAGATTTTGAGACATAACACTTGCTAGGGCCTGAAAACTGAAACATGATTGAAGATAAACATTAAAATTTATTCAATTTACACTAAGGCAGCATTGGAACATTAACGAAATATTTAGAGGTCTAGGCTAGAGATGTGTTCCGGTGTCTTTAAACCTAGTAGCTGTCATTCGCCTCTTGGCTTTACACAGCACTAGTACAGACTTGTGCTCACCGTACCGTCGCGTATATAAAGGGAGACCCCACTAGGTTTCTATCCTTTATCCATAGGAAACCGAGTCTGCCACCCTATACCTGTGATACAACAGACACAGCATTCGGGGAGATTGTCTGCACGTACGTTAAGTCCTTGGTTGATTTCTCTTTCATTTTGAAACCAAGGTGTATATTGCAGTTCATAGTTATTTGGTACACCCTTTGCCTAGAATTCCTGAGCAGACATTTTGATCTTATCTGACTCCTTAAATTTGAAAATATCACCAAGTGCTTGTCCTTCCATGCTTGCTTCAAAACTGAAAGAGATAGAGTCATATTTCATCCATTTCTAAACTCTTAAAACATGAAACGGTGAATTTTCTAAGTTTCAATGTCGTAAAATAAATCACCCACGATCACACGCCCTGTTAGATCTTGCTTGTTGGCCATTTGATTGTGTGCCTTGACTTGTTTTAGCCCATGTGTTGTGTTTTATATTTTCCTTTTGTCATTATTGTCATAGTGGCGGAACCCTCAATTTCGTCTACTGGTAATCCATATACGGATGATTCATCAGAGGTTACTCAATCCTCTATTGAACATCAGCGGCCCATCGTTTCCAATTTTCCCGACGAGGGACCAGTTCTGTCTGAGCTTCTCTTTGGAGGACCAGTTGAGCTCAATTGGCCCTTATCCGACCCTTGGTCTGGATTTGGAGTAGGGGAACATTTCCCTCCTCTTACATCGGGTTCACCTTTTCTAGCTGTTGTTATTCCTCCTAGTCCTCGCCATCTATTACAAGATCTAGTGGCAGGTTCAGATATGGGTGCATCTATCCATTCTCCTAGTGAGGAAATCCCCGCGTCTGGTGAAGATTACCAGTTGTTCCCAGAAGACAACCACGAATTATCTGTTATGTCTTTGCCCGGTCCTTCACTATCAATAGGGTATAGATCTT
Organism: Pinus albicaulis; assembly: GCA_034641835.2. Taxonomy (NCBI): domain Eukaryota; kingdom Viridiplantae; phylum Streptophyta; class Pinopsida; order Pinales; family Pinaceae; genus Pinus; species Pinus albicaulis. The sequence goes on along the minus strand of CM076583.1, from coordinate 538,640,803 downwards.
TAAGTCAGATTATGACTGCCGTCACCTCTATGGGGATATCAACTCCTTCTACGAGGCTGGTTATTCCTTCATTGGGGATGTCTCCTAGGACACCCATCACGTCATCCCCTCAGGTCACTTTTGTACCCGTCAGGCCCACTGTTTGTGTGGATGCATCTACACCTGTTGTCACAACTCAGTCCGTAAGGGCTGCATCACTTCCCGAAGACATCTATATAGCATCTGCTATGCTAGAGAACATCTCTCCCGAGGAGTATCGATTGTCCTTACAACAATCAAATCCCGAGGTCGGACAATCCTCTCAAGATCCCAACCGCTCGTATTTTTCGCATTATGCACAGGACGGTACACCTGTTTATGTTTTTCCATATCAGTACGATGAGTACAGGAATCCTTTACGTTTACCCGCTCCAGAGGCTCACCTTCATGCTCAGGGTTTTCCGTCCAACCAGGTTGGGCAATATTATAACCCACAAGGACAACCTTTTCAAGGCCAACCTTCGGGCCAGCCTGGCTATCCTTATGACCCGCAAGGACAGCCCTTACAGGGCTACCCTTCGGGCCAGCAGGGGCCATTATACGGTCTGCAAGGACAGTATTACAACCCTTCAAGTCAACCTATGCAGCCTCTCCCTAGAGTCTAACCTGGGCAACCTCAGGGACTCACAGGTCATCTGGGGTACCAACCGGGGCCGGTATATGGTCCTGGGGGGTAATTCCAACCTTCCCAACCCATGCAACCTCAGTATCCTATTGGTCTAAATGTTGCACAATAGCCAAGATCATCTTACGGTCCTGCTGCAGGTCAAACTGGTTACCAACCACCACCTGGCTCCATTCCACCACCAAGCCAACCGGCCCATCCGATACAACCTGGTGTTCCACAACAGCCAGGTCAACCTGCACAACTGGCACAACTTGTTCACCCAGGGCAACCTGTTCAACCAGGTCAGCCCGTCTAGCCAGGTCATCCTGTCCAACCAGGCCAGCCTGCACATCCTGTCAACCCTGCTCAACAGCCGATTTACTCGATGCCACAATTGAATCAACCGATGCACCCTAATTATCAGGCCGAGCAGGGTCCCACCTACTCGTAGCCCATTCAACCCCAAGGCGGTTACTATTCTCAAGGTCCATCTCGACCAACTTATAACCCACCCCAAGGTTCCCATTATTACACTCAGCAACCTGGCTACACCTATAATCAGCAACCAAATCCACAGACTGCTCAAACGGGGCTGACATATAATCAAGGTCCATACTTTGGTTATCAACCCCCGTACACTGGTTACCAGTAGCCATATCAGACTGGTTATACGCCCTATACCCCCTATGGTCAGAATCCTCTGGGACAGAACCCATGGGGGCAAGGATACACTCAACCAACATGGATTATAGGTACGGGTCCTTATCGAGGGCCTGGTATGCCTTTTAATCCGCAATTTACGTTCTTGGCTACCTTGGAGTTACTGGATGTTTCTAAATTAACCAATGATCTGATTCTTCACAATCCTTATTGGCCCCCGGTTCCGACCAAGGTACCCGACGATTGCCCTAAGTTTGAAAGTAAAGCGGGAGAGGACCCCCAAGCTCATGTAATGACCTACCATTTGTGGTGTTCATCTAATTCTTGGGTCGATGATTCAATTCGTCTACGTTTCTTCCAGCGCACGCTTATCGGTGTTGCTGCTAAGTGGTATATCAAATTACCCCGTGGCATCTTTCAAGATTTCAACATGTTAGCAATGGATTTTCTGACTCACTTTCAGTTACCGGTTCGCTATGAAGCCAGGATGCATCTCCTGACTTCATTGAAGCAGGATAAAACCACCCACTTCTCTGATCACATTCATGAGTGGCGACGTCGTCGTAGACTGATCAAGTTTGGTATACCTTATCTGCTACTAACTCATTGGTTCACCACCTCCTTCGTTAGCAAAATCGCCCAAGATATTTCTATGGGGGCGTGTGTGATTGAAGAACAATCCATAGCATGTGCCCAGTATCTTGATTTGGTATAATCTCAGTTCGACACACTTTATGATATTTTGACTGATGCTCCACGTCCGAGAACCTCTAAAGCTCCACCTACCCCAGCGGCGGATGGTGTTATTAGTTTCGTGTCTCAAAATTCTCGAAATTCTTCAAACAGGAAGCAGAAGTCCAATTCTTCCAAGAATTCTGCTCTTCCCGCTCCTCCAGATTCTGGGTAAAATGTGGAGGTCAACGTTTTTCAGGCTAATCCTACGGAAAAATCCTCCAAAGGAAAGAAGAAGGGCAAAGGAAAATCCAAACCCGATGCCCCTAAACTAGAGTCTTCTAAACCTCGTACTGATGATGGTTCTCAACGTAAACCGAAGTACCCCTACCTTATTGGTGAAGGAGATCATTATACCAAGGATTTTCCCCGACGATCTGAAATTAGTCAAATTCTCAAAGGCTCCAAAGGGACTCCAGTAGTTCTCAAAGAACCGTTCCCGTCTTAGCAGACCCAGATGGTTGAACAACCTTCACCATCTGCACCATTTGGGTCCCAGGTATTTATGATGAATGGTGTTGCACCTGTCTCAATTGCTACGCGCTCGAAGGATTATGCCAGATCGCATCAGGAAGCTAGGAAGGAAGTTTTGGATGGCCCACCTCCTCCTCCTATCTCCGGCCCTTTGGAAATTGAGAAGCCTACTACTGAACCTATTATGAGGCCACCCTCTAAAGGTGTTCTGCGAAGATCTTCCTACAATCCAAATGCTCGTGCCGCTCAGCACTATAGTATTGTTGAGGATTTGGCACAGGCGCCTTCTGCTATGTCTGCATTGGAAGTCCTTCAAATTTTCCCTTCGCAACGGAAATCTCTTTTGTCTACGATCGGTGGAATCGATCCCACTGATTCTAGTCTTCTCACCTTCGACCTAGAAAACTTTACCCCTCGACTTCCACATCAAATTTCTCTTGTGATCCAAGTCAGGATCAATGGCCTCAACATCCATAGGGTCGTTGTGGATGAATGTGCTTCTACCTGTGTCATGTCATCTGCCTGCTGGAAGGCCATTGGCTCTCCGACTCTTTCATCATCTCCCAATTCCTTAGAGGCATTCGATGGTCGGGAATCAAAACCCCTGGGTGTTCTCGAGAGTTTTCCAATTACATTACAAGGGAAGACAGTCAACGTAGAAGTAGAAGTGGTTGACGCCAAGCTTAACTACAACCTACTTCTCGGCCGCAGTTGGACTCATGCAATTCTATGCATGCCATCCACCCTCTTCCGACTTCTCAAGTTCACACATGAGGGAAAAATCTTTACCGTGGATCAGTTGTCTTTCTTCACCTCCACCTTTGAGAACAACGTTCCTTACGTGGATCAGATCCCAAATCCCCCTGACATTGTAGGACCCGGTCTCTTCAAGGACCCCGTCGTCATGGGTATTTTTCCAGTGCCACCACAGCACACCGTTCAATTTAATATGATCTCTAGGTCTGACGACCCATGGATCATCCCTTCGCCTGAACAGGTGGCTGATTTTGGAGAATCGATGTCATTAACTCCAGTAGAGATTAATTACTTTGAAATTGTCACTGCATCTGATCCTCCTCCTCCTCAACATGCTCCTTCAAGCATGGCTTTAGATATCTATTCTCAATCCCCCTGGCTCGGCGGGGCCGACTCATCTGATCCTCTAAAAGAGATTTTCCCTTCTGAAGAAGCCATGTCTCTTGAGGAGCTGTCTTGGAGTGATGGACATGATCATTCCTCCTTCATGCCCAGCCTAGGGGCAATGTTTGATTGTCTAGAGCGTGATGTATATGGGCATCCCCCTCCTGAGCCTCCCCCATTGGGCTCACCAGAGCACAGTTCCTCTTCTTTTGCCAAGCTCCTAAAACAATGAAACATGTTGCTACGAGGACAGTTCTTTTAAGTGTGCCAACCTCGTTAAAATAATGAAACATGAACCTGTTCAATTCGACTTTGTTAGATTTAGATCAAATCTCTTGTGTCTTGAACCTTCACTCCATTTCCTATGGATTGAAGCTTGGGGGGCATGTACCTCGAATTGAGTCACCATGCTGGGGGCATGCTTAATATTTTCAAACATAGTTTGTTTCTATTTCAAGCTTGTGTAAAAAATAAATTGGTTTCAAGCATAGTTTATCTTTGTTTCAAGCTTGTGTAAAAATGAAACCAACTTCAAGCAAAGTTTCCTAATTTAAGCTTGTGTAAAAATTAAATCATCCCCATTTTACCTCTTGTGATTTCCATTTTATCAGCCTGTTTTTGCCAGATGAGCCTTGGTTTTCTCACTCCATCGTCACTATCTGTTTGGCCGATTATATGCCTTCACTTGGTTGTTTCATCCAATCCTGAGGAACCGCTGTGATGATTAGTCTTGTTAGCTAGCCTCTTAACCTTTATTTTTTCAGAGCAGTTCCACCATCACCAGAACCAGTAGCTACCCTTTATACCACTCGTTCCTCCAGGAGGAGTCAACTTTCAGCTCTTTTCTAACTCCCTAAAAATGAAAATATTGCCGAGTTGCTTGTCGTTTTGATCTTGTTAAAGTGGCTAAGAAACGACATCTACCTAGTATACGTTTACCCATTTTTCGGGCTGGGATAGATTACTTACGAAAAAGGAATACCCTAGCCTATCGTGACTAGGAGGTTTTCTCAGACATTGTTTTCTACCTTTTTGGATCTGAGGAACTATTTACGAAAAGGGACCGTTGGAGTTTACTTTTCTGCTGTCTTTTCAAACTCTCTAAACATGAAAAGACGTCGAGTTCTTCCTTTTTCAGACTCATTAAACCCTGATGACATCGGATTCAGTCGTAATGACGATATTCAAGTTTCTCCTTCCTAGGGCTCGTTAAATGTACTAGGATGGATTCGTCTAAAGGAAGAATTTAAATTACAATCATATGCTATCCCCTTCAAGCTTGTATTAAAAAATAATTGGGGTAATCACCAGAAATGGTGGGGAAAATGGAACCAGTATCATCGTCGTGTTGGCAGTATGTCGCTCTTGAACATGGCACTTGTCTGCATTCGTGTTGGGTTGGGGACATCTCACCTCATTATTTGTTTGCCTCCATGGGTTTGGGTGATCCCTTTTAACCTCTCATCTGCTCTTTTCCTCGTCATCATGACCCCTGATCTTTTGATGTCAAATACTACCAAAATCACTGCCGTGCCGCCATATGTTCAAGAGAAGTTGACCTCTGTAAAATTCCAACCTTCCTCTGATTCTCATCCGATCCTAATTCACGAAGACATTATGTTCCTCTGTCTCGCGTCGATGATGTGGGAAACACTATGGCCTACCTTCGATCAAGGTCACTTCCTGTCGACGTCAGCTCATTATCCGGGAAGTTGATCTAGAGACCCCCCTCTGGTACCTTGGAGCCTGCATGCCTCAATGGTAGTTTCTTCACGTTCGACGTGAGGTTTTCATCATTGGCCTCCGATCGAGTGATTCTACGGGTGTTCGATGCCAGCTCACTGATTCACATGCCGTAGATTGTACCTATAGTACCTTGAGGACCATTATCACTATTGGCGGTACCTATCGCGTCTGTTAATAGCTTTCATCATTGGATGGTAATCAGGCGATGTTCTTGCATGTTCGACTTCAACTCACTTATTCGCATGCTTGAACTTGTACTTTGTTCGGGTCGAGATGGAGCGCAAGACCCTGGATTTTGTCAGTTGGAATCCAGGCTGCGATTTTGTGGATTATTATGATTAGCTACATGACTCATTGATTGGATGGCTGCGACCATGCCTGAGTCTATTTATTGATCCTTACTGGATGGCTGCGTCCATACCTTGGATCTTAGTTATTGTATACTCTGTTATGGATGGCTGCGCCCATACCACATATATCATGTATTTGAGATATTAGTTGTATTTGTCTACACAGGTTTTCCGACGGCAGTGTTTTCAGTTGGACATGTTCTCGTAAAGCATTTCACCCCTCTCTCTCTTTCGAGCCTTATGCTTTAGGGGGCATCTGTTACATAGAAATTTGTCACCGTCCCTGCAATCCCCTATCCCGCACATTGGAGGGATTATTCCATGACCTGTGAGCAGTGACATGACTTGAAAACACTTTTATGGCATCCCCCTAAACAAGGACATTCATTCCCCTTAAGACAATTCCTTGTGAAAAACTTTAAAAATAGCCTTTTTGGCCTTGGCGCGACTAGTCAGTGTTATTCCCGCGCCAATGAGGGAAATCCTCCAAAGAAGGCACACCAGCTGGCGCACTGTCTCAGTGTTGTACCTGCGCCAGGGTTACTAAGGAGTGTTTTTAAAAAATAAATGGCAGAATATTGACTCCAACCAATTCCTAAACTGGTCTCTAAATTGAGTTGGGAGGTTTGGCTCCAAATCTCCACGTAGAGGAAGTGGTTTTCCACCTCTCATGGAAGCTTCCTTGAGGATAGGGCGAATCCCATTATTGTAGGGATCCCAACTCCCCTTCCACCATCTATATAAGCTTGCCATTTTCCTTTGCAAGCTAGTCTCCAAGAGCCTTCATAGCCTAAAGAATGTTGCAAGAGCCTTGATAGTCCTCATAGAGCCAAATCAGTAGCAAGGAGATCATTGTCAAGACAACCGAAAAGAGAGGCTTGTCCCATTCCCGACGAGCTTTACCGAGACATACTGCGTTGTCGACCCGCCGAAGGAAGATTCAGCATCAGAGCCAAGTTGTATCTTTCTTTATATTAATTAATGATAAGCGACTTTGGTTATGGTTCCACTCATATTGTTCATTGTGATAATGAGTTGTGTCTTCTCTGACTAATACATAATTTCATATATTTTGTTTTATGCTTGTGTTCATCATATTTCTTGTATGTGCAGGTATTTGATCGCGACAAGCAGGAGAATTGTGATCTGCGGGAGCAAGGAAATAGGAGCGCTATCTTCTCTACGAACAACAATGTTGGACTTAATGCAGTCCTTCTTCACAATTTGGTCCATTTCAATTAGGAACTTGCGCCTTAGTGTGATACGATTGTTGCTATACAGGATCTGGGCTAGTAGGGATCGCCTCTGTCCGCAGAGGGGATTTACCTCTACAAAAAGGAGGTTTCCCCCTAGTAGGAGGATAAGATCTAATAGGATGTCCCCCCACAATCGCGATAAGTTCCAATGGGAGGTTTCCCCCCAGTAGGAGGATAATATCCTACCAAAGGTAAATGTGGAAAATCTACCCCACTATTCATCAAACTAGATTTTTTATCAGATCCTGGTTGGACACCAAGTACATAAGTTTGTGAAGTAGCCAAATTTTGGGGGATTTGTACCATGCTTGGATCAGAAGAACCAGATGGAATTCTGGTAGACCAAGGGGGATAATGAAAAAATGAGGGACTAGTCTTCGCTCCAGAAAAAATATACTAAATTATTTATACCCTTCAGGTACCGAAGTTCCACCATAAGCAGAAGTCTCACTATGTCTAGTAGGATCAAAAGAACTATTAGGTAAATAATATGCTGTAAACATGAAAGAAGTACTAGGTTTGGAAGATCCACCTATAATAGAGGGTGAAGTTTGCATTAGGGTAATTCCAAGTGTAGACTATATGGTCATTAACTGAGACATGTTTGGACTAGTAAGAAAAGATAAAGGAGTGAGTAAAATGGGACTTCTTCTCCTAGTCGTAGAAGTAATGAGAGATTGATATTAAGGGTTAAATCACCAAAGAGATGCTATAGGTAATTCCACAAGAATCGAACCAATTAAATCAATTATCAGAGGATTATAAGGTGGAATTTTTTCTTGAGAAATATCCTTTATATGTATTAGTCCAGATGGAAGGTAAGTTACAACTTCATTTCCTAAAGAAACCACCTCTTGAGAACTAAATGGTAAAGGTGTAGAAAATAAACCTATTGAAGGAGGAATGTAAATTTTTGAAGTTACTGGTTCAATCATTTATGGTTCTAAACTTTTGGGTTCAATCACCTCTGGTTCCAAATTTTCAGGTTCAACTGCCTCCATTTCCAAAGTTTCAACATTTTTAGGTTCTAACACTTGAGGTTCCTATGTCTCAAGTTCTATAATTTCAGGTTGTTCAACAATAGTTTTTGATGTTTTAGGTTATGTAATTTCTAGTTGTGAAACTTTTCATGATTCAAGTGTAATTTTAGGGGGTAAACCCTACATTCTACATGAACAATGAGGTTTATGTGCTTCCAGAATTAATTTATATTAAAAATTAAAATCATGTCTCTGGTCTACTCAATAGTAAAGGAAAACATACACTAATAAATCTCAAGTAGTTAGTATACAAACCACATATGAGAAAGAAAGTGGAACTAGTTACATTGGTGACCTACTTAATGGTTCAATCTAGCTAGTACAATTACCTTCACTAAAAAGTGGAGCACCCTCCATGAAGGGTTAAATGAGTTTGACCAACATTTGTTCTAGGTACAAAAAGGGTGTTCCCCTCTTCATCATCTTGTTTATGTGCCATAGTATTAAAGCCACTAAGGTTACCACCTACAACAACCCAGCCTCGGGGGGTAGTCAAAAGTTGGATATACATGCAAGGGTTTGGTAATTAAACCTAAAATTCCCCTGAGAGGTTCCTCAATGATCAAAATCTGGATTGGGGGAAAAAATTTTCCAAAAATTCAAAGTGCTCAGAATTGCACCAAACTAGAACGGCCGGATCGGGCCCATCTCCAGGAATCTGGAACACTTTGTTTCACTCAAAACGGAATATGTATGAGGAAGTTAGAGCCTGCTGATCGTTGTGCCAAATAGGCGAATTTAAAAAAAGAGAGGGTCAAACGAGGTCAAAGGCCAAAAATTTGGGTTTTTCTCCGGCCCAATGACAGGATGACAAGTGTCTAATTATGATTGGTTATGACTTGGAAATTTTTTTACAGGTTTTTGGACGACCAATTGGGATCTGACACGTGGCCAGCCTAGAGGCCGCCACATGCCCCACCAAAGGCCGAATTTAGTTAAGTGCTAAGTTCGAATTTTAAACCATGGTCGAATTTCATGATTTTATGATTGGAAAACTAATGTATTTGGGATAAATTGTTTTATTCCAAAGTTTTAAATCATATAATATATGATTATATATTGGTGAAAAATATATTACCAACAGAAAGGTAGAGGTTGTGGCTCGACCTCATGACCTCCCCCAAGTGTGTTGTGGCATACCAATACGTTTGGTGTAGTTCTTAAATTATATAGCCACCGGCTTATATTTAAACTATGTCTAATAGACCGATGGGCAGAGGAGGGGGCCAACCCCCCCATAACGTGACCTTTACGCTACGTCAAAGAGCGGATTTAATTCATATTGGCACAGGATTAAGTTGTAAACAAGTTTAATTAACCCTAACCTAATGATTAATGTGCTTATTTCATAGTAATCCATATTTACTATAAAGAGCACATTTAGCGCTAATCCACCAGTTAAAATCCTCTTATCACTTAATTAAACCTCAGTTAATACGGCGGCATTCTTGGCAGAGCCCCCATTTTTGGTGCCACTACCAAGTTTCGCGGACTTAACTGGAGATGTTCCAGATTTGGAAGAGTTTTCTTAGGGAAAAGTGAATGAGCCATAAATTTGGCATATTTCGACCAATTTTAGCTCAAGAAGAGTCATTCCTAGATTATTTTGATGCTCTGAGCATGATGGTATAGTTTTCAGAGGTGTTGGAGCACTTCTGTAAGTAATTTTTCCACTCAATATTAAATAAGCTCAGGGCCACTAGGAGAGGAGGTCATGCCTAGACCAGTTGAAGACCAATTTCAAAGCTTGAAGAGTCTATTTTGAGGTTTTTGGGTATTTTGAATACAATGGAGTAGGTTTCAAAGACATTACAGCACCATAGGTGCAGTTAATCAGATAATTGACCATTAATCCAAAGAGGGCCTAGTCAGTTGAAGTAGGTCCATGGAGATGTAGCCCAGGAGGGGTGAAATCCATTATCAGCTATTTCGTAATTTGTTTGTTGTGTGTTATTTCTCTTCATTTTATTTACTATAAATGTTATTTTACCAACTAATTTACTTGATAATTTTCTCATAAAGACATAAAACTTGACACATAAACCCACACATAACTGGCTAATTTGAGACGATCCTAAACACAATTTTTTTATACTAATGAGGGAGCTAACAGAGAAAAACTAGTTTGCCCATATTCAGATCAAGTTGGTATTAGAGCATATTTTAGCTCATTTTAGCCAAGGTTAGCTAGAAGAATTAGCTATTGGTTTTGTTATTTGTGCTAGGAGGATTTAACTCTATGCAACTTTATGTGTGTGAAGAGAAGGTCAAGATTGAGAGCTTCGTTCTCAAATCATAGCAAAGAAGCTTTTATGCATTACAAGTCTGATGGAAGCTTCATCAAGTGTTGTTTCTAGTTGATATTCCTTAGCAAAACTCTTTGATAAATAGATGTTTCAGAAGCTCTACATCACAAGTGATATGGTGCAAGAGATGTATGAAGATAAGAGGGAGAGCATTATACTTCAAGAGTAGCTGATGGACATGAAGGAGGAGAAGAAATAACTTCTTGAAAATATGCATGAGATGGAGACTCATATCCATGATGCCAAGGAAACTTTAGCCAAGTATGTGCATGAAAAATAGGTATGAAATTACAGTTTATCTTCAATTTCCTCTCAAAATAAATGTTTAGGTGCTTTTGAAAGACACACTAGAGGAATAGGGTCCCAATTATTGATGAAAATAGGCTATGAAAGTAAAGGATTGGTTAAACATGCACAAGGAATATTTGAGCCAATTGTTGTTGATGAAAGGCCTAGGTATTTGGGTCTTGGTTATGGACAACATGATGGATAATTCTCCAAAGCCAAGGAGGCCCATGAAGGTGTTCCAAGAAGGACTTTCATTACATGTTCATTACCTCAAGCTTGTGAATTTTGTGTTCAATGAGGAATGAAAAAGTTTTACACCCACTTTTTAAGAAGATGTTCATAAGCATGAAACTAATGAGAATGGAAAATAAGAGGATGTCGAAATCTCTAAATTAATTGAACCCATTGTTGGTAATCCGAAAAAATCCACTACCTCATCAAATTCATCTCCAAAAGAAGGCGACAAAGGTGAATGTGCAAGGTATAAATCTTCCTTTAATCAAGTTGCTTTTGATTATGACAAACATGGTAAATCTTCACATAAGAGTTGGAAAAAATTTTCATGTTCCTTTTTTGGTTTTAATAACCATATTGTTTCGATGTGTTGGAAGAAGATATCAATGCACGGGAAACTTTCAAAACAAAGGAGAGAGAAAGCCAAAGGTCCATTGGATAATGGAAACCATGTTGACAAGAATATGCAACTGTTTTGTACTCATTTCCATAAGCAAGGCCATCTTGTAGACAAGTGTTGGACTTTGACAAGTCATTCATGATATTTGAAGAAGGTGGAAAGAGATCTTGACAAGAATGGAAAAGAATATTCCATAATTGATGTGGGTCAAGATGATTCACATGATGAAGTGCAACTGAAAGAAGCACCATTGAAATGGTTTGGGAAGATATGGTTAGATTTCTTGTTCAATTAAGCCCTAGCATGTATTTTGATGTTTGATGCATTTCTTTTCCAATTGAAAGTATGTTTCATGTTTATGCCAAGAATATGATTGAAAATTAGAGTTATGTTGACTCACTTAGATGCAACAAAGATGGCAATTTTCACATGCTTTCATTTGAATTGAGAGTTATTTGTTTGAAGAGGCATATTTTGTCGACTTGTGTTTGGGCGATGGTTTGTACACTGAGATGTAAGAGTACATGGCGATTTTCATAGGATGTGAAATTTGTTGCTTTGAAGGAGAAAAAGGATATGTCATCAAGTTATGTTCTTTTCATGATGTATTTTTTAGATTGATGGATGTGTTTGTGACAAGATGTCATAGGATTTTGGGAAGGTCCACTCTTGAGTGAGAGGCTCATGATTAGCCTTCATTTCCAAATCATGGCATGAGCAGCATGTCAACACTGGAGGATGATGGACAAGATGCCAAAAAAAATTTCAGCCAAAACAATAGCCATTGTAGACCATTTGATGTATTGACGCTAAGAAGCGAAAGAGATGGCAAATGAATTCTTCCACATGTGGAATTTGGAACCTTGGAGGTAAAAAGAATGGTCATTTATTTTCTTGCAATTAATGATGTTGGAAATAATTTTTGTGGTTCACTCATATGGGCTTAACTTGGGAAAGTGCTTTCCAAAGAGAAGCTTGCATCTAATGCATGTGTGTGCAAAGGAGGAACATGATTCTCAGTGGTAAGGCCATCAGTTATATTTCCAAGCACTAAGGGGTCTCTTTGGAATAAAAAGATGTTTAATTAGTTATCAATCAGCCATCAAGTGTTGGATTGGGTCAGCAGCAAAAGGAGGACATTGGTTGAAGTGCAAAGAAATTTGCAAGGCAAGGCATGTCAGTGAACCCAAGTGGTTGTCATGGAAATTTTTAATCCTGTCAGTGAGAACGAGTGATCGGAATCTATATTGGGGGCAAAAATTTGCCAAAAGTTCAAAGTGATGAAAATCACACCAAACTAGAACGACCATATTGGATTCGTCTCCAGGAATCTGTAGCACTTATTTTCATTCAAAACGGAGTATATATGAGGAAGTTAGAGCCCGTTGATTGTCAAGCCAAATAGGCAAATTTAAAAAAAAAAGGTCAAACAGGGTCAAAGGCAAAAAAATTGGGTTTTTCTCTGGCCCAATGACAAGATGAAAAGTGTCGAATTATGATTGGTTTTGACTTGGAATTTTTTTTACAGGTTTGTGGAGGACCAATTGGGAGTTGACATGTGACCAGCTCGAAGGCCACCACGTTCCCCCCCAAAGGTCGAATTTAGTTAAGTGCTAAGTTTGAATTTTAAACCACGGTCGAATTTCATTATTTTATGATTGGAAAACTAATGTATTTGGGTGAAATTTCTTTAGTCCAAAGTTTTAAATCATATAATATATGATTATATATTGGTGAAAATTAATGACCAATGGAAGGGAAGAGGTCGGTGCTCTACCCCACGACCTCCCCCAAGTGAGCGATGTGGCATACCAATAGGCCACGACGTAGTTCTTAACTTACATAGTCGCGGACTTATATTTGAACTATATCTAATGGAATGACAGGCGGAGGAGGGGGCTAGCCCCTCATAACATGACCCGTACGCTATGTCCAGGAGTGGATTTAACTCATATTGGTGAGGGATTAAGTTGTAAAAGAGTTTAATTAACCCTAACCCAATGATTAATGCACTTATTTCATATTAATCCAGATTTATGATAAAGAGCACATTTAGCACTAATCCACCAGTTAAACTTTGCTTATCACTTAATTAAACCTCAGTTAATACGATGGCATGTTTTGCGGAGCCCCCATTTTCGGCAACACTACCAATTTTGGCAGACTTAACTGGAGATGTTCTAGATTTGGAGGAGTTTTCCTAGGGAAAACTGAATTAGTCATAATTTTGGCATATTTCGACCAATTTTGGCTCAAGAAGAGTCATTCCTGGATGATTTTGATGCTATGAGCATGATGGTGCAAGTTGCAGAGGTGTTGGAGCAATTATGAAGTGATTTTTCCACTTTTAATATTAAATAAGCTTAGGGCCACCAAGAGAGGAGGTCATGCGTAGATCAGCAGAAGACCATTTTCAGAGCTTGAAGAGTCTATTTTTAGGTTTTTGGGTATTCTGAATCTAATGGAGAAGGTTGAAAATCCATTGGAGCACTATAGGTGCATATAATAATAGAATTGACCATTAATACAAAGAGGGCCTAGCTAGTTGAAGCACCATGGAGATGTAGCCCATGAGGGGTGAAATCCGTTATCGACTATTGTGTAATGTTTTTGCTATGTGTTATTTATATACATTTTATTTTTTATACATTTGCTTTTAATGGCTAATTTACTTAAGAATTTTCTCATAAAAGACACAAAAATTGACACATAAACCCACACATAACTCGCTAATTTGAGACGATCCTAAACACACTTTTTTTATATTGATGAGGGGGCTAGCACAACAAAACTAGTTTGCCCATATTCATATCACTCAAGATGAGTAGTGGTCCTCCCAAGTGATCCCCAAGTGTTTTACAACATTGTTTGTAATATGTTCATATCAAAGCCACGAATACGAATGAAGCAAGAAAGATTACTTCGTTGGGCCCAATCTGACCTCATGGTTAAGTCTTACGTGAGAGGAAATTCCTAGACAACATGATGCAGTAAATGGATTTTCACTCCTTAGCTAAAGATTCTAGGTTTGTTTTATAGCCTCAGAGAGTTTAAACTCGCCACCTATTCCCCTAAACTTGAGCTAATTTATGTGTACTACAAGAAAAATGTAAAAATGTTGAATCAAATTTATTAAGTGTTAAGTGTATGGCTATTGTTTACACAATAGGCATATGGAGTGGAAGGAAATGATGTTTTGACATGACCCAAAATCTCAAATGCAACAAAATGAAATGCAATATTTTCACTTCGATTAATTTTAACTATGAGAAGGAAAACAACTTTAATTTTCTGATATGAACACTAATTAAAATTTCTTCTTTTTCAAAACATAAAATTTCCTCCTACAATGCAAGAAGTTGATAACTTTTTGTTTTTGAGGAAAGAATCAAACACACAAGGGTGTAGTAAAATCAGTCTAAAAACAAAAATTAATCCAAGCAATATCTATTTTTTCTTTTGAAAAAGGAAGAAAAATCTCTTTTCACAAAAAAATGCAAAAACTAAAAATTTGAAATAATTACTCAAATGCAGAGAGAAAGATACTAAGATCTGAATATTCAAGCCTAAGAGATGATAAACCTTTCAATCAACAAATAAAAGGCAACTAATTCAAAGTGGTAAAAATGGAAATTTCACACAAACCCAAAAATGTGAAAAAACACAATAATGATACATGATATGGAAAGTTTATACTATAAAATAACATTAAACAAACACAAAAACCATATAAAAAAATATCCAAGATTAATTCGAGGGAAACCCTAGGAAATTTTTTATTTTCCAAGTAGCGTTGTAGGTTGCAATGCAGCACATGTGATAATAAGGTAGTTTCTTAGCTATAAAATTTCTTAGGTGTGATAGTGTTGCTCTAGTACTAGAATTAAGGTGTGATAGTACAAAAAATGAAGAGGAAAAAATTCATATTTCTAATATCTAAATAGATTTGAGGTCTAAGAGTCAGATCTAGCTCGTCAGTGACTCATAAAGAAAAATGACTCAAGAAAACAAGGACCCAATCAATCAAAATGAATCTGAAGAAAATATTTGAAGATGATTCCCAAGTATGGTCATTAACGTCATTAACAAATAAATCCCTCTTGTGTACATGAGTGATCTCCCTAGATATGGTAACCAGACCTAGAAAAAAATTGACAGGAACAAGAAACTTTCCCTAGGTTTAATTTCAGTCAAATTATCAATGGAAATGAGAGTGGGATGAACTCATACCTTTTTACAAAGGTTTTCTCATTGGTTTTTTTTTGTAGTTTCCATTCTCGTCCTCAATTCTTCGAACCAAAGAAATGCAAATAACACAAACAAGCAAACCATAAAATAAGATATAATCCAAAAATGATTTGATAAAACCTATATACAATTAAGGAAGTATATAACAAAGATTACCAAACATATAGACAATAATTAATGGGAAAGAAACATGTAACTATATTATAATGAAGAAAAGGCTACAACCTAAAGTCGCCTTAATGTTGCAAGTCCCTTTCCAGTTGTTCTTCGTTTCAATGCCTTTCCTTTAAAAGTATCAGGATCAAAGGTTTGATATTTCAGCATAGTTTCACCAAATAAAAAATCCTTTATGAGATTTTCTAACAATCCATATCAATAGGAGATGGTTGTACTTCTAGGCTTGTGAAAAGATAGGAGGAGGAAAAGGGATGGAGGTTGAGATAAAAAAATGTAGGGATGCAATTCAAATCCACACCCCTTGAAGGAGACGCCATCCATGAGGCTTCTATTCTAGAAGCTTATCATAATTTTTAATTTTACATCTGTTAGAACAGTGTCACACTTTTTGAATGAGAAAAGTGTGATAGTATCGTAATCTAGCAGTTATGCAACCTGCGACAATAAGCATTTTATTGGTTTATCAATGTCTAAGTTGTGAAATACTTTTGAATTAAGGTTTTTCAAGGTATTTTCACAAGATTCTTATCTTCCACATGAAGTTTTTTCTTCCATATTCTTCATTGATTAATGTAAATATTCTTTGGATGATGAAGGATAGGGGTACGATATCAATTGCCATGAATGCAAAAAAATAATGTGTAACAATGTTATACACCAAAATCAACAAGCCTCCACTAATTTTGTTTATAGACTTTTCCTTCACCATATATATACATATATCTTTGACTAGCCTTCTAGTGTTAAATATTGCATGGCTTTGCCATATTTTTAGTCTCACACCTCGGCCGTGGGATTTTCAATCTCCAGTGTGCATCACAACTCAACTTGCTCATTTAAAAACTGTAGATCAAAGCTTCAAGCCAAACCAAGATTACATGATTAATAGATAACCATATCACAATTCCTTCGGCATACTTTTACACTATACTCAGGAGCTATTACATTGTAACTAAACCATGATATTTCAAAACAAAAACCCAAAGAACCACATGGTACCAAACAAGTGTGAAATAAACCAAAGACCATAGTTGAATCAGTTTCGATTACACTCAAATAATAACATTAAACAAACAAATCATTTGTTCCCTTCAGCCCTTTATCATGTAGTTTATATACCCTTGAGCATGCGCTATAAATACAGAGTATGTGACCATGCTCCTTTAAAACTCAAACTAAGGTCTCATGTGACCATATGACATGACCAGAGTTGACATGTCAATGTAACCATTTGAAGTCTCTAGAGAACCATATAACCAAGCCCATATGACTGGGATCTAAGGGTCTGTGGGCATCCATATGATGATGTCATCAATGATGTCAAACGTGCTAGATGGCACACCCTTAGTGGGCCATATGTCATCCAAAATTTCCCGTATTGGACAACTAAAAATTCTATTTCTACCTACCACATGGAAATCCTTGGTGGCACCACATTAGCATTTTGACTTCAACATGCTGACATCAGTTGGTGACGTGTCTTTTCATGTGTGCAAATGTGTCACATGTCGTTCATCTATAGGCTCACATCATCTTCTAACAACATTCTGTCATGTGCCATCATTTGATTGGTCTGATGGGATTGGTTAAACATCAAACATCTTTACACTCATTTGGCCATTAATCTCTTGGGAGTTTCATTAATTATCCAAAAACTTGCATGCCATTTAATGGCATTAATAAGTGTGGAACTATGTGAAATCATGGTTTTTGATAATTTTTCTCAATGGTTGATCCACCAAATTTTCAGATTGTTTAACACTTTAATAATTTGGGTATGCACCTATAGTTTTTCCTTTTAATTTTTCCCCAACTAATATTGATTTTCAACTGGCCATAACTTCCCATTTGGGAGGAGTTATTCTAAGAATAATATACGGTTGGAAAGGTGTCGACAAGCACTATGAAACCATGCTATTTTTGAGATATTTTGAACATTATAACATCATCAAAAATTCAAGTAACTTCAAGAACCCATATCATCATATAATGAGACCTTGTGAAAGGTCAAGCTATCATATTGATTTACAAAGAGTCATGTTTCTTCTATGATCATCAAGGATGTGTAATATTCCAAATTAGGAAAAACATAAATATAAAACATAAAACTGGAAAATGCAGTAAAATAACAATACATCAACATGATCAGATCATTCGGGCCACTTTATTAGATATTGTAGCAGAAAAATGAGTACAAGATCTTGAGGGAAAAGGCACTCAAGCTAGGCAAAACAAGCCTCAAATGACCCAATACATAAAATATGTAGAACTGCTGCTATAAAAAATGTCGGAAGGCCATTACTGCGCAGTCCTATGGAGAACAACTCCAGGGTAAAACTAAAAATACATATAATTGCTGATATAGTGCTTAGAGAATGTCGGGATCAGAGATCTAGGCTCTCTAGCACAATTCCAAGACAACCCAAAAAGGGTTTCCAGAAATACACAATATGAAAAATTCGTCCCTAGGGCTGAATTACGCTATGCAACTGAATAACTGCTGGGAGGTGGCTGATATGTCAAAAAAATAGTTGATATGCCTCCCTGCTAACTTTCTGGATGAAGGGTTGCGCCCCTCTCTAGAAAACAATCTCACAAACTGGGTTTCTCAACCCTCCACTACAATTGCCCTCCAAAATAACGCAGTTTCTAAAGGAGACTGCATTATTAAAGATGACTGAAGCTTGGCCTAATGCCGGATGGTGGAAATGAAGCTCATTGAACCTATCCTGAGTGAGCACTCGAAGTACCCTGAGGATGAGGGTGGGATTTCTGCTCGGAAACACCCTTGTGCTAAATAGCACAACAAACTCCGCTAAACAGCTGAAGCGTGCAGAAATTCATAAAAGACCAAAAATAAAAAATAATCAGAATGCTTTCTATGGCTTCCATCCCCTTTCTTATATCTATGTGAGCCCCCACCCCATTGGCCCCACACAATAATGATGCTACTCTCATGGCCACTAACCTCCATTATGACTGTGTTGTCCACCATTGTCTCCACTACCTCCATAATTGTGTTATTGATTCGGCCAAATTGACCCCATCCACATGCATTAACCCACATTCACACCAAGAAGTGGTTTATTCATCGTGACCCCATCTAGATGCATTGATCTACATTCACATTAAGAAGTTGTTTTACTCATACTAAAGGGATTTATGGGTCCCTCTACTGTCTTATTCATCTATTAATTAAGGAAGACAAAATATGATATTCTAATTAGCTAAAAGCTAAATTAGGAATATTACAGTCCTCCCCGCCAAACGTTGCTTTTCCTCAAGCAACTCCAAAGATGTGGGCCACCCTGTTGACCCAATGCAACTGATACCAATTCTCGGATCCTATTCAAACCCCTCAGTGCAGCTATGCCCTTGTGTTAGGCTACCTAGAAGAGACCCCTCAATGTCGGGATCCCAAATGGATTTCTCACCATACCGGTCATCAATCAATCCTCTCGGATCCCAACGTCGCCATGGCCAATCATCGCCCAAGTCCCCTAGCACTGGATCTGGCTATAGGTACCGCCTCATGAGGTGAAGACCGACAAAATTCATCAATGCTCCACGATCCCTACTGTACTGTAGATCTGACTGTATAAGCTTCCCTACCAACTTCATACCAACTTATCACCTCTCTCCCCTGACTCAATCCAATGTTGATCCTACTCTCCTGAATTCAGGATGGAATGCTAAAGAGTTGTCAACATGTGCCCCACTACCAACTGTAAACCATAGTACCTGTCATTTCTATAGGTCCCTGCTCTACTATGCACCTAACTAAGAAGATCATACCATCCATAGGAAACCAACTCATGATCTCCTGCTAGTCTATCCCAGTCGAAGAATCCAATGTGGTTATATCTGCATACGGAACATGTCTTCAGTGTGGTCTACAACTCACACTCAACTCATGTTGCTATGTCTTGCCTCTCAATGAGAACTGCCTTAAAGGAAAGGTCCCTCTCTCTATCATAGGCTCAAGTGGGCAAGGTGTACTGTAAGCCCCATCAATGTACTCCTGGATAATGCTTCTCCCTGAAAAATTGCAGTTTTTCTAACTGTATATGCATCTATCGGCACCTCATCAATGGGTTGGCCCAAAGATGGATGCACCACCATCTCCAACAACTCCTCCTCCATGGTTGACCCCAAGGTTAGCCACATATCTACCACTAGCTCATTGTGAGCCTCCATCTGGCTCTCCCTCAAACGACTCTCATGCATGATGTGCATAACATCCTCTCATTTACCCCATGCTCCACCATATGTTGCTCAAGCTGAATCATCACTTGACTCATCATCCAGAATATTTCTCATCGAGTCCTTTGACTGCTCACCCTGCATGCGGGAAGACAAATCTGGCCTACTGTCATCAACTCCACATGACTGCTCATGCTCCCTAGAAGCATCCTCATTTGACCCCATGGACTCATCTGAAGAAGAGTCCTCGTCCTGGCATACAGAAGGAATGTCCCCCTACTCTACCTCTGCCACATCATCTGCATCACTCAAGCATGAGTGATCAGGCCTCCCTCTGCCTCGGATCTGCTGATAACACCCTCATAGCCCTGTCTCTGCTAAACATTGTGTCTCCATATGCTCAACACTATCCTCATAAATCCTAGGTGAGTTGCATCCTAGGTTACATCTAATGCCCCTTTTCCATAGGTCGCCTTGGAGCTAACACTCCAAGTGCCTACTACATTGTATCATGGGTCACTGCATACCACCAAGTGTCTCTGCACTCCTCATCATGACACTGTATGTTGCGACCTACCTATGTACACCACCGGATACTGTCAATTATGGCTATACCATCATGTACCATCATGTATCCTGCATGGGTCAAAATATCCACCACTCTGCTAGTAAACCCCCCATGAGATGGGTTACATCTCCCCATTTGCTCTAAAGGATCAGAGTGGCCCAACTCCTCATATGCCAATGACAATGACACCACTTCTCCTATCCTCCATAGCTCAAGTGTACCATATACCCATGAGAGAGTACCGTCTCTATGCACTGCCATGTCTAGTGGCCTATCAATGCCTCCTCCTCCGACCAGCTCCTACCAACATAGGCTAATGACTCTGTGACCCCATGCATGGTCGTTATGCTAAGATAGTTCCAGAAAAGGGTGTACCCTCCTGTTGAACCATCCTATCACTAGGGATGTCCGGGACTGTGATAGATATCTGAAAATGTGTGTGCGCCCAAACATCAGACCCATCGCACAATCACTACCATCACCTACTAACTCTATCATGTGATGGTAAATCCCACCTGGATCCCAACAATAATCTGGCCCTCGTGTCCCTATGGTAATCCATGGACTCTGCTGAAATGTGGCCATGGATGTCTCCAGCTACCTAGCCTATTGTTGGTGAGGTAAATCCCCTCTGCGGACAGAGGCGGTCCCACTAGCACTAGAGTGGGTCTAGCCATAAAGAAGACACGCTATGACATCAATTCTTAGCTAACAAATGGACAAATACTTGATAGGTAACTCACCGTAAGTCCTACGTTGTTGTGTCATCTGGAAGAATGGCTACCTCTCACTCCTGGTCCGATAGGTCACAATCTGCTCGTTCTCAAGCCCAGATACATGCACATACACAAGAGACGAAGATGATACACAACATAATATTCACATATGCAGCTATCAGTCAGTAGAAGAAGACTAAATCTAATGCATCAAATATACATAACACAAAGATAGAATCAAGATCATAGTCGAGTATATTAATTTAAAGAAGGAAGAGTACAACCAGGCTTCGACGTTGCGATCTCCTCCAGCAGGGTTCTAGCGGAGCACGTCTCAAAAATCTCGTCGGGAATTCAAACGAGGCTCTCTCTATGGGATCCTCCTTGGTTCAACCTTCTCTATAGCGATTACTCAGCTATAATGTCTCTTCTCCGAGTTCAGATTCTTGGCTATATGTTCAGCTCTAGCTTTGTAAAGGGAGAAGGCCGGTTTATATAGAGGGAGAAGGAGAGGTTAGGATTCCTATAATCATGGGGGGAGTCCTATCTTCTAATAATGTTCCATCAACCATTTTCTAAAGGAAGAGATTCCTGTCTTATCGAGTTAACCACTTGCAATGAGTCATTCTTGAGGTGGTTAAAGGAAACTTTTGCCTCCAATTTGTTAAAAAACATTCCAAAAAAGGCTGGCGAGGGCTTAACACAGGGACAAAGCGCCAGCTAGCACGGCCTCTAGTGAAAATTTTCCCTATTGGCGCGAGGGATGAACTGGGTACCTGCGCCAATGCCAAAACATAGGTTTTTGAGTGCTTTCTGAGGAAATGTTCAACAAGAAGAATCATGTCCTTATGCAGAAGGATGCAAAGAATGTATTTGCAGAGTTTAACACTACTCACAGGTCACGGAAAAGACCCTCCAATATGCAGGGCGAGGGATTGTAGGGACAGTGACAAAATTTTGTGTAACACCTTCTCCATGGGGTACCAACTCAGGCTCTCTCACCATCCAACCTCAAGAAAATAATCAAATGCAAGAATCCTTAAACATAAAATAGTCCCTCCATCATGCGAGTGTTGCACCCTGTCGATGTATGTCTGAAGGGGGGTGCAGTGAGACTCTAATGTGCCCTATAACTGCACCATTAGGGAATCCAACCATTCCCTAATGTGGACCAACTTTTCCGTTGGCTCGGCACAAACCATGCTCATGCCCTACAGCTCCTCATTCTTCCGTAGGATAGCCTCTCGTACTGATGTGGCCTTCATCTTCAAAGCTAGAAGGTCGACCCGAAACGGATGGCGCTGCTATGGGCAACAATCATCCAATACCTTTGTATCTCCTAGCACCTCCTAAAGGGCTAGCCCAAAGTATGGTCGCACACCCTCCTCCATAGATACTCCAATACACAAGGCATGCTCACTAGTCACCTGCATGTGATTTTCATCCAATAATTCTACCATAAACCCAGAGGCCTATGTACTTATCGGCTCCTCAACAATGGTGGAGTTGTCTTCTGACACCTCATCAACCTGTGATGCACTAATATCATCAAAGAACTTGGTCACAACCCAAAATACCCCATCAATGGATACCTCAACAATGGGTGGTGTCTCATCAACGAGTGTATGCTCAGTTGTCTCCTCCCAAGTCTTTGTCGTACTCTTTGATGACCCATCAAAAGTAAGTAGAAAAATTCTACCCACGGTACATTACAGGTCATTGCCTTGTGTGTACCCTCTTCCTCTATTGTAGCTATTAGGTCTTCATTTTTCCTTAATCTGGAAAAATTCCTGGAAAGTCAGATGTTCTTTGAATCTTTGAGACTGAGATTCATATTCTAGAAAATAATCATTGAGAGCCTCCTGCTCTTCTGGTCCTCCAGCCCCATTTCTTACTGCTAGGAAGGTAGGAATAGTGGAGCGTTGTGAAGAATTTTGTACTGCCGGTTGCTCATACCAATGATGTGAAGTACCGGAAATTTCTCCATTTTTCAACCCTCTTGGGGTTTCCCTTCATCTCTTTACTCTCAACTCCTTGATCTCTCTGGCGAGATCCTGCATAGTTCTTAGGAGGAGATTGAAAAACTCTTTCCCATAACCTTCTTCTACCATTGGAGACTCCCCTTGTCCTCCTCCACTATAACATAGTTTTCTTTGCCGGATGTGAACTCTGAAAAAGTTGAATATGGTATTCCAATTGGAAGAATTTGAAAAAACAACCACCACAACAAATCTGAGAAAATCATCTTCATAGAACCTTTAGTTTCTCTCAAGCCAGATCGAATTTGGAAAAAATTCTCATAAGGAAATAGAATTTGTATGTTCTACACAAAACCCATCTCATATTTTCGAGATTTGTAGTCATTTTCCCGAAACGGCTAACACAAAATCGTCGTTTTTTATCCGAGCGAATTTTTGCATTTTCTATTTTGTATTTCTCAGAGAGCCTTTTGTTTCTCTCAATCCAGACTGAATTTGGAAAAAATTCACATAGATAAATAGAACTATTCTGCTCTGCACAAAACACATGTCTTGGATTTTCAAGATTTGTCTTAATTTTCCTGAAACATCTAACGCATAACCGTCAATTTTTATTTCAGCAGATTTCTACGTTCTCATTTTTTGTATCTCCTTGTGTGGTCCATAATGTATTCTCTATATTTGTATGTCATAGACCAGCTGTTCCATAGTCTGAGACATGAGCTCTGATACCACTGTAATATTCCAAATTAGGAAAAACAGGAATAAAGAACATAAAACTGGAAAATGCAGTAAATATCAATACATCAACATGAGCATATCATAGGGCCACTTTATTATATATTGTAGCAGAAAAATGAGTACAAGATCTTGAGGAAAAAGGCACTCAAGCTAGGAAAAACAAGCCTCAAATGACCCAGTACATAAAATATGAAGAAATGCTACTATACAAAATGTCAGAAGGCCATGACTGCGTAGTCCTATGGAGAAAAATTGTAGGGTAAAACGAAAAATACATAGAACTGCTGATATAATTCTTAGAAAATGTTGGGATTAGAGATCTAGGCTCTCTAGCACAATTCCAAGACAACCTAGAAAGGGTTTCTAGAAATACACAATATGAAAAATGCAGCCCTAGGGCTGAATTATGCTCTGCAACTAACTCACTATTGGGGGGTGGCTGATATGTCAATAAAATAGTTGATACTCCTCCCTGCTAGCTTTTTGGATGAAGGGCTACTTCCCTCACTAGAAAACAAGCTCAAAAACTGGGTTTCTCAACCCTCCACTACAACTGCCTTCCAAAATAACGCAGTTTCTAAAGGATTGTGTGCTGCTGAAGATGGTTGAAGCTTGGCCTGATGCTGAATGGTAGAATTGAAGATCAATGAACCTATCCTGTGTGGGCACTCGAATTCCTCCGAGGATGAGGGTGGGATTTCTGCTCGGAAACACCCTTGTGCTAAACAACACAACAAACTCCGCTAAACAGCTGAAGTGTGCAGAAAGTCATAAAATACCAAACATAAACAATAATTAGAATGATTTCTATGGCTACCATCCCCTTCCTTATATTCTTGTGAGCCCTCACCCCCTTGGCCCCACACAATAATGATGCTACTATCATGGCCACTAACCTCCATTGTCTCCACTACCTCCATAACTGTGTTTTTTATTTGGTCAAATTGACCCCATCCACATGCATTGACCCACATTCACACCAATAAGTGGTTTATTCATCTTGACCCATCTAGATTCATTGATCCACATTCACATTAAGAAGTGGTTTTATTCTTACTAAAGGGATTTATGGGTCCCTCTACCATCTTATTCATCTATTAATTAACGAAGACAAAATCAAATATTCTAATTAGCTAAAAGCTAAATTAGGAATATTACAGGATGGTCCTATTGTTTTTGTCCCATACATCCTCTTTGACATCAATGAAATATTGTTTTCATCAATGACAACACTATGTGCAACACTAGTGATGCGTTTTTGGTTTATCTCCAAAAGTTCAAAGCTTAATGAATTAGATTTTCAAGTCCTTCATTAAAAATTGTGTTGGTATTATTTTGTGATATAAATATTTGGAAAATCATGCACATCAAACTGACATGGCATTTAATAAATTGGCGGAGAAACAATTAAAATTTTTTGAAGATATAATGGAATGACCAATTCCAAATAACTCAAGAATCTAGGGAATTCTTAATATTGACAAGATATTACCATAAGTTTGTCAATAAATACAGTCAAATAGAAATTGATCCTCAAAAAAATTTATTAAAAAAAGGAAGTGTTTTGTTCAACTCAAGAAGAAACTCAATCCTTTGAAAAGCTTAATATGGCCT
This sequence comes from Pinus albicaulis, assembly GCA_034641835.2. Lineage (NCBI taxonomy): Eukaryota > Viridiplantae > Streptophyta > Pinopsida > Pinales > Pinaceae > Pinus > Pinus albicaulis. The sequence goes on along the minus strand of CM076583.1, from coordinate 538,615,285 downwards.
TGTTTGTCACTTATGTCTTAGCCACACATAAATTCAAAAAATATTTTCTCGAGTGTGATGCCTCAAAGGATGGTATTGGTGGAGTTTTAATGTAAGAAGGAAGTCCATTTACCTTTGAAAGTAGTCAAATGAAAGGAAATAAATTAATCAAATCCATTTTTGAGAAGAAAATGTTGGTCATACTACATCTAAGTAAGAAGTGGTGTCCTTACCTAATACGAACATACTTCAAGATAAAAATAGATCACAATATTTTGTAGTACTTCTTGGAACAATGACTATATTCATAACAGATAAAAATGAGTCACAAATATGCTAGGTTATTACTTTGAAATTAATTTTAAAAAGGGAAATGATATTGTGGTGACAAGTGTACTTTTAAGAACTAAAGAGGGAAAGGAGGAATTACTTTTTCTATTTCCATTTTCCACGTTTATTCTGTGAAAGAAGGATAACACAAGCACGAGACCACACTACATGGAAACTTATTTAGAAACTACAACACGACCTTAGTGAATGAGATAAATTTGTGTTGAAGAATTATTTTCCTTAACATAATGATCACTTATATCTATGTAATAGATCCCAAGTTAGATATAAATTTCTTTCTAAACAACACACTTATATAGGTGAATAATTAGAATTTCTGAAAATTTATAGTAGGATTAAGAAGGATTTTTTTATAGCAAGTATTAAATTCATGTTTAAAAGTATGTGAAGTGTTTCTTTTACCAACATAAACAGGGAGATATGCTAAATAGCTTAGGTGTTCTAGAATCATTAGCTATACCAATTTAATATTGGGAAGAGGTCACAAAGGATTTTATCATATTTCTTCCAGGTTTAAAGGGAAGAATTTCATCATGGTGGCGATGGATTGACTCACAAATAATGCCAATTTTTTCTCACTTTCACGTTCTTTTAAAAAGTTACAGTAGTCATAGCATTCATGGAAACAATTTAAAATCTAAATACCAAGATTATTGCAAGTGTTTGAGAGGTCCAATAAGTTTAGTAATAATTTTTAGATTTATTATTAATTATTGTTTGGTAACTAATATGGCTCATAGATCCTCTCATCTAGGTGTATATTGGTGGCCACCCACCTATTCCACTTGGACCCCCAACATTTTTTCTTTCAGTTTTTCAGTTTCCTTAATTGTAGCACAATTTACTATTTTTGGCAGTTTTTCGGGTCCTGAACTTCCAGAGCCGTTTTGAGGTCCTAAACTACGCTTTTTTTGGGGAAAAAACCTTTAAGAGAATGTGAGCCAAAAAAATTATAATCTACATATGTAGTTGTATTCATCGGATATATATTTCTAACGAGGTATCATATGCGTCAAACGAAGATCGTATGCCAAAGTTACGACCCTGGGAAATTGATGTACCAATTTACCCCAACGGGGCCCATAGTTTTGTGTTTCATATCCTAGGGTTAGGTTTTTGGACGTTTATGGTTTTCCATTGTTTCTTAATAATAAATAGGCCTTTGAGCCTCATTGTAACACAGTTCAGAGGCATGTAGCCGCCACATCTCTTCTTAGAGATAAGCTACCAACGCCCTAGCTAGTTTATTTCCATTCTATCTGTAAGCATATTTCAGTTATGTGATATTAATGAAATGAAGTCTTATTTCTACTGCATATCTGAATTTATATATATTTATATATTTTATTATGTTCCTGCATAATTCTGGATTAGTGGTATTAGAGTGGTCTACTCTTTCTCGATCCTTATTTGCATGTCCCCAACGAGGTCAGGGTATAAAGAGTTAGGGCTCGATCTGGTTGAACCTTTTCAATACCAGCCTCACAAACCCCAACTTTTTTCCATGGGGGACGAAAAGAAAGATGAGGGAGCAGGAGATCCTATCACAATATTTCTTGAGGAGGTCCTCGAGAAACAAAGGAATGCGATGATGGATAACTTTTCCCAAATTCTTCAACGACTGCCCACCGGAAGCGCATCTGCATCCAAAAGCCACTCTGGTGACACAACTCCTTTTAAGGTACAAGTAAACTTTAGCATTCCCATATTTCAGGGCTAAATAGATGCAAATGTCGTAGATATATGGTTCAATCTATTAGAAGGTTAGTTCTCGGTTCAAGGCTTTTCCAATTGAGAAAATATTACTTTTTCACTCCTCAAAGCCGCCCTCCGTGTCAAGGATTTGTGGGAAACCTATTGTGAGAAAAGGGACGAGAGGGAACCCTCTCTATTTTCGACCACACCCACTTGGAATTCTTTCTGAAATGCCATCAAGGAACAATATTATCTCGTGGGTAGCTATGAGGACAAGTACATACAATGGACTACATTCCGAAAGAAAAGTGATCAAGATGTGCATGAGATGACGAATCTATTCCATACCTTGCGCAAAAAATTGGGTATCAAAGATTCAAAGAAACATTTGGTGTTGAAGTACCGCAGTTTTCTGCATAGACACATTCAAGATAAAATGGAGTTCCTTGACATATCATCGCTTGGTGTAGCATACCGGTATGTTTCCAAGATTGAGTAGAAGTTCACACAGAAGAAGCGAGACTTTGGATATGTGAATAAGAAGCAAGGAAAAGGTGCCCCCAAACCGTAGAAAAAATGACAAATCCAAGGCATGGTGGCCCAGGATAACCCTACAAAGCCGCAAGCAAAGAACAACACCATGAAGCCAAAGAAGGACACGGGAAAGTAGTGTGAGTTCCAAAATATCTCCACTCACAACACAAGTGAGTGTCGAGCCAAGCAGTCACTCGAGGCTGAGATGAAGGCTTATGAATTGGATGCATGCTCTGATTATGAATCAGAACCCAAAAAGGGGAGTGAAAAAGGGAATCAAATTATTGATGTGGAGCCCAACGCCACTTTTTCTACCACAAAGATCCAAAAGGAGGTACCAGAAGATCCAAAGGAGGAGGAGCACCTCTTCCATTCCCAGATGTGGGTAAAGGGTTCCCTGTTGTAGTTCATTGTAAACATCAGGAGCCAAAAGAACCTAATTTCAACAAATTTCATGAATCAACTGGGCTTGTCGACAACAACACCCCCACAACCATATTGTTATCGGTTAGATTGAACCTTAGGTTGAGACAAGAAATTCTGAGGTAACCTCAAACCACGCTTAGCCAAGTAGGTAGCCCTATTAGGCCAGGAGAGGGGTCTCTCCATATGAATCACAGCCAAAATGACTAAGGAAAGAAGATATTAGGCTAGGTATAGTAGCTCAGAGTTTTTGATTTTTATTATGTAGGTTTTGTTGGATCAAGAGGAGTCAAGCAGCTAAGGCATGGAAATTAGGTCAGAATTTCCAGGGTGTTCTATGGGGCAAGGTAGGTACAATGTTTATCACTTTAGAGTTTTGATGATGGGATGGTGGAGACAGGTGAGGAACTAGAAATATCATTATGAATTCATGGTTTATTTCAAAACTGAAAACAATTACAAATTATGAATGCTTACCCAAAACATAGCATAAAAATTATGGATTATGTTCATCTAACTTGAAAACATTAATTTAATAGAAATGAAATGATGGAAGAAATACACAAAACATTCTAACATATAAGAACAAAAGAAGAAACTGAAACTAAACACAATACCGCATGGATCCCATAAAAATAGCTACAAATTTGATTAATGTCTAGGCCAAAACTGATACAAAAATATGTCTCTTGAGATGTCAAAGCTCCAAGTGAATCCAACCATTACAATGAATGAGGAAATACATAATATAGACCTCAAAACCACTATCCCTAGCCTCCTGGAGTTTAATCTGTGAGATAGGGATCAGTTTCACCTACTCCTAAACAATAAACTAAAGGCTAGGAAGACCCAACAATTTGCCTCTAAAAGAGAGGAAACTGATTCATTTGACTTCTAGAGGACTTATCTAATGTATCTACCCTAAATAACAATAAAAAAATGAAATTTAAATTTATCTTGACCCTTTACATTAGTAATTTCTCATTTCCCAGGATAAAAAGTCAAACTGGAGTGAAAATAAAAAAATCATTGAAGACTATGAAAATTGCAATTTTCCTAGCAAACATGCAACATCGTGATAGGAAAAATAACCTCTTTTGCAAGTAGCTTTTGGAGGCATTCCCGGTGTCCAAATCAGCTCCATGATAGCTCATTGGAAATATCTCCGAGTCTAGTTTCCAATATGCCTCTAGTTTCCAAAATTATTCTCATGTTCCCTGTAAAAAAGTGAATCTCCCAAGACTGGTAAACGCGCAGCGCCAAGGTAAAAAAGGAGGAAGAAACATGATTTTTAGGTGGTTTTTTGCACATTTGAGGGACCATTTCTCCTCCAAAGTTTCTAAAAATTGCTAGGGTTGATGTCTTCATCATTCTGAACATGATGGTGGTGTCCATGTTTCCATTGGAGGCTCCAAAAACGAGCGCAGTGCCAGTGGCGCTGCGCGTTTGGCAGAATTTTTGTGTGCCAAAATTGCTCAAAAACTAAAAAATGCACTAAGTTACAAATGTGCCAAAAACTTGCCAAAATTATGAGGTTACTTGTTGATCAAGAGTTGGAGGCATGAAGAGACACCTTAGCAAGTATTTCTAACCTCTCCTCCTCCTTTTTCTTGGTCAAAACTTGAATTTTTGCATGGGGTCGTTTGAGCTTGGCCCTTGCAATTTTGTTCCTCATGGCGTAATGCTTTTCCATTTTCCTCTTAATGTAATTTTCATTTTGAGCCTTGGCTAAGATTGTCTCCAAGTGTTTTTTTACCCTCTCAAACCATTCTTCTTTGCCTTTAAACTACATTGGTGATTTTTTCCTCATTTTCCTCACCTAGGTAAATCAACTAAAATTCATGCTTTGTATCATGTTTTCCCTCCTCATCATCAATGTTTGGCTCTATTACATTTTCCTTACCTTCTTCTACCTGTTGTGTTGATGAAGAAGGCATGGCCCCTTTCACTCCAAGTGAAGCAAACATGTGCATATGACCTCTCTTATAGGTATGTACCAATGTGCCCAACTCAACCCTCTTAGGCTTGCTAATTTCACCTCTGCTAGGTTGCCATGATGTATTTGGTGTCAAAACCCTAGGGAGAGGATGAATGAAATGAAGGAGTGTGAGTTGAATATAGGTGTGGGGAAACGAAAGAAATTGGAATATGTAAGGGAGCCTAGGATAGTGAAAACCCCAGGGTAAATGAAATGAGATGAAGAGAATATGGATTTGAAAGGAGAAGCTGTGAAAAATGGAGGAAGTGATAATGTAAATGATAACCTAGGTCTAATAAAACATTAGGATTTAATAATATGTATGACTGATATATGTTTTAGGGACATAAACAGGGATATGGTGAATGAAAATGGGAAGGAAATGGAAACTAGGGTTTCATAGGCAACAAACACTTCAAATATTTAATGGAACACCAAATATATGAGAAGAGAGGTGATTTAAGGTCCCCTTATTGATTTAAAGCTCCTTAGAGAATTTTTTGAGAATATTTGAGCTTGATGGAGGTGGTGAAACTCTTTAAAACCCTCACTGTGAAAATGCACAGTGCCAAGACAAACGCGCAGCGCCAAGGAGCACTGTTTTGCAGACCACATTTGGAGGCCTTCCCGGTGTCCAAATTGGGCCCAGGATAGCTTTTTGGAAATATTATCCTATCTAATTTCCAAATATACATTTTTTTTTTCTGTTTGGAGTTCATTTTCCTTGTCAAAAGTTGATTTTCCCAAGTCTGGTCAAAAAGTGTTGAATGAAGGTGCAGAAATGCAGAGTGCTCATGCAGGAAAATTTTGGAGGCCTTCCTAAACTCAAAATTGAGCTCATGATAGCTAATTGGAAATATCTCTCTATCTATTTATCATGTCACTAATCAAGAAAGTCATTTGGACACTCCAGCTATGAGAAAACTTGATTCTCCCAAGGTCACTCAAGAAGTGCAGCAACTCTCTTGTGGCACCTGTATTTTTGAAATTTCTATAAAACCATGACACCTGTGTAAAATATGAAGGAGGTGTTTCTTCCTTGACATATGATGGAAAAAAAACTTATCTCACTTTTGTCAAATTCATCTTTGTTTTTTCAGAAACATAGTTTGAAGCAAAACTAGCCCTATGAGTGGAAAATAACTTGACTCTTGGAATGATTTCTTTAAAAATGATGGAGATATGATCTTATGAGTTGGAATGGCCTCATAATTATTGAACTACCTTATTCCTCCTCTGCTCATATGCCCCTTTTTCATAGCAAACCCTAGCTCAGTGGGAGAGGAAATTAGGGTTTAGTGCTTGTGAACAATGATGACTTGGGCACCCTTAGGAAAAGACAATTCCCTTTGACATTTGATGTGTTGGAATGTGGAATTAGGAGTTGGAAGCCTTTGGGAGACTGAATACCTATTAAATTTGAACTGATTGAAGCAAATCATGAGTTTATTATAGGTCACATTCACACCTTCTGCTACCCTTGATTGAAAATGAGACAATGCAATGATTTGACCTAATGAAACCCTAGTGACCCTATGAGAAATGAAATAAATTGACTCAATAAGTGACTTGGACTAAAGTGGAATGAGATCGGACTTGTTTTTAGCATGTTGAAGACATGGAAGCAAGTCAGCAGGCATATACTTGTGAAGGAAAATGGGACACTTGAAAAGGAAAACCACTAGTGGAACAATTTTATATCATGACCTAATGGAATGATTGAAAATTATTTGGAGTGGGACACATAAGATGCACATTCAAAAAAAATTTTGATCCCTGGTGGAAGTATGCAAATACTGACACTAACATTGGCTCCAGCTAGGGATGGTAGCTCTTTGGAGGTGCCAAGAACACCGTAGACCAAGTGTCTATCCATTGGGCATGGATTCAATAGCTAAATACTGAAACTATAATTGAAACTGAAAACATACTGCAAACTCCAATCCACACTAACAGATCATCAAAGCCTTAGGGCCTTCACCTCAGGCTTCAAACCTTGACGAATTTTGTCAACACTTGCTGAAAATAAAATAAAATCAAACTGAAATGATACAAACCTACTCTAATCTGCTCCACAATTGCTGATTAGGTGAAATGATCCTTCCATTGTAACCAATCTAGGAGATGGCTACTTTCCTTCTCTCACTTTCCTTGAGCAAGTGGAATGATGTACATGTAGGAAAATCATAATAGAAACTGAAACCAAGGCTTATGCTGACAAACAAAACAACATTCAACTTCTCCAATGATTGCAAAAGACTATCAAAGGGATCTTGAAAATACTGAAGCATTACCTTGTCTTGAGATCCAGTAGAAAAAATACAATAACTCCCTTCATTCTTATCTGAAAGAACACTTGGTTGTTGATCCATAAGAGAGCATAGGGAAGTATGACTTTCTGTTATCTAAGTGTTAGCTGAAAATTCCTCAAGCTTGAGAAATTCTAATTCAATCTCTGGCATATTGTCTCTTTCAGGCTCATAGTCATCAAATTCATAGTCTAGGTCATCCTTAAACTAAAAACATTCTTCAATATTAACAAACATGACAACCCTATCATCTTCATGAAAGACAACAATATCTGCTAGTTGATCTCCTTGCAGGGAATCATCATCATAAATTGGTTTACTCACAACAATATCTTGTATAATTTCATCAAACTTCTCATCAAAATTATCTTCATATTTATCGTACTTAGGAAAATCAGGTTCAGGAGAAACTTCATCAAATATGAACATTGAAAAAGGAGATTTTCTTTCTTCATGATGATCTATAAATATAGTTTTAGGATTGTCCTGATTTAAATTTAGATTTTCATTTTAAAAAATGGAAGCAGTTTTACCAACACTTTCTTGACTATGTGAACACTGCAAACCTACTTTAGCTTGGGCTGTAATATGACTGTTCAGGAGCTAATCTATCTCATCTTCAAACAGAGGAGAAAGTACTTTTTGTTTTCTTTTGATAACACAATAATTGTCTTCTTTCTCTCCTAAATATTCAAAAGGATGTTGAATATCTTCTTTAACCTTTGGCTGATCAACTTGTTGTACTGCTGCAAGAATTGTCTCCTTTGGGAAGTCTTTGTGAACATCAAGACAATATACATCATCTTTTTCTTCCATGAGATAAAACACTTGGTCGTTTTGGTGATGAAAATTATTGTCATGCAAAGCCTCCAAGATCTCCTCATCCATGAATTCACAATCATCATAATAATCCTCTAGGTTTTGAATGAAACCCACAAAATGATCACAAAAATTATAAACCAAATACAAAGAAGGGTAGGAATCATTTTATTCTTCATAAAATATTGAATGGAAAGCTCTAAGAGACCAAATACTGGCAAGTGTCAAACCTTCATACCAAGATCGTGCTTTACCTTCAAGAGAAGCCATGAACATCTTTAAAAGACAATCTTCAGGAAATTCAACCTTCAACTTGCATGTATGTATGTGAAATTTAACCAGATGTAAAGCAGCATCATTCATATCATCATCTTTAAATATAGGCAAATTCCTTTGCTAATCTATCTTAGGCATATTATTTGGAAAACCTGGAATGTGATCCCGGCTCATGGGAGCATAAATTCTTGCAAAAGTTTCTATCTTGAAAATGCTTGAAGCTACTGATCTTCATGTAGTGGAGTCGCTATGAAGTGTTGATTTTCTGGATCTTTCAGTCAATGGATTTGCGAGGTGAATGGTTCAATCTTCATATGTGTCCAACTGTTGTTCACCATCAACATTTAGATCTGATCTTTGTCGTTCTTTTCCAGGGAATATTTGTCTTTCCATTCTTAATTTTTCTTCCCCAATGGAGTCACCAAAATTTTATCACTCAGATTGAACCTCAGGCTGAGACAAGCAATTCTAAGGTAACCTCAAACCACGCTTAGCCAAGTAGCTAACCCTACTAGGTCAGGAGAGGGCTCTTTCTGTATGAATCACAGCAAAAATGACTAAGGAAAGAAGATATTAGGCTAGGTATAGTAACTTAGAGTTTTTGATTTTTATTATGTAGGTTTTACTGGATCAGGAGGAGTCAAGCAGCTAGGGCAAGAAAATTAGGTCAAAATTTGCAGGGTGTTCTATGGGGCAAGGTAGGTACAATTTTTAGCACTTTAAATTTTTGATGGTGGGATGGTGGAGATAGGTAAGGAGCTATAAAGAGCATGGTGAATTAATGGTTTCTTTCTAAACTAAAGAAAATTACAAATTATGAATGCTTACCCAAAACAGAGCATAGAAATTATGGATTTTGTTCATCTAACTTGAAAACATTCATTCAATAACAATGAAATGATGGATGAAATACACAAAAAATTATAACATATGAGAACAAAAGAATAAACTAAAACTAAACAAAATACCACATGGATCCCATAAAAATAGTTGCAAATTTGATTAATGTCCAGGCCAAAACTGATACAAAAATATGTCTCTTGAGATGCATAAGCTCCAAGTGAATCCAAACATTAAAATGACTGAGTAAATACATCATATATAACTCAAAACCACTCTCCCTAGCCTCAAGGAGTCGAATACATGAGATAGGGATCATTTTCACCTACTCCCAAACAAGAAACTGAAGGCTAGGAAGACCCAACAATTTGCCTCTAAAAAAGAGGAAACTGATTCATTTGAATTCTAGAGGACTTATCTAATGTATCTACCCTAGATAACAATAAAAACATGAAATTTACATATATTGACCCTTTACATAAGTAGTTTCTCATTTCCCAAGATAAAAAGTCAAACTAGAGTGAAAATCAAAAAATTGCTTAAGAGTATGAAAATTGCAATTTTCCTAGCAAACGCGCAGCACCATGATTGGAAAATAGCCTATTTTGCAAGCAACTTTTGGAGGCCTTCCTGATGTCAAAATAATCTCCATGATAGCTCATTAGAAATATCTCTAAGTCTCATTTCCAAATATGCCTCTCCAGTTTCCCAAATGATGCTCATGTTCTCTGTCAAAAATTGAATTTCCCAAGCCTGGTAAATGCATAGCGCCAAGGTAAAAAAGGAGGCAGAAACATTATTTTAGGTGGTTTTTTTCACTTTTGACGGACCATTTCTCCTCCAAATTCTCTAAAACTTGCTAGGGTTGATGTATTCATCATTATAAACACGATTATGGTGGCCATTTTTCCATTGGAGGCTCCAAAAAAGAGCGCAGTGCTAGTGGCGTTGCACGTTTGGCAAAATTTCTGTGTGCCAAAATTGCTCAAAATTTCAAAAATGCACTAATGTGCCAAATGTGCCAAAAAATTGCAAACATTTTGAGGTTACTTGCTGATCAAGGGTTGGAGGCATGAAGAGACACCTCAGAAAGTATGTCTAACCTCTCCTCCTCCTTTTTCTTAGTCAAAGCTTGAATTTTTTCATGGGCTCGTTTGAGCTTGGCCCTTGCAATTTTGTTACTCATAGAGTTTTGATGATGGGATGGTGGAGATATGTAAGGAGCTAGAAAGAGCATGATGAATTCATGGTTTCTTTCTAAACTGAATACAATTACAAATTATGAATGCTTACCCAAAACAGAGCATAGAAATTATGGATTATGTTCATCTAACTCGAAAACATTCATTAAATAGCAATGAAATCATGGATGAAATACACAACATTCTAACATATGAGCACAAAAGAAGAAACTGAAACTAAACACAATACCACATGGTTCCCATAAAAATAGTTGAAAATTTGATTAATGTCTAGGAAAAAACTGATACAAAAATATGTGTCTTGAGATGCCAAAGCTCCAAGTGAATCCAACCATTAAAATGACTAAGGAAATACATCATATAGGCTTCAAAACCACTCTCTCTAGCCTCAAGGAGTCGAATCCATGAGATAGGGATCAGTTTCACCTACTCCCAAACAAGAAATTGAAGACTAGGAAGACCCAACAATTTGCCTCTAAAAGAGAGGAAAGTGATTCATTTGACTTCTAGAGGAGTTATCTAATGTATCTACCCTAGATAACAATAAAAATATGACATTTATGAATGCTTACCCAAAACAGAGCATAGAAATTATGGATTCTGTTCATCTAACTTGAAAAAATTCATTCAATAGCAATGAAATGATGGATTAAATACACAAAAAATTCTAACATTTGAGCACAAAAGAAGAAACTGAAACTAAACATAATACCACATGGATCCCATAAAAATAGTTGCAAATTTGATTAATGTCCAGGCCAAAACTGATACAAAAATATGTCTCTTGAGATGCCAAAGCTCCAAGTGAATCCAACCATTACAATGACTGAGGAAATACATCATATAGACCTCAAAACCACTCTCTCTATCCTTAGGGAGTCGAATCCATGAGATATGGATCAGTTTCACCCACTCCTAAACAAGAAACTAAAGGCTAGGAAGACCCAACAATTTGCCTCTAAAAGAGAGGAAACTGATTCATTTGACTTCTAGAGGACTTATCTAATGTATCTACCCTAGATAACAATAAAAACGTGACATTTACATTTATCTTGACCCTTTACATTAGTAATTTCTCATTTCCCAAGATAAAAATTCAAACTGGAGTGAAAATAAAAAAATTGCTGAAGACTATGAAAATTGCAATTTTCCTAGCAAACGCGCAGCGCCATGATAGGAAAAATAGCCTCTTTTGCAAGAAACTTTTGGAGGCATTCCCGGTGTCCAAATTAGCTCCATGATAGCTCATTGGAAATATATCTTAGTCTAGTTTCAAAATAGACCCATAGTTTCAAAAATTATGCTCATTATCCCTATCAAAAAATGAATCTCCCAAGATTGGTAAATGTGTAGTGCCAAGGTAAAAAAAGGAGCTAGAAACATGATTTTTAGGTGGTTTTTTTCACTTTGGAGGGACCATTTCTCCTCCACATTTTTTGAAAATTGCTAGTGTTGATGTCTTAATCATTCTTAACATGATGGTGGTGGCCATTTTTCCATTGGAGGCTCCAAAAAAAAGCGTTGTTCCAGTGGCACTGCGTGTTTGGCAGAATTTATGTGTGCCAAAATTGCTCAAAAACTAAAAAATGCACCGAAGTGCCAAATGTGCCAAAAAATTGCCAAAATTGTGAGGTTACTTGCTGATAAATGGATGGAGGCATGAAGAGACACCTTAGCAAGTATTTCTAACCTCTCCCCCTCCTTTTTCTTGGTCAAAGCTTGAATTTTTGCATGGGCTCGTTTGAGCTTGGTCCTTGCAATTTTGTTCCTCATGGTGTAATGCTTTGACATTTTCCTCTGAATGTCATTGTCCTTTTGATCCTTGTCCAAGATATGCTCCAAGTGTTGTTTGACCTGTTATTGCCTAAATCTACCTCAGGCTGAAAGAAGGCAGAGTTCAGGGTAACATCATACCACACTCAGTCTGGTAGCTAGCCCTACTAGAACAGGAGAGGGCTCTCTCCGGGTCAATCTCAACGAAAAGTAATCAATAGGGCTTGAGATGACTGAAATGAAAGATAATTTTAGGCTAGGTATATGAATATGAGGGTTTGATTTGATTTTTTTGGGGTTTTGTTGGAAAAAAGGGAAAGACAATTTTGGGCTTGGGGATGAGGCCAAATTCTTGCAAAGTTCAAGTTGGGGCAAGGAAGGCAATGGATTTGATGTCTTAGATTGAATGAATGGATAGAAAATACTACTGAGGAGTTGAAGAGGGAAATAGGCTTCAAGGATCCTCTTCAAACAGATGAAAACATATAAAACTAAACAAAAGTTTAAGGCAGAGCACCAGCAAACTAATGAATTCTACCTTAGTCACTCATTTGTTTAATTTCAGAAGCAAAGAGAAGGGAAATGGCATACATAAAACATTAATGAAACTTACAATTACATGGAGAAAAACACCGTCAAAACTCAGAGCCACAAGGATCCCAACAAGTGCTGCAAAACCCTGGTCTTTCCTTTGCCAAAAAATGTTGAAATGATACAATGAGGTGCCAAACTATTCCCAAGAGTCCAACCCTGAAAATGACTCAGAAAATACATAATATAGACCATCCTAACCCATTCCCATATCTCTAGGGGTCGAGCTCATCCTTCTAGGAGCTGTTTCAACCAATTCTAAACTTGGAACTGAAATCTAGGCAATCAAACAACTTGCCTCTATATGGTAGGGAACTGATTCATTCATTTAATTTTCACTTTTTAGTGAATGAATCCTCTATAACAAGTAAAAATGTGCCAAATTTACATCATGGTCATGAAATTACATTAAGTTAGATCAATATTTACATGAAAAAGTGAAACTAGTCAAAACTGGGCGAAATTCTGAGCTGAAAAGAAGAAAATAGGCCAAAATTCTCTATGCGCCACGCCCAAAATCTCTATGCATAGCACAACTTTGGAGCTGATTTTAAGTCCCTTCCTGAAGTCCAAATTGAGCTCATGATAGCTCGTTGGAAAGCCCAGCCTATCTACTTTCCAACCCAAGTAGAATTTTTGGTTTTGGTGTCCATTTGCCCCTCCAAAAGTTCAATCTCCCAACACTGCTTCCTGTGGGTGCAAAAAGTGGCAGAAAGGCCATTTTCAAGGTGTTTTTGACCCTTTAGGCCACCCAGAACTTGATGAAATCCTTAGGCCATTCCTGAGCATGCATAAATTTTCATAAAAAATCCAAAAATGTCAAATTTTCCTCCACAAGATCTCCCAATCATAAGCGCGCGCAAGGTGGTGCTACGCGTAGGGCAGGAAAACCTGTTTTGTGACCAAAAATTCAAAATTGACAAAATTTTCTCCAAATTCCTTGAAATTTGGACTGAAAGTCCCTCATCAAGTATCATGCTCAGCCAAAGAAGCTTCAGCCAAGATTTGGAGTTTGTCAGCTCATGATTTTGCAATGTGTATGACGAGTGTATGTTTAGTTGGTTGAAAATGAGAAATGAAGACTTGATGTTTATTGCCTCCAATTGCCAAAATATTGCCAAGTAGGAAAGGACTGTGATAAATAGGGACATTGGGTATAGTGGACTATGGGAAATAGTACAGTGGTAACAATGTGGTTCAGTCAAGTGAAGTTAAAATGTAGGACAATCACTTAACAGTGTTTGGGATATGGGATTTGGGATCTAGAAATTTTGTAAATGACATGGAAAGGGGAAAATGATAGAGAATGAAAGGAATTTAAGGGGTAGGGATAATAGGATTTTTAGAAATAAATTATATGAGTGTTTCTATAAGGGAATTAGGGAAGGGAAAGCACTTGGCACAAAAATCACCCCTTTAAAATTCAAATACCAACCCTAGGAGCAGTTTTTGTCAAAGATAGGGTTTATATTTTCAACCTCCCAACTTTTAAATTGAACCATATAACCTCATCAATCATGATTTCATGGGCACTAAAAGGATGACATGCACTTACTTGAGCAAAAGGACCAAGTCCATTGAAGTTTTTTGGAAGCAACAATCAAAAATCTGCGTTTTGGGCTTGTGCGCCGCACAGTCTGCCCAGTGCGCCGCGTAGGTTGTGTGCGTTGCGCTAGTTAAAAATTTACACTGTGGTATGCGGCTCTATGCGCCGCGACAAGCCAATGCGCCGCGACCACCCTTCTATGCGCTACGCCTGCAATTTCATCAATAGCTCGGCCTTCAAATTCTGTTTTTCTCTTCCATGACTTAGCTCGGCTGAATGCAATCTCTTGACATGTGAATGAGATGTTGAAACACAAAAAATATCTTTTATAGCCTGGACTTTGATTTGTTGATTTGAAATAACCCACTTTCTATGTTTGAATTATGGCACTTTGCAATTCTTAATGTAAACTCTGTTCTTTCGTTTCCATTTTGATTTTTGGCTGAATGACAAAACTCTGTCTATTTTTTGCAGGGATGGCTAGCATTGAATTTCAGCAAAGGATGACCAGGGCTGTGCCTGAAGTAGTTCACAACTGCTAGCATTATTTGACATGTTTGAAGGAGAAATTTTCAAAACCCTAAACTTAAAGAGACCTAAAACCCTAATAAGACTCTTGCTCACCAAAATACCATCCATGACTATGAAGGACTGTAACATTGACTTTGATGAACTTTGATGATCAGACACAAACCAGTAGATACCTGACATGAGGGAAAATGAGAGACCAGAACCTTCCGTCAGATAATCGATGCTTCTAGTGGAATGCAACTGATTGGATGAATGAGACACCTAAAATGAAATGCAACAAAGAGTTTTTGATCTCTGACGGAGGTATGACTATACCGACTCTAACATGACCCTTTGAAACCATGCTTCATTGCCTTTAAGAACCACATTGGTGATTTTTTCCTCATTTTCCTCATCTAGGTAAATCAATTGAAATTCATGTTATGTCTTATGTTTTCCCTCCTCATCATCAATGTTTGGCTCTATTACCTTTTCCTTACCTTTTTCTACCTACTTTGTTGATGAAGAAGGCATGGCCCCTTTCACTCCAAGTGAAGCAAACACGTGCCTATGACCTCTCTTATTGGTATGTACCAATGTGCCCAAATCAGCCCTCTTAGGCTTTCTAATTTCACCTCTGCTAGTTTGCCATGATGTATTTGGTGTCAAAACCCTAGGGAGAGGATGAATGAAATGAAGGAGTGTGAAGTGAATGGAGGTGTGGGGAAATGAAGGAAAAGGGAATATGTAAGGGATCCTAGGCTAGTGAAAACCTTAGGGTAAATGAAATGAGATGAAGGGAATATGGATTTGAAAGGATAAGTTGTGACAAATGGAGGAAGTGATAATGTAAATGATAACCAAGGTCTAAGAAAACCTTAGGATTTAATAATATGTATGACTGATATATGTTTTAGTGACATAAACAAGGATATGGTGCATGAAAATGAGAAGGAAATGGAAATTATGGTTTCATAGGCAACAAACACTTCAAACCTTTAATTGAACACCAAATATATGAGAAGAAAGGTGATTTAAGGTCCACTTACTGATTTAAAGCTCCTTGGAGAAGTTTGTGAGAAGATTTGAGATTTATGGAGGTGGTGAAACTCTTTAATACCCTCACTGTGAAAACACACAGAATCAAGACAAACGTGCAGTGCCACTAGGCAAATGCGCAACATCAATGTATTTTGGTCAAGATTTTTCGGGCAAACGTGCAGTACCACTAGGTAAACGCGGAGCGCCAAGGAGAACTGTTTTGTAGACCATATTTGGAGGCCTTCCTGGTGTCCTAATTGGGCCCAAGATAGCTCGTTGGAAATATTATCCTGTCTAGTTTCCAAATCTACCTTTGGTTTTTTTTTTGGAGTTAATTTTCCTGTCAAAAGTTTATTTTCCCAAGACTTGTCAAAAAGTGTTGAATGAGGGTGCAGAAATGAAAAGTGCTAGTGAAGACAACTCTTGGATGCCTTCCTCAACTCAAAAGTGAGCTCATGATAGCTAATTGGAAATATATCTCTTTCTATTTATCATTTGACTCATCAAGAAAGTCATTTGGACACTCCAGCTATGAGAAAACTTGAATTTCCGAAGGTCGCTCAAGAAGTGCAACAACTCTCATGTGGCACCTGTATTTTTGAAATTTCTATAAAACCATGACACCTGTGTAAAATATGAAGGAGGTTTTTCTTCCTTGACCTATGATGGACAAAAACCTCTCTCACTTTTGTTAAATCCATCTTTGTTTGGTCAGAAACATGGTTTGAAGCAAAACTGGCCCTATGAGTGGAAAATAACTTGACTCTTGGAATTATTTCTTAAAACATGATGGAGACTGATGTTATGAGTTGTAATGGACTCATACTTACTGATATGACCTACCTTATGCCTCCTCCACTCATATGCCTCTTTTTCATAGCAAACCCTAAATTAGTGGGAGAGGAAATTATGGTTTAGTGCTTATGAACAATGATGACTTGGGCACTCTTGGGAAAAGACAACTCCCTTTGACATATGATGTGTTGGCATGTGGAATTCTATGTTGGCAGCCTTTGGGAGACTGAATTCTTATTACATTTGAACTGGCTGAAGCAATCATGAATTTATTCTAGGTGACCTTCACACCTTCTGCTGCCCTTGATTGAAAATGAGAAAATGCAATGATTTAACCTAATGAAACCCTAGTGACCCGATGAGAAATGAAAGAGAATGAATCAATAAGTGACTTGGACTAAAGTGGAATGAGAGAAAACTTGTTTTCAACATGATCAAGACATGGAAGCGGGTCAGCATGCATATACTTGTGAAGGAAAATGGGACACTTGACAAGGACAACCACCAGTGGAACAATTTTATATCATGACCTAATGGAATGATTGAAAATTCTTTAGAGTGGGCACCTAATATTCATATGAAAAATGTGTTTTGATCCCTGGTGGAAGTATTCATATATTAACACTACACATACACCATCGGGTGGCTTCACCAAGGACGAGATTTCCACATCATCCACCAATGCCACCTTCCCTACAGCATCAAGCCCTTCACAGATGAGGTATTATGTGAAATTGCCCCTATTGATGTTTGTGATGTATTATTAGGCCAACAATACTTCTAGAAGTGATATGATGTGTATGAGTTTCAGCCTCGCGTTGTTATTATTACTTTTGGAAATAAGTTGTACAGGATACCAGAGGTAGTAGCGCCTACCACCATCTCTTTGGTTACTACAAAAAAATGCAGTAATCTCATTTACAAAACTAGGAAATTTGTTTTCCTCATGATCCGCCCTCAGGGAAAGAAGAAGACAGTGGCCATGACCTCCAGACAGGGCTCCTCCACACAACAACAAAAAATGGACAAGGTTTTGGAGGCGTACAGGGACATCTTCATCTCACCCACAGTGGTGCCTCTGCAATGTCAGGTCAATCACCCCATCGATCTAGCCCCAGGTGCATCATTTCCCACTAGACCAATATATCGGCACTCCTTTCTGTAGAACGATGAAATAAAGAGGCAGATTCAGGAGCTTTTGCAGAAAGGTCACATCCTTCCGAGTTCATCACCATTTGGGATCTCAATCATGTTGGTGCAGAAGAAGGATGGGACTTGGAGACTCTGTATTGACTATCAGGCACTGAACAAGATCACTGTCTGGAATAGGTATCTGATCCCATGGATTGATGACCTTCTGGACCAACTCAAGGGGGGGAAATATTTCAGTAAGATCTACTTGAAGTCCGGGTATCACCAGGTATACCAATCAAGCCTTCTGATCTGTGGAAGACTGCCTTCAAAGCCAAGGAGGGCCTATTCGAATGGTTGGTCATGCCTTTCCAGTTGACCAATGCTCCTGCAAAATTCATGAGACTGATGGACAACATCTTATGGTTGTTCACCGACTCATTTATAGTAGTGTACTTGTATGGCATCCTAATCTTTAGCTAGACTTTCGAAGAGCACCTCCACCACATCCGTTAGGTCCTCCAAACACTACGACAACACAAGTTGTGTGCCAATTTGGAGAAGTGTAGTTTTTGCATGACCCAAGTTTAGTATATGGGATGCATTATTGATGAGCGGGGGGTGTATGTGGATCCAACCAAGATCCAATTCATTTGGGATTGGCTAGGCCAACTACTCTAACAGAGCTCCACAACTTTCTAGATTTTGCTAATTTCTATCGCAGGTTCGTGTTGGGATTCTCTCATATCACTTGACCCTTGAGTCAAGTCACCAAGGGAGGAACGAAAGAAAAATTCTTTTGGTATGAATCTCAATAGAAGGCATTCATAGAGTTGAAACATCACCTCTGCTCTAACCAGTTCTCATATACCAAACTTGCAACAACCATTTGAGATCAAGATAGATGCCTCTGACTATGCTATTGGGGCAGTTCTTACTCAACAGGGGCACCCAATGGTATATCGTAGTGAGACATTGTCTGACACAGTTTGGAAGTATCCAACTTATGACAAAGATATGTATTCCATTGTACAGGCTTGCTGAGAATGTAATAATTACATTTTGGGGAAGGAAACGGTCATCCACATACACCACCGACCCCTGTAGTTCATACAGACATAAGGAAGTTGCAGAACGATTTCCATCAGAAGTGGTCCACATATCTGCAACAGTTTCATTTGAAAATAAAGTACAATAAGGGTAGCACCAATAATGTTGCATAATTCCTAAGGCGACCACCGATAGTGGCGCTAAACATTGTGCTCAACTCTTGTGGGTAGGAGCCTTCTTATTGGACGCTTCTCTACAAGAGAAATCCAAAATTCAGCCACACATACAAGACTCTCTTGGAGGGTAACCAAGTTCGAAATTTTCACCTCCAGGATGCACTGCTATGTCATTCGGGATAACTTTCTGTTCCTTCAACCAAGTGTTTCCAGATGATTTGGGAAGCACACTACAGTTAGGTCGTTGGGCATTTCGGGGTCGAGAAAAAAGTGGTAGTACTACATAATTATTTCTATTGGTCGAACCTTTGATAGGATGTCGGGAAGTACATCAGATCCTGCACTGCCTCCACCATTGCCAAACCGACCATCATGAATCAAGGCTTCTATACTTCACTACCTACCCCTAGTTGAACTTGGGAATCCATCTCCATGGATTAAATGTCAGGCCTTCCTTCTACTATGCATGGCAATGACTATGTTTTCGTGGTCGTCGATAGATTCTCGAAGATGGCCATTATGGTGACCTACAAGAAGAATATCACAACAGAAGCCACTGCTAAACTCTTCTTTGCATGAGTATGGGTACACTTTGGGATCCCACAATCTATCATATCTGAGTGGGAAAACAGGATCCTCAGTACATTTTGGTCCAGCCTATGGTCAATGCTAGACACCAAGCTCACAAAGTCCAGAACTTTCTATCCCTAAGCTGATGGCTAGATAGAGGTCATAAACAGGATGATTGTACACATTTTGCACACATAAAACTCAAACCATACATGCAAATGGGATGACAGCCTCCCCTATGTACAACAAAGCTATAACTTGGCCCTCCACAGCTCAACCGACCACAACCCCTTTCAAGTAAGCTTGGGATTCCAACCAATATGTTCCATTGAGGTAGCCATGCTATTTGCAGCTACTTAGGCCAATTCGGCTCATGTCCAGTCTGAAGATGACAAGGAAAAAAATGTCATTAAGTGCATTCAGCACATTCTCCAACCTATTCATGACATATTGAATTGATCCAATGCTAAGTACAAGCAATGACATGATCAACATCAGGTTCCACACAACTTCTAGGTGGGTGACAAATTGTGGCTACATTTACAGAAGGAGCGCCTCGCTGGAACCCATCGCAAGCTTTGCACAGTCCGATATGGGCCATACACCATCATCAAGGCTATAGGGTACAATGCCTTTGAGATTAGTATTCCACCATTCCTTGGTCTACATCTAGTTTTCAATGTGTACCACCTTTGGCCCCACTTTCCACCTCTACTAAACACATCTGACATGAGAGAACAACTCACACCAATAGATTTAAACCTAGACTACATGGAACAAGAAACAATTGATAAGATCATGGATACACAGATCAAGAACATCTGCTAGCAGAGCATCCATCTATATTGATTTTTCAAAGCATGCCAACTCCTTCACCAGGGCAAGTGGCTCACTGAGAACCAAGTTCAGCAGAAGCTTCCTCATCTCATGGAGGAACTCAACCCAATGGGGACCATTGCTTCCTAAGGGGGGAGGAATGATCCAGTTGGATATTGGTGGCAAACCACCAATTCCATTTGGACCCCCACCATTTTTTCTTTCATTTTTTTCAGTTTCCTTAATTGTAGCACAATTTACTATTTTTGGCAGTTTTTGGGTCTTGAACTTCCGGAGCCATTTTAAGGTCCTAAACGCTTTTTGGGGAAACCACCTTCATGAAAATATGAGTCAAAGAATCGATATTCATTTTCATTAGTTATATTCCTTGGATAGATATTTCTAACGAGGTATCATGTCTGTCAAACAGAGATCGTATGCCAAACTTACGACCTTGGGAAATTGATGTACCAAAGTTTGCCCCAACGGGGCCCATAGTTTGGTGTTTCATCTCCTTGGGTTAGGTTTTTGGATGCTTATTGTTTTCCATTATTTCTCAATAATAAATAGGGATTCGAGCCTCATTGTAACACAGTTCAGAGGCCTGTAGCCGCCACATCTCTTCTCAGAGATAATCTACCATCACCCTAGCTAGTTTATTTCCATTCTGTCTGTAACTATATTTTAGTTATGTGATATTAACGAAATGAATTCTTATTTATGTTGCATATTTGCGTTTATGTATATTTATGTATTTTATTGTGTTCATTCATAATTCTGGATCATCCTCTCACCATTTATAATTTTTTTGTGGAAACTAAGATTATGGTTTAATGTTTGGAAGGTTATATATATCACGTTACATATAATAAGTAGGCTCAAGTATTCAAATGCAGTTGCCTCCAATAGAATGATGGCACAACATTTCCTTCATAACTTCATCCAAAATTCCCATGTTTATAGCACTACATGGGTATCTTCACCTATCCATAACATCACCCTTGAGATTGAAACATAACACTAAGTAATGGAGGATCATATCCAAGACCAAAAGAGGTTCTCCAACTACTGAAGCAGAACTTGAATTTAACATGTTATAGGATGAAAAAAAAGTACATCAATGATTTAATAAAAATAAATTTATAGTGGGGGATTAGGTGTATATGAGGATACAACCATACAATTAGGTGTCCCTTAAGCAATAAAAGAAGGAATAAATTAGCACCCAAATATTATGGTACCTATATAGTGTCACAAAAGATTTGCAGTGTGGATAGAGTTTCCTATTTCTTCACATCATGAGATACCCTTCTACCATGCCCCTTTTTCAAATGATATAATTAGTCATAAGATCTAAGTTTAAACTATTTTGATATAGCTCGATGAAAAGGGAAAAAAAATACTAGAACCTAAAAAATTATTGAAACATGGATCAAGAAAGTATGGAAATGAGTTATCATTAAGTAGCATATCAAGTGGAGGAACCTACCAATATAATATTATACTTGGGAAGGTGGGTTCTTCATACAAAGTGACCCACAATTGATCAATATTAATGACAACACTTGTTTGAAGGGGAGGGACATGTTAAGACCTTAATGATACCTTCATTAAGTATCATTACATCAATCACTACTTACTTTTATCCCTTTTTGTCTCCTTTATAGACATTAAAAAGAGTCATTTTAGGGTTCTTATCTTGTGCATTTTATATTTTCGTAGTAGATGGCTCCCCTGAATATTATTTTTTCATTATTTATTTCACTTGACTTAGGTGTGGAATTGTTGAATTGGGTATATTTATGCTTATTTGAATATTTGGCCCATAACACAATATATGTGATATAAATTACATATCATATGTAGGATCTCTCAATGTTAGAATATCGCCTATAATTATTATTATTGATTTTGTAATAGATTCTAGGGAATACATACATGCATATATGAAAAGAGTTTTGTCACCAAGAGTTAGCTCAATTATAATTGAATCATCTTCCCAGGTGTTGAGGCCTCAGAAATTTGTGGCAAAAACAAAGGGGATAACCACCCAGTCCGGACCTTAAAGTGGTTCCTTTTCCATTTGAGATAGTGGCTCTGACTGGGTATAATGGGACCAGTTTCCCAGATTTTGGTTTTCTATGATTTTTGGATTTCTCTCAAAAATATTTGCATAAAGAATTACTAAAAACTAAAACAACTTTATTCTAGAATGCAAAACTTTGAATTAAATCTAATTTAATCTAACCCGGGATAATACCAATTTTATGTGATCTAAAATGATATCTATTTAATCTGTGATGATTTAGATTATCACAGATTTAATAGCATTAATACTCTTGCAAGATGATTCTCTTGAGAAATAGTTCATCAAAATAAGATGTAAAATATATCGCATATATATGATGATCATATATAAAACAAATCAATTTCTATCTTTATATTGTACAATAGTGTAACTGATATTTTAAACAGAAATAATCAACTTCATATATAATTCATGAAAGCTGGATTCATCACTAATATTCAAAATAGAATTAGTATACATGATAATAGTACCATATGTGTATTGTCCTATTCATTTTATCAGTGATAATAGGCCACATTCAACTCTTCTACCAATAAGTCTTTCAAAGAATACAGAAGTGCATCAATAGTGATCAACAAAATGATATATAACTGAAAAGGTTGTGTTCCATTATTTCATCGAGCCATCCACAAACTTACTTACAGGAAAGCACTCTTTGTAAATGTTCTCAATAAAATTCTGGACCCTTCTCTAAATGCATGAGAAAGGTTTTAATACTATACTAACTACTTACAAAAAAATAGACTATAAAAAATATCTTATGAGGTGGTTTCAAACAACCTTCCTCATCTTCAGTATCTACTTGCTAAAAATTGAAATTATATAATAATAAAAAACTAATAATCATGCCCGATGATAAGTTACTGCCAGCAGTGCTTTTCTGCTCACAAATGTCGGACATCAGTTGAACTTGTGAAGGTTTTCCAAACTATGTCTTCATTTGTGCAGCAAATATATCATCTAGTAAAAGTGGTTGTATTCACTGTATAGAATTCAGAAAATAGTTCAGTGTCATGATCTAACTGTGTGGTTTGACCAATAGCTGCCAGTATGCTTCCCAATCAGTTTTCTTTAGTTGTGTAAGTGCTTCTTCCCAGAGTTGACCTGCGTCTTTCCAACTAGTCTAAACCTCTGATATCAGGAATAGATTTGAGATTCCCTTCTTTAATGAGCCCAGAATTATGTAATATATGGTTAATCATTTTGACCATATTCTTTGATATACCTGCTTCTCTGGCTATGGCCAATTCTTCTTGTTTCACTCGTGCATCCCAGTCTGTAAAAAGAATATCTTTGAAATTCTTCTTGATCTTTGGGAGATCTGACTTTCTCCCTTCTTCTGAATCTTGCCATTCAATATAATCAGAGATTTTGGTATTGAGTTCATTGAACTCAATTCTTTGATCAATGATTGTGTTTTTCAACTGTTCACTGATTTCCAGGTGTGGAATTATGTTTGACATTTGTACAACAAATAGGTTTTGTTCTTTTTAGAGTAAGGCACTTAATGCCAATGCTTATTTTATGAATTCTTCTGCAGTAGAAATTCCTTCATATTTGGTAAGATATTCTCTCAATTGTTCAATCAGTGAATTTTTGCTAGATAAGTCATTTTCATGACTTATCTTAAGCATTTCCATCTCTTTCCGTACTATGAGGAGTTGTTGTTCCAATTTATGATTTAAACTGTTTCTTTCTTCATTTAGTTGCTGTTGTAGTTCCATGAATTTGACATCCTTTTCTTGGACCAAAATAGATACTTCTGCTACCTCATCCATTTTTGCAGTGGTGTACGCACCAGGGAATTGAGATAGCCGAGTTAAATTTTCAATCGAATTTGATGGAGTATCTTTCCATACTACTTCCATAACTTCATTTCTCGAGGGTGTTTCAATCCTTCTTCTTTTCCTCTGTTTCCTTACTACAGCTTTATGAAGAGGGTTGTAGAACACATCTAGTGGGGGAATATCAACCACCTTGAGGATAATCTCATCAATAGGATTTGTAGGAATGATTTTTGTGTCTTGGGAGATTATCTCAGGAGTTTCAATAATTTCTTTTGTTGAAACTATTTGTCCCTATGGAGTCTGAAATTCTATATTTTTCTGTGATGATGATGCCTCTAGATTTTTTGCTAATGCATTGTTGAATGAGGTACAAATTTTATCTAATTCACTTTGATTTGTGAATCTGATTGTTCTGCTCTGATTTCTTGGCTTGCTTCAATCGTATAACTAGTAATCAAAACATCTTGTGGGATCCGTCTGAGTCTTTTTTCTCTGAATTCATTGAATTTTTGTACTTCTTCTGGATTTAGGTTCAATTTGACAAAATTTAGGATTTCTTCAAAAGTCCTAGAAGATTGAAAAATATCTTCAAATCTGTCATCAGTGTGTATAATAGGTTAGAGTTTGACTGACAGAGTAAACTTGTTAGCAATATTTTCTGGGTCGAACTACCTGGAGGGTAAAACGGGGAGCCTCAAAAGCTCAATCTTCTGACATTATTTCAATGCATGATTAAAATTTCTGAGTGTGAATGAACCATATGAAATTGGAAAACTTGGTCATAAAGACTTCTTACTATCTTTCAAAGATTTAGTGAGTCCATTACCAATAGTTTGGTAAGCGACTTCTCTTACCATCAACTTACCTGAAACATATAAAGGAAGAATATGTGGGGGAGCGGAGCTTCCAAAAATTCTGATATATGAAAATGATTCTTCAACAAAAAATCTGCCTATCATTTGAAGGTCTGCAAGGGCTTCCTTAGTGAACCTAGGGCTCACTGTGTCAAACATAAATTGGTGTAACGGTAATACAACTTCATAACACAGCCTATGACAATGTGGTGCATAATTATGCTCCCATATCTCTTTATGACTCAAATGTATCGGGGTAGGATCTTTAGGAATCCATTTCCATCCCATAACTGGAAATTTGGTAGAAAAGCAAATGGCATCAAAACTATACGCACTCATAAAAAATTGGGGAACATATTTGGAGGAAGAAGTTCTTGTTTGGCGAAATTCATTAATTGCTTTAACTATATTCTCAGAGAGAATAGTCGCCCAATTCATTATGAGGGAATTAACACAAGAGTCAATTAGGGGAAGCCAATTTATGGAGAACTTGGTATTATCAGGTAGACCATATAAACTGCATAGCATTGCTACTACAAAATTATAAGGATTTTCTAATGACGCGATACGATACATACCATTTTTCTCATATTTCAACTCATTGTCTAGTTTCCTCCAAGCTTGAATTTCCTTGAATGGGTCTTCGTTCTTCTTAGCAAACTTTGCAACAAACTGACTGTTGTAGGTGTCTTGCGGGTCGGGCAGCCTATACATGATTTTCAGATCTTCAGGTCTGAAAGAAACTAGAATCTCATCCTTGCAGGTTCTTAATTGTCTTTCTTTGATCATTGAGTTGTCAAGCACCCACCTAATCATGTCGGTATATGGAAGAAGAGTAGCTCTTGCTGCTATCCTATGGAGGAAAGAGCATGCAATATCTTTGAACTGCAAATTTGAGGGTGTTGCATCATTGGTAGTCACCATGACTTCCACTATTTATGGATCTCCATCTTTGAGTATAGTGTAAATAACTTGCCACTTAGTAGCTCCTCCATCAGTAGTGCAAATAGTATCAGAGACTATAGGCGCCATTCCTGTTTGTTCAAGTTCTGCAACAATATTTTTGTCGTGTTTCTTAATCACTTTGCGGATGGACATATCTTGAAAGGAAATCCCTATTAAAGACAAAGTAAATGATCAAATCATGGAAGATCTATTGAAATGATCTATATTGAAATAAAAATCTGGGAAACAGTTATATTATTAATTAATCGTAACAAACCAATAACTGTTTACATTGGGAGGATAAAACACCATTAATATTTCCTAACATGATTTATCTTTGCATAAAATATTTATTCAAAACTGTCAAATCCATCACATCGCACCCTTTAAACCTATCTTAATGAAACGTATTTACCTTTTGTTTATGCGATATGTGATTTCGCGATATCATGAAATCGCAATATCATAGAAGTCGCAGTATCGCAAAATCGCAGAATTGGAACTTTTATAAAAATTGCTTAAAGTTGTACGACGAAAATCTGCGATATGTGATTCGTAATGTCGCTTGAGAAACCTTAAATCAGCGATCGCACAATCGGGATTTCGTTGTTTTATTGTTTTAACTTTTTAATAAGAAAAGATTTATGCGAAAATGTGATTTGCGATAAGGATGTTTTATTAATTTCTTTTTATTTTTGTTTTTTATTTAATTAAAAGTGGTGTTGTTTTTTTGGAATTTGATTTTTATCAAAAACAAAAATATATTTTTAAGAAGGGCCCCTATTTCTTATTTATCAAAGGTCTAGATTATTTTGAAAATATAAAAAGGGGGAGGGGGGGGGGGGGGGGGTTGTTGCATATATAGCACAACAATTGGCGATTCAATTGGGAGAACCAGATATCTCTGATTGGTTTGTTTTGATATTTTAAAACTTTCAAAACAAGAAAAAGATATAAGAATAAAAATAAAATGATTCATGAATTAAACAATATTTTTTCAGAATATAATCTATTTACCTATCTCATTTCTTCTTAATTAACCCCTTCAGTGATAATATATAGGTATCTGTATCAGTAAGTACTTAGATTTAAAAAGATAAAGTAGGTTTTCTCTAAAACTGGTTTCATAGATTTTTACTCATTTATCACAGATAGAGCCATTGTTGCCAGCAGGCATTTATAGTCTCGACAGGGTTATCTTTTAACTAATAATAATTCATGGTCCCATCCGAATTTGATTTCTTATTTCAAAATATAATTATAACATATCATTAAATTTATTTTTCTTGATACATTTTCAAAATCATTGTCCAGGATTGGTGGCCTGATAATGACAATGTCATTCACTGATAGTAATTTAGATTGAACAAGCTGGCTCGTGATGAGACCCCTTGTCTATTGATTTTTATAATCATGTAGCTATTACCCTGTTATAGTTTGCAGTATTGGTAATATCAGTCAATATTATTTCTCTATGATCATGATAAATAAGCTCGTGATGAGACTTATTTTTCTTTTGAACTTGTTCATTGTATATATTTCTTTTCTTTTTTGAATTATACTTTAAAGAAGAAATTTTATCAGATGGGATGAATCATTAGCTCGTTTAAGAGTTAAGGATGATAGTTATAGAGCTAGTAGATACCTTTTTGTAGAGAATCCTTGCTAAGTTAAAAATTTCCTTTTCTGGCTGATACATAACAACTATATTTTATGATATCATGAGTCTTTTCAAAAAGTAAATGTCTTTAGTAAATTTCAAATTATTTTAAAAAAATAAAGTTTATTCAATTCTCATCATTATAGTCATCTTCTTACTTTACTTATTTATAGAAGCGAAAGATCAAAATAATTTATCATAAATTAAAAAATTAAAAAAATTAAAAATTAAAAATTAAAAAAAAATTGAATCAACCAAAAATGATGTTATTTTCAACTTTTATTTTCCTAAAGAAAAAATAAAATTTAAAAGCTTGATTTCCTAAGAGAAATATTTTTTGAGTATTTGACCATTTACAGGCAAGGAATCTTTCTTACCTGATAAGTCTTGCAGCAAAAAGGTGGATAAGCCTGTTTTTTCAATGATTTGAAATGGCCATAATCTTTGGAATTTGGTATGCTTACCTTTTTCCTCATGTGCCTTATCCCATTTCAAAACAAGATCTCCTATTTCAAAAAAAATTGAACTAGTGAATGATGTGTCAAATGAGGTTTTCACTATTTGTTGATGATGAATATGTATAGCTTTATCTTTTTCTCTTTGTTCTTCCATTTGAAGAATTTGATCTTGTCTAAGTTGAAGGGAAGACGAAGAATTTTCATCAATAAACTGCACTAAAGAGAATAATGGTATTGTTACGTTTGTGGGTAGAACTTCTTCTTTCCCATAAACTAACATAAATGGAGAAGTACCTATTGAGGCTTTCTGGGTGATTCTATCTGCCCAAAGAGAAAATAATAGTGCTTTTTCCCAATTTTTATAATTTTGTTCTATAGTTTGTTTGATGATCCTAATGAGGGTTTTATTTGTAGATTCAGCTAATCCGTTACCTTGTGGATAACAATTATCTGAGTATTTTAATTTAAAACCTCTTTTCAAAGAAAATTCTATCATGGCATTTCCGAAAATGTAAGATGCATTATCAAATATCAAAGCTAATGGGAGACCAAACCTGGTGATTATGAACTGATCAATAAAATCTGTAATACTTTGCATATTAACCACCTTTAATGAGATAGCTTCTACCCATTTTGTGAAATAATCCGTTGCAATTAAAATATACTTATGTTGTTTAGAAGAGTTTGGAGTTATTTCACCTATAATATCTAACCCCCATTGTTCAAATGGTTGTTGGATATTTACTGGTTGTAATGGAAATGATGCTTTTCTTTCTCTTCCCGCTGCAGTTTGACACACTTTAAATTTTCTTGCATATTCATGTGCATCTTTAAATAGAATTGGCCAATAGTAGCCAGCATGCAGTATTTTATGAGCTGTGGTGTTTCCTCCAAAATGACCTCCAGTTGGTCCATCATGTAATTCCTGCATTACTTTTTCAGCTTCAGTTTTTTCTAAACATATTAATAATACAAAGTCATAATTCTTCCTAAATAACACATCATCTATGATTTGATATTGATTTTGTTTAAGTCTCAGAGCACGCTTTGCTGTGTAATTGAGATATAATGGAGCATATCCATTTAAAAAAAAAATTCAGATCAGCATATTGTGACTGAGAATCGTTTAGGCTTACCTCGGACAGTTGCATTTCATTTGATTGAACGTCTTCTGTTGGTAAATGAGAAGCTCCAGTTAACATCCTGAAAAGACCTTGTCCTTTAACAATTTAGCAAGATGTATCTCTACATCATATTCTTGAAGTGCGGTAACCCAATTTGCTCTCTTCTCTCCTACTTCTCGTTGGATTAATAATTGCCTTACTGCTAAGTAAGGTACTATTATTTTAGTATTTATTTTTAGGAGAAAAGGTCTAAAAATTTTCAAAGCTTTAAATATAGCATAATATTATTTTTCCACAGCTGAATAATTCAACTCAGCACCTTGTAGGTTAGAACTAAAAAACGCAATTGGTGCTTCAATGTTTTGATCATTTAGTTGTGTTAAAACTGTTGCGTATGATGTATCAAAAGAAAATGTATATAATACAAATGATTTAAGAAAATCGGGGGTTGTTGAAGAGGGAGCTTTAATGATGGCCTTCTTAATCAACTCAAAATAATTTCTCTCTTCTTTTCCCCATTTAAAATTTGAATTTTTCTTGATCATTGATTACAGGGGTAAGATGATTTCGGAAAAATCAGGAGCAAATCTTTTTACAAAATTAATTTTTCCTAAAAATGACTACATCATTTTTTTATTATGTGGTAAAGGGATATTTTCAATTTCCTAAATCCTATCAGGTTCAATGTGGATTCCTTTTTTAGAAACAATGAACCCTAATCATTTACCTTCTGATAAGGCGAAATAACATTTTTTTGGATTCAAGGAAATACCAAATTTTGTACATCTTTCAAAAATGTGTTTTAGGTGATTAACATGATTGCGTCTATTCTTAGAGTAAACAGTAATGTCATCTAAGCATATAAAAACTGAGCTATTGATTAGTCCTATGAAAGCTATATCCATAGCATGATGAAATGTAGCACCAACATTAATCAACCCAAAAGGCATTTTTTGGTATGCGTATGTTCCCCACTTTTTTCTGAATGTTGTCTTTAATCTATCATCCAGATGTACTATAATCTGATTATATCCTAAAAATCCGTCGAGAAAAGACATCAATTCAGATCCTGCAACTGTCTGCAATATATGTTCCCTGGTAGGCAAGGGAAAATTATCTTTTTGTTAAGCTTTATTCAAATTTATAAAGTCTATGCAAATCCTAATGTCTCCATTCTTTTTTCTAACTGGGACCATGTTTGACACCCATTTCGAATGTCTAACAGGAAAAATGACTTTGGCTTTGAGCATTTTATTTAATTCGGATTTAATTTTACTTTCTAAATTTGGGTGGATTTTTCTAATTTTTTGTTGTACAGGCTTATCATCTGAGGTCATAGGTATGGTGTGCTGAATTATGGAAGTATCATATGTCTTAAGATCTGAATAATCCCATGCAAAGATATTTTTATATGTTTTCAATAACTTAATGAATGACCTCCTTTCTTCAGGTTTTAAACCAAGACCTAAGTTGATGTTTTGAGGTTTTTCTAATGTACCAAGATTAATCAATTCAAATTCTAGAGTAGAACTCTATGCTTTTGAATTGGTAGTCTTCTTAAACCTATCTTTCAAATCATAGAGATCTTCCATTTTGACTACAGATTTAGGAATTGGATTTGTATTTTGTTTATCCTCAATCTGTGAATCATGTTCATTTTCATCTACAATTTGACCTTCATAAGCTCTGTCTAATGTAAGAAAGTTTACTATATCTGCATCATTATTAAATACTCTCCAATTTGTTACATTGTTAGGAATGGAAGGCCTAAAAATTACCTTAATTGAAAATATGTCTGGGCTAAATTCTTTAAATGGTATAATTCTAGATGCTACATTAGCAAGTAAATTAGCACTTGCATTTTGTAATCTAGGAACTGTGGAGATATTAAATGTAGTAAAATAAGAAGTAAGATTTTGAGCTAAAGTTTGATAATGTTTCAAATGTCCAAAAATACAATGGATTGTATTTCTGACTTGTCTAACAATTATTTCAGAATCTCCATATACTTGAAAATATTTAACATTCAATCCAATAGCTTTATACAGGCCTTGCATCAATGCTTCTATTCTGCGGTATTATTTGTGCATTGAAATTCAAGTCTGCAAGCTAGCATTGTTTTCTCTCCTTGTGAATTAATTAAAACGCAACCTGCTCCTGCACCATATTCTGATTTTGAACCATCAAAGAATAAAGTCCAAAATAAAGTCTGTTTTGGATTTTGATTGCTAAAATTAACGCATCTAGAAGTTTCTGTTTGAGAAAAAATTTTGATTTGAGAAATAGCAGTGTTTGTTACAAAAGGTGAAATCTAGGCATTGAATGATCCAAGAAATGATTCAGCTGAATAATTTCCAATAATGTTATTGGTGAAAGCTACAGGTTCATTTTCTTCTTCTAGTTCAGTGACTGTATGTTTCATAAATTTTTCGCGATCAACTCAGATTTGATTTGGTTTACCATTATATGGTAAACACATGTGTGACCAATCGGTAGCAAAATATCCATGTAAATTTTCAAACCAATCCCTGCATAGAATAAGACCATAAAATTCAGGGATGTCTGCGACCAATATATCAATTACTTGTAGCACCTTTGGATTGGATGATAATCTAACAGATACTGACAACATTTCTCGAATGACTTCTACTCTTGTTCTATCCAATTGAACTATATGTACAGCATATTTTTTAGGAGTGATGTTCAAATTTGTACATACTACTCTTGGCATGATGTTTGAAGAGGCTCTTGAATCAATAAGACAATTATGAACATTTCTGTTAAAAATCTCATAAATACAAAGTAAAGGAGGAGTGTGGGAAAATAGATCTATCACCAATTAAGACCAGATCATTGGGATTTACTTTATTTGGAGATGATGGAGGTTTTCCCATATATTTAGAAGCTTGGGCTATAACTAGTGATTGTATAGGATCTATAGGGATTGCCTTAAGTTCTCTAAGTAAAATTTTCTGTTGTTGTTTGAGTTTGGTCATTTCATGTAGTGAAATATTTTCTTTGATATTTTTCATATCTTCAACTATATTGTATTCCACTGTATCTGAAACTATGAAAGTTTTGGAAGTAGTAATAGGATTAGATGAGATAGGATCTGTTTGGATAGTTTTAGAGTTTTTTTTACTGTTGTTTTCTCCTTTGTGGGGAGAGATTTCTGTTTTTGATTTAATATATTTGAATAAGAAGAAGATTTGCTTCTAGTAGACACAGACATAGCTTCTCTTTCTTCTTCTGAGGGAAGAATGAAATCCCATAACCCATTCAGTTCAACTTCTTCCTCAGATTCTGGTTCTTGTTCAGATGGTGAGGTATCTTCAGTATCTTGATCAGATTCAGCATTTGAAATCACATTTGGAAGCTGAGATGTTGAAGAAGATTTTTCTTAAATGGGAGAAATGATTTTTTTGGAGCTGACGTTTCAGCAACCTATTTCTTTATTTAAATCATGTCATTTGACATAGTCTTTAATACTTTTTGAAGACCTTCAAGATCAAAAGGATCTTTCAAGACTTTCTTCTTAGCATCTTGATTAAATGCCACTTTATTTGATTTCTTGTCTTCTATTTCTGATCATTTTTCTAATGCCAAGATTCTTTTCTCTATAGCAAGGGCTTCTTTTAGGTTCTCTAAAAGGGTAGCTTTACCAGCTCTATCTACAAAAATAGCTATATTAGAAGGTAAGGAAGAAATATACCATTCTATTTGTACATCAACAGCAGGCTTGGAAGAATTTGGGATCTTTTTTAATAACCTATTAAATCTGGAGTTAAAATCTTTGATCATTTTACCTGAATTTGTATTTAGATTGAAAAGGGCATTGATTAAAGATGCAACAGTTCCATCATCTCCAAATTTTGCAAGAAAAACTTGTTCAAAAGTTTCCCAATCAGCAATTGATCCTGTTGGAAGTGAAAAGTACCAGGATCCTACAGATCCTTGTAAAGTATAAGGAAACAATATAACTACTATATCTTCATGAGAAAATCCATTCAGATTCATGGCTAACATAAAATTATTGATATGTCCTTCTGCAGGAAGACCATCATCTGGATTATATTCAGGTAACAATTTTTCTGGATGATCAGGAAGAGGATTGGATTTTCTATCAATACAGCACCAGGATTTGTCCAATGCTGATTAGCCATACTTGGATTTGAAGTCTGTGAAGATGCAGAAGTAGATCCAAAAGTAGGGGGAATTAATGAAGAACTTACAACTGGAACAGTACTACTTGTGATAGTACTGATTGTTTGAGTAGAGGAAATGGAAGAATAAGAAGATGTAGATTGAGTAAGAGGATGTGAAGAAGTAACTGAAGGGAAATTTGATGTGACTTCACTCATATCCAATTTAGATCTGGATATAGAAACTTTTTTGCAATGTGGTTCTATTGGAAACTCAAAAGGAGGAATTCCAAGTCATTCACTTTTGGATCTAGTTAATATACATGTTTCTCTAAATAGAGAAGTAACACTTTCTTCATAAGCTTCTAGATTAACAGGATTTTCTACATAAATTGATATTCCTTCTAATTTCTGAATTAAAGACTGAACTTTGGGAGACTCGGGAGTGAATTCTTAAGCAGATGATTGTCAAAATATTTCAGGAGATGAGGGGAAAGTTTCTACAATTTCTGATTTCTGAGTTGGTGATTTAGAATTTGATCAGGAAGTTGTAGGATGCTTTTGGGGAGATCAAATCTTATGAGGGCTTCTAGTTTGAGGTTTAGATTTATGTGCCATTCATATTCAGACCCTCCTTCTAGCGCCAAAAATGTTGAGGGCTCAGAAATCTGTGGAAACAACAAAGGTGATAACCACCCAGTCTGGACCTTAAAGCAGTTCCTTTTCCGTTTGAGATAGTGACTCCGACTGGGTATAATGGAACCAGTTTCCCAGATTTTGGTTTTCTATGATTTTTCGATTTCTCTCAAAAATATTTGCATGAAGAATTACTAAAAACTAAAACAACTTTATTCTAGAATGAAAAACTTTGAATTAAATATAATTTAATCTAACCTGGGATAATACCAATTTTATGCGATCTAAAATGATATTTATTTAATCTGTGATGATTTAGATCATCACATATTTAATAGGATTAATACTCTTGCAATATGATTCTCTTGAGAAATAGTTCATCAAAAGAAGATGTAAAATATATCGCATATATATGATGATCATATATAAAACAAATCAATTTCTATCTTCATATCGTACAATAGTGTAATTGATATTTTAAACAGAAATAGTCAACTTCATATATAATTCATGAAAGCTGGATTCATCACTAATATTCAAAATAGAATTAGCATACATGATAATAGTACCAGATGTGTACTGTCCTATTCGTCTGATCAGTGATAATAGGCCACATTCAACTCTTCTACCAATAAGTCTTTTAAATAGTACATAAGTGCATCAACAGTGATCAAAAAAATGATATATAACTGAAAAGGTCGTGTTCCATTATTTCATCGAGGCATCCACAAACTTACTTACAAGAAAGCATTCTTTGTAAATGTTCTCAATAAAATTTTGGACCCTTCTCTAAATGCATGAGAAGGGTTTAAATACTATACTAACTACTTACAAAAAAATAGGTTATAAAAAATATATTATGAGGTGGTTTCAAACAACCTTCCTCATCTTCAGTATCTACTTGCTAAAAATTGAAATTATATAAAAAATAAACTAACTAATAATCATGCTCGATGATAAGTTACTGTCATCTATTCTTTTCCGCTCACAAATGTCGGACATCGGTTGAACTTGTGGAGGTTTGTCGAACTGTGTCTTCATTTGTGTAGAAAATATAGTGTCCAGTAAAAGTGGTTGTATTCTTTATATAAAATTCAGAAAACAGTTCAGTGTCATGATCTGACTATGTGGTTTGACAAATAGCTGCCATTATGCTTCCCAATCAGTTTTCTTTAGCTATGTAAGTGCTTCTTCCCGGATTTCACCTATGTCTTTCCAACTTTGTTCTAAATCTCTAATATCAGGAACATATTTGATATTTCCTTCTTTAATGAGCCCAGAAGTATGTAATATATGGTTAATCATTTTGACCATATTCTTTGATATACCTGCTGCTCTGGATATGGCCAATTCTTCTTGTATCACTCGTGCATCCCATTCTGTAAAAAGAATATCTTTGAAAGTCTCCTTGATCTTTGGGAGATCTGACTTTCTCCCTTCTTCTGAATCTTTCCATTCAATATAATCAGAGATTTTGGTATTGAGTTCATTGAACTCAATTCTTTGATCAATGACTGTGTTTGTCAACTGTTCACTGATTTCCATGTGTGGAATTATGTTTGACATTTGTACAAAAAATAGGTTTTGTTGTTTTAAGAGTAAGGCACTTAATGCCGATGCTTCTTTTATGAATTCCCCTGCAGTAGGAATTCCTTCATATTTGGTAAGATCTTCTCTCAATTGTTCAATCAGTGAATTTTTTAAAAGATAAGTCATTTTCATGACTTATCTTAAGCATTTCCATCTCTTGTTGTACTATGACGAGTTGTTGTTCCAATTTCTGATTTAAATTGTTTCTTTCTTCATTTAGCTGTTGCTATAGTTCCATGATTTTGACATCATTTTCTTGGACCAAAATAGATACTTCTACTGCCTTATCCATTGTTGCAGTGGTGTCTGCACCAGGGAATTGAGATAGCCGAGTTAAATTTTCAATCGGATTTGATGGAGTATCTTTCCATACTACTTCCATAACTTCATTTCTCAGGGGT